>OX104134.1:6046623-6414630 GCA_944470555.2 Heterobilharzia americana
CAGATCAACGAAATCAATGCACAGCATGTTGTATACATCAAAGGATCTGTTCCCAAAAGAAGATAGAACAAATATTATCCACAAAATCGGTTGCGAAAATTGTTCACAACACTGTGTTGCCCAGTTTAAATTCTGACGACTCAAAGAATTTCGAACGGTAAAAGCAGTAAACCTACATGATGCCTCCAACCAGGCTTTCAATGCATATAGATAATCACCACTAAAAAATTGACTAGAAGAATGTGGAAATCCTCCAAAGAGCAGGTTTGAAAGCTGCAAGAAAATTTCTAGAAGCATGGCATTGCAAAGAAAAGTCAATCAACAGATATTTGGATACGGAATCAGTCTATAATATAATTAGGAAAGGACAGATTTACCAAATAAATCAGTGACAAACCGCACAATTTCATTCTAACAAAGATTCTCTATTAGCGTGACAGAGTTAAATTTAAGGTCAACTTACAACTGGACAACACCCAAAGTCAATAAAAACACTATCTAAACATTCACGCAAAATTCAAATATGCTTCACTTCTTCATGAAGTTAGTGCTGAGGGTATCATCAAACCTGTTGATGAAACATCCACGATAAAAAATATCAGTGCTTAGAGAAAACAGAACCATTGTCATCCTCATTTCGGGCTACAAATCTTTTCCATAATTTCACACTGCAAGCTGTTAACAGAAAGCTAACTTGGTCAAAATAGTACCTCTATGCCTTCTTCGAGGTTTATTCAAGACATGTTCGACTAACCTCTTCTCTGTTCTCACTATTCACCCTTCAAACCCTCTCTATAATTCCTGTTAGCTTCTTTCTTCTATGCTCCTATCAACCACATAATACCACACATGAAGGCAGCACTTTCAAATTCTCTTACAATCCAGAGTTTTCGAAGATAATTCTCCTTACACACGCTCCCTATCTATTTGCTCCAAGGTGATTCACATGTCTATTCATCTTAAAAACTGATTAATTAATTGCTGTTCTCACATTCGAGTGGGTTGCATCTTCAAAGTAGCCTGGTGATGTTAAGTCGTAATGTAAATCTATAAAGAACATGCTAGGTGATTTCACTTCTCATTTGGCTTCAGAAAGAGGCCAATAGAGATATTGGGAAACTACAAAACACTAAGAAACAAACATTTGCATACCTTTGAGAATCAAATCTTTGAAAACGAACCCACTTGATTGATGTAACTGCCATTCGTTTCAAGCACCGTTCTCCTGTAGCTGTTTACAAAGAATGTGAATTTTGATGGAATTTCCAAAGTCACTTGCACCACGTTCTACACGTTTGTTAACTAGAATTGAATACTGTAACGTACTGTAGCTTAATCTACTAATTGAACAAATTTCTTGAAATTTTTTTAAGCGCTTTTTTATACTTGTCTCATTGTGCTAGAGGAAGAAGCTTCTCGTGATTCATACCAAGTGAAAATATACAATTACAATATTTGAACCCGTGTGTTATGGGTTCATGGTGGAATATCTAGAAAAGTCAATCGATAGAAAGTCCTGTCGACTTTCTCCTCAGTTAGCTAAATCTTTACTTTTCTGTAAGCCACCCCGATCTCTTAAAAACCTTCAGAATATCACTAGACCTAAAAGTGGTTGTAGAAAAATTTAGGACTGAAACCAGTGGCTTTGACAAATTGCTGAGTGATTTACACATTGCATACTGCAATAAATCCATGAGTTTCATCTACGACTTTCAATTTTAAACATGTAAGAATTTGTACAAGACTTTATCAAAAACATTGACAGAAGAGAATTTGTATAAATACTTTCTGGGAAAATTACCAAAAATGTTTACAACCTATGAAGTGTAAAACTGAGTCAAATCAAATCAGAAGCACTCTCACTTAGATTCGAGTTCTATGTCCAGACGAGAGTCTCTCATGAAGGTGAGACAAAATCTCACTTTGAGACTTTAAATATAGAGTGTGGGAAGGAAGGGCTGGTTTAAATCTGAGTTAGCCGACTATCCAACTATCTTATTTTACCGACGCTGTAAACCAGAACTTTATCCAAGAAGTAATAAAATATCTCAAAAGGAGAAATCAAATCATCACATGGGCACAAGACATAGATTTGAATATTTTGTTAATGACTAACGTAGATTACATCGTTAAGATGAATTAGATCATTCAGGACTGACTGAGATGTATAGTCGACAACTACAAAACAGATACGACGAGCTGAACAGGAAAGAAAAGGTACTCTGGAAGAAATTGACTGATAGTGCTGCATATAATGGTCTGAAGCCTTGAGGATCTTGTCAGCCCTATGTGTATAGACTACCAAAAATATACAGAAAATATTTCATTATTACCAGTACCACCCACAATTTATTCACCGTAACACTAAGTGGATCTTTGGTTGGCTAAAACATTGGAACCTGTTCGCAGCATATACATTAAAAGATTTGTTTTAATACTCGGAAAATCCGAATCATACTAACACGTTGCAAAAGTTCATGGTATCCCTTAGTTCAGCTTCTGTATTTACAATTTACCTCCTCATGAAACAATAGATATTATATATCACTACTTGGATATTCTTCAGTTACTAGTAACAGAGTTCAAACGCCTTTTACTAATGTGTACCAATGATTTTCAATTGCAGTTCAACTACATGTCTTACCGACAAATTGATGAAATGGCCATGGGGAGTTCACTGGATCTGGTGCTGATGGAATTCTGTACGGTTCATCTAAAAAGTAAGAAAATTAAAGATGCGTTTGGAGAAACAACCTTCCATCCTAGGTACGTGGATGACACTTTGATCGCATGCAGTGATCTGCGCCGGTACCCAGCTTGCTGATAAACTTCAATAGCTATCTTACTAGTACTGAGTAAATGATTACAAGTTCTTTCTTCTTGATATCACCTTAGAAGGTAAAGTCGATGGTACTCTGAGGAGGTTTGTCCATCAAAAGGGTACATGGTACGGACTGTACTTGAAATCAACAGGTTTTTCTCAGTGATTTATAAAGTATTAGTTAAAATCTTGTCCTACAGAAAGAAACTCATACTTGACCGGGAAATTGAGTGGAGAATTACAGATATTACAGATATGATTGCAAAACAACAATTCACCGAAGTCTCATTAAGAAGCATGAAAGAAATGAACAAGACATTCCGAAGAGGATTACAGCTAACAGAATTCTCCGTGAATTCGCCTTAATTTTATTGGTGATGATATTGGAATGACAATCTTTAAGTGAATTAATACAGTGTTGACAAGATCTTTTTCTGCAGTTAAGTTGGTTCCTTCCTACCACACAATGTGTTAACCAAAGTGCTTATTAGTTTTCAGGTACCTTTCCCGTGTTACCTGTGTTTATGCGTATTAATTTACATCTGTCTACCGAAACAAGTATCCTGGAAGAAGAGAAAGAAGAGCGAAGCTCTTAATGGTTTATGTGAAAGGAAGCTATGACTACCAACTGAATCAGTAGTTCAGTCCGCTGCGATCCCAGTTTTCCCTCACTTCCGGTCAATACTTTATATGATAGCAAAACATCTGTCACACACATGCACACTGGCAAATGAATGAATATCGTATTATGTAGAACATTTAGAAGAGATGATGGAACGAAGAAGGGGAGATGGTTCACGGTATCCAGTATGCTAATAAATTGTCCACATACACTGAGATAACGTTGTCGAGTTTCTAGTTCGGGTAATGTCTTGTTTATTTAAATAGCCCTCAAAACTGCCATAACTTTCAGGTAGAGCTATAATGAAGTATGAAAACAGCAGCAATCACAGTATTGAAATAGTAAAGTTTGTACGCATAGACAAGATGTATCATTTGTCATTTTAATGATGCTTAACTGAATTTTCAATTGTTTTTAAAAACTCCAGTGTTGCGTGCTGCAAGACATGCTTACATATGAAAGAAAAGCTACGAATCTATTTGTCCTTTCATTATGACTACAGATCAAAATTTTCAACTGGTATATGGCACATGTAGTGTTATCCAGAGAAAGCAGTTCAACAATGAAACAGTTACCAGCACAAGAACTTCTTAACCATGTTCTGATTTTATATGAACTATCACCTGCATTGTTACCCTGTTAAACTCCCGAAGAAGTCTTTGCAAGAACTGGCAAGGAATTATGCTGCTGTCTATACCAAGCAAGCAAAATATCATGCCGCATCATCCTGGAGAGACTAAAAGATGCGTTAGATTCAAAATTACGACCGAAACAGGCTTCTGGCTGGCTTCAGGAAGAACAAATCGTGTGAACATTAAATTACAACCCTACGCATCATCGCAGAACAAAGCGTAAAGTGGCAGTCAACTCTGTACCTCAAATTTATCGATTTTGAAAAGGCCTTCAACAGCGTCGACCAAGAAGTAATTTGACAACTGCTTCAACACTACCGTTTTAGTACCACAAACCTTTATCAACCTCATTCATCAGCTATATGAAGACGCCACATACCAAATGATTCACAATGGAAAGCTCAGTGATGCCTTTGAAGTGAAGACAAGAAGGCGTAAGACAAGGTTGCCACCCACTATCACCAATCATCTTCCTGATTGTGGTCGACTCAACTGAACTAGACTGGACTGGACTGGACTGGACTGGATCATGCAACAAACTGTCAGGAGCGAGAAGATGGGCATATGCTGGCTGGACCGATGGACAGACTCCAGAAGATTTAGATTTTACCGACGATGATTTATGTCTAATGTCTTGTCGCTGAAACTCGAAGACCCACAGGCGAGAACTAACAAGTTGGCAGAGAGGAGAAGCGAGGCGAGGTGAGGCAAGGCAGCGAAAACGGGACTTCCTTCAGGGGTGGACGTAGAGAAGATAGAGGTGATGAAGATATTCTACCAACAACAGCATCAACAAGCACCAATTACCACTAGCTGAAGAAACTTAAAGGAATTAGTCTTTTTCACCCACCTAGGTAGGGCAGTCTCCTTTCAGCTACAGGTTGTGGCCCAGACGAGGATGTTAAAAACCAGGATCAGAAAAGCAAGACAGGCTTTCATCAATCTGAAAGCAGTGTGGAGATCTACTACACTGCACTGCACTCAGCATAAACAGCAAGATCCAGGTTTCTAACACAAATGTCAGTCAAGTCAGTGCTTCCATGGTGGTGATGTGATGGTTTAGAGACTTGGCGCGTCACGAAAAGCATTTCCAACAAACTACAGATATACATCATCAATAGCTGCTGCCTACGCTCACGCCATACTGACGCTGAAGATCAGATGACCAGAATAATAAGAATAAGCGACAAGGAACTCTGGCTTGCTGGCTGGAAACTAACTAACCAAGAACCTATCACCCAACAAATATGCAGTGGAAGAAAGTGGAGATGGATTGGATTGGGCATACACTGAGAAGGCGGACTGGGAACATCATGCGGCAGGCCAGTCCGTCGAGTGGAACCCAAATGGAAAATGACGAGTTGGGTGTCCGAGGCGAGGGTGATATGGAGGGGATTGTGTGAGGATGAAATGAAAGGTTGTTGGCAGTGATGTAGCCAGGTTGAAAAGACTGCAGAGAACAGAGTGGAATGGAGGTGTGTTACTGAAGCCCTATTTTCCATTAGGAACCCAAGGGATAATTATTGATAATTTTGGCTGGAAAAGATAATTTCTATAGAATAAAGGATTCTCATTGGTTATTTCACTTCTCGTTAGAGTGACCTTTAAAGTTATTCACCTTATGACTTACAAAATCGTATGTTCTGATTCTTACAGTAGCTTGTTTTATTCTGTCAACTTTCATTTGTTTAATTCTTCTAAACACAATAGTTCTGGTGTGATATCTTAACCTTATTCGGATTTGTTACTTTTTACTACACTGTCGATTTCTGTAAGTGACTCAGTGTTCATCCTCATCAATTAAACTGTTAAACTTTCGTTGTATTTAAGTGATTATTATCAATTTGACTAACTGAGAGAGTAGGCATGGTTTGCCAGACTTGTATTAATGATTCTGGATGATGACTGATGAAGTAAAATTAAGATGCTGTCAGCAATATGGTCTCGAAGTCTAGTTGGTAGGGACCAAATCAGTGGCCCAGAAAGTGCTCGTTTGAATTCTGCCACGATCATGAGTTTCATTTTGCCTTCAGTCATCATCCAGAATCAACTGATCATTGTTTCGATAATCATGGCTGTCAGCAAAGGCAATGAAATGGCGTCATGTTATTCCACTCAAACTATTGTCCGTGATCTTTCCAGGTTCATAAGGAGGAATATGTCTATGAAACGAAATTATCTTTTCCACATATGCTGTGAAATGGTGTCTTGCTGACTTACATACTTCTCACTCTTACTTCTCAGTTTCTCCATAAATATATCAACTTGCATGGAATTCAAAGGATCATCCTTCAAAACTACATCAATTTGACAAAAGATATTGTTGTTCAGTTTAAATTTTCTATTCTTAGTGCACAAAGGTATTCAGGAAGTAAGAGTTATCTATCCGTTCCTGTCATCATAAATTCTCGTTTTGTTTTACGTAACATTACCAGTTCACATACCCATATCATCTGTTACATTTCACCCCCTGTATAATTGAAATAGTGGAGAATATTTGTAGCTCAGGTGGATGGTCTTGGTTGTATTGTGTCCTCTAAGCTGGCTTGTTTAATAATGAAGCTTTCATCGTCCTTTTAGACGACATCATCAACACTAACTCCAGCTCAGAGAACACAATAAAACCAAGACATTTCACACCCTTGACATTATCTGCTGAATTCAACCCATTATTTTTTTAGCTAGCGTATGTCTTATGTGAACTTCCTCAGTATGGGGAGTACAATTGTTTCTTCTTTCTTTTTGTCCAACTTCTGCCCTAGAATATTCGTTGTATCTTTCTATATACAAACAACAATTCTATTATTCCTTGCAAATTAGGTCACTCAATTCGTGAGACTTCAATTAGGCAACATAATGTTATTTTCTCGTCAAGCTGATAATTTTCTATCGAACTGATCCAAGGATGGAAATATTTTGTACACTTTCATATGAAAATTGTTTTAGGTTGTAAACAAGCTGATGGGAACTCCAGAAATGAAAATGGACCTATGCCTTTTTGTAAAAATGTTGTCTTTTTTCTGGTTATACTTATTAAGGAAAGGAAGCGTATGGAATAATTGTATTCTGTTCAGATATTTTCTGTATGACTATGTCCTTGTTTTTGAGCCGTGTCACGTTATGCAAGTGAATGCACGAAAGTTTTTATAGTTTCGTTAGATTTATTAGGTGGCATTTTAATGTGACTTAAGAATGTGTTGCGCAACTAACTTGAAAATACGATGGTTTATTAGGTTACCTACATCTTCATTTTAACTTTGAGGCTTTCACTCATGTGGCAAGATGCATGCAAGAGGATATTCTGTTACATTTTGTGCCTCAAAAGAATACAGTTATAACAGAGCATATGAAAAAAGGAAAGGCGATAAATGAAATAAAAACATATTGTAACTTGACTAAAATAAAAAGTATGATATGAATGCATATATACCGCTAGGATCGATTTTCAGGAAAATCAACTGGGGTTGCTGGACGTCGGTTCCGGTTGGCTGGAAGATGACACCCATAAAATCTAACCTTTTGTATATGTTTCAGAGACTTCGTAAACTGATGTCCCCTCTTCTCATGGTCATTACAAGTCACTTTTCCGACATGATTCTATGTGATCTAAGACCATACGCCCGGCAAGCAGTGGGTTTGAGTGCATAATAGATACTTCTGCGACTTCCAACTCCTGGCTTGGTGACATGATTATTCCAGTATATGAGAAAGATTCTAGCACACTACAGAAAGCATTATTTGAAATGTATCTTACGCTTTGCCATCGACATCAAGAGAATTCAAAAATTTCCCCAACTTTTAGTCAATAGTCTAGGCTAAAATGCACGGTACTAATCACTATACAACCATCATGCTCTAAACGCGTTCCGCTTTATTAGAATATGACGTTTAGGCTAAGCAACCTAGTAGGACACTTCACCGATGCCTGAAAATGCTTTCTAATCATAGATTGAGCTGATCTCTTATGGACTTGTTTTCAGTTCCCTGATTTTGAGTACCTATCACAAAGCACTTTCTAGCTACAAGTTATCGGGCATTTCAGATTCAGATTATTCATTCTTTGTTACTACCAAGCAGCAAGAAACTTCTAGTTAGGGTAAAAATCTCAATTCATTTCTCTATATCTAAACTGTTCATCAGTTCGGTCGAAAAGCGTCAACAGTTCGTATTCTTTCTCTAGGACCAAATTAAAACTAGTGGTCATGACGAGAGGGGAATTGTTTTTGATCCATTTTCACCTGAGACGATTAGGTTTCTAGTCGATCACAACTATGGTCGAATAGAAACTGTAGAGTGGGTTTATATTCAGCAGAATATGCTTCATATCAAATCATTATCGACAAGAACATGTTATGTCTTATTTTGATACAATGATAATGACTTCCGTAAAGTGAAACCCAATAGGAAGGGATGAAGACAGCAAAGAGATGCAGATTTATTAAGTGAAAAAGTTTAATAAACTGACAGAAGGAAATAGTTATCTGTTCAAGTTATTTACGTGACCTGTTGTTATAGCCTAGGGCATTACACTGACCTTCTTGTAATAAAAGCAATCGCCTACTCGAATGAAACAAATACTTCTGTGAAATTGGAGATATGCCTGAAATGGGATCAGTATTATAGCTTCGGGTTTACTGAAGGAAGTAGGCTTTTAAAATGCTATTTGATACTTGTTGACACTTGTATTTCTTGGTTCCTATACTGGATCGAATTGATTGGCATCTGTTGGTATACTCGCTGTGATGCGAACATATGCCTGAACATTTATTGCTAAGCGATGGGTACAGCATTCTAGTCTGGGTGGGAACAAAACTCGTTGAGATGCAGGTACATCCGACTTACGAGTCCCGAAGAGATTGAAATGTGCGTTGTGGTTTCCTCTGTTAGCCACCACGAAGTCTTTTAAAATATTATTTTTCCGTATGTTCATAGTGAACGCTGTCAAGTAAAAATAGAAATGGTGAAATGGGAAACAGATGTTCAACTACTTTTAATCACATCTAACCTGGATATTGCAGTGTTTCCTCGGTTGATATGCTTATCACAATGATGAAGTCAAATTTTATTGACCAAAACCGTTGTTGCTGAACTGCATGTCATACATAGCAGGGTAAGTGAACAGAGGGAAACTGATACACACTGGACAGAAATGCAGCCTGGCACTAATGGGTAGTAATTCGTTGTCTGCTTGCTGCAAACGATCCACAAATCACTTTTGATTGACTGTTTGCAGTCTTTTTAGTTGTTCGTGGTGAAACTGTTTATTCATACTTGTGATTTTCTATTGTTCATTTTAATGAGGAATAATTGATCAGCCTTTATCAGGATACGAACTGGTTGAATGGTCATCTGGATATTGGCCTTACCTTCATTAAGATGCTATTTTGTTGTTGATATCTCTAGAATTAAAATCCAAAATACGTTTTTCTTTCTGTTTAGTACTCTTCAGTTGCAGTTCCCTGCACCCATGATGATGCTGTGACTTAAACCCGGATGTGGAATTCACCCTAAAGCATCCTTCTTTATATCACTTCCTCCTTGTTCACACTTGTAGTATCTTCAGAATTCAAGTAAGTTAGTCAGTCAGTCAGAATTAACACGGAACCTGGTATTAATGGGTAACGGTCTAGGTTACCAAACCTCATAAGAACGCATCAATTGATGGGACATCCAAATGAAAGATGAAAAAGTAAGAAAGAAAGCAATCTGGAGTGGTAAAAATCATGAAAAGAGAAAAGTTTGTAATGAAACGACTACCAAATTCGGTATGATTACTATGATGAAGGTAATATATGGATTCATTTGTGCCACTGAGATCATTTCTGGGCCATATCGTGCACAGGCTTCAACCATCGATTGCAGTTGTCTCCTAGACCCAACCGGAAAGTTTACACTCTCCTGCACGGTTCAGATTAACAGTTAGTAACTTGATGAACTTATGTCACGTTTTAGTTTGACTGTTTGTAAACTTCATCCAGCCTGAAACTACGTCACGTGTTAGATTTTAAAATGAAGACAACGGTGGTCAGTTACCTGAAGCCTACTCATGTTCCTTTCCTTTAATGGCTATGATTCATTGTCACATTGTAGAGCAGAGAGAAATGCAGCACATAACACTTGGCTCCTAATAGACAGTTGTATATCCTCTAGTATCAAAAGTGGCGAAAGTTGGCAAAAGATAAGCTGCCCCTTTACACCTATTCAGAGATTTTGATGATCATTGATCACTGAGGGCTGATCGGACTATCTACGTTAGCAGGTGGTCAACGCACTCAACCACTTTACTACCTAATGCCAGACCCAGCTCCAACGCAGATCATTCCTAGAGTAACAGTTTGGATTTGGGTCACGAGAAACGCATCCCAGACAATCTCAAACCTCCACTCAAAGTGTTATGAAGACTCTGAACCTTTTCGGCATTCTCACCTAACCGGAATGTGTCATCTGTGTATTCTAGCTCTACCAAGCATTCTCCTGTAATAATATCAATTCATGTGAAGTTAGACAACGAGTCGGAAACCACCATAAGTTTGTCTTTGGTGAATTTGAATAAGAATGGAGAAAGTGGACATCGTTGGTGGACCCTAGTAGATGTACACGAGTACCACATACTCTCACATGCCCAAAGACTTTTGAGTTAATAGCCTTCGACAAAGTGATTTACATGCTCAGCAGCCAAATCAGTGAGCGATGTTGGCATAAGACATCTGGGTCAACAGAGGCAAACAGCGCTTTCGGATGGGGAAGTACATTTAGCACTGAGTGCCGGTAAGTGTGCCTGTGTTCTGGAACCTGATGGAGAGTGAATATCTGGTCGATACACTCACCACTAAGTCTGAAGCCTGTTCACCTACTTTTTGTTGGGTTTGCTATTCACTAGAATCTTAGACACTATGTTCATCAGGCTGATTCCTCTGTGCTTATTACGGAAGGATTTATTGTCTTCCTTGAAGATTGGGACAGTTAGTGGTCGAAATGATTCAGATAGGTGATGTCTGATTCCTGTACACCGGCTAAGACTTCAATCAATACAAATAAAAGTCCTCTGCTGGTGTCCTTAAATACCTTTGGTACTAGCCCATTTACTCTCTCTTTTTTCAGATAACTTATGGCTTCTTCAATCAATACAAGATTAAGCGGGTCTACCTCAGAGTTCCATTCACGAAACGAATGGATAGCAGGCAACTGAAAACTTCTAAACCTCTTCGAAGATAATGCAATATGGTCAACCTTAGTCCACAGTCGAGTTTTGTAGGTGGATGGTACGCCACACCTAATCTCTCTTCTTATCTGAGGTTTATATTAGACAAAAATAGGTGACTGTTTAATCACATTTGTTACAACCAGTTGCCATTACTCCTTCGTTCGTTTGCAACTTCAAAAGTGCAATACGAGAGCTTTTCTGAGTGGTTATAGAAATATGGTACACAGGTAAATACATGGAACGTAATGTGCCAGCTGAATTTTGTGCTGGTCACAGCTGAATAGATTTATTACCTTTGGTGGTAGATGTTAGATTTCATTCAGCTGGAAGACGTGTCCCAGTTAGGTATGGTGCTTGTTGGCAGCCATATGCAAGGCAGCTGTACACTAAATGCAAATGAGAGACTGGTGTAATGAGTTCATTGCTGAGGATTAGGGATAAGGCAATTACATCGGTTGTATTCAAATAAATAGTTAATGTGAATATCGTGTTATTTTGGTTACATATTTTTTGTCTGAGTAAAATTTAACTTTAATACTAAGACATATGACTAATTCAGTAAGTCGATACTTTCTCATTCGATTATTGGTTCATTTGAAGGTCTGTACTTTTATGTAGTCAGAAATACTGGTTAAACTCATGAAACGACCGGTCGAGTTAGTAACCTACAGTCAAAAGTAAGTATTTTATCTCGTATAGAGACATGTTTTTTCTATTTAATTGTTACGTTTTGGAAAATCAGTTAACCTCGGAGAATTTCACCTACAAACTTGTTTTTGTGTGTAACAGCCATTCGGTTGCAAGGCCAGATAAATTCAGTTAACTAGGTATCAAGTCTGTATTTTTTTTCCATATCATGCACATACGTAACAAGATAATATCGGACTTAGTTGATTTCATAAGATTATATTCTCACTATAACGTGGAGTCTCTTAGTGGAGGTCTATTCAAGTAGTTGGTTTTGGATAACTGACTGGTTTCAAGATGACTTTAATCATGGACTAAAATCATTTGAAAAACCATTAAAAATAGGAGTATTGGAGGGCTTTTGTGTTCTAGGTTAAAACTCCCTAGATGGATGTACCAATGATCCTGTGAGGGATTAAATCTAGAACTGTAAGGTTTCGTGGTGAGCAAGCTAACATTCAGTGACCTACATAGTCAACCAAGTTAGGAATGAGGACTGATGCCCATCTGTGACAGTGGGTGAATGTTCATGAATGAATTCATGATATAATGTATGTTGATACAATGCATTTTAGTCTGTTTATTAGAAATATCATACAGTGAAACAGTAGTATTTACTAGATAACTTTTCGGACACAATTTATTGTTCATATTCATATCAGGTAGCTCCACAACTTCAAGGCAGAGTTAATATATTCCTAATTTTCTCTTCTTCTCTGTGATGATAACGGTAGTAGAATCTTCCATATATCTGGGACAGGTGCAGAATCATTTCGATTGCATGTTGTATTCAGCATTGATTTCATCAACAAAGATTCGGCTATCGATCTTACCCTCCACCCAACTAAGTTAGTTTTTAAAGCTATCGCTCTATCCCACCCCACTACGCTATTGTGTGTAATTGCGTGCAGAGCTATAGCTGAGCTTTTTTCTACATTTCTCATCTTATTAGGATCTACTAATTTTGATTTAGCTAAGTTTTTGTGTTCTGTTATTCTAATCGACCCAGGTCGACTACTTTCTCTTATGTATTTGACCTCGCGATCATTGTAAGGGATCTGGTAAACCAGATTATTTTGCTCAGTTGCATCGATAGGATGTTTTAACCTACAAAGCTTGTTTCTAAGCGAGTTTGTTGGTTAAAATGCCACTTTAATCCCAGCCTTATTGACAGTTCTTTGTAATGCTTGTGAGGTGCATTCATTGTATGGTAACACAGCAGAGTCTTTGAATTCTCTCTCAACCCTGTCACCATTATTATTGTTGGTAGTAGAATCATTATTGATAACACCTGTATTATTACTACTATTACCACTACTAATGCTAATATTTTTCTTCCGATTTCTTATGAATTTATTGATAAATTTAGGTGGGTAATCACTGAGACTCAAGGTATTCTTGATTTGTTTAATTTGTTGTAGTAGGTTTACTGGTCTGGTAATGATACAGTAGAACCCAGGCACTAAATATAATATGACCTGCATCGGATATTACAGCAATGGGTGCTAGCTGTAGAGCATTTTTACCCAGTGGTCTCACATTTTCACTGGTTCTTCAGTTCATTAAGTGTACCTTAAGGTCTCATTTGTAGTGTTAAGTGAGTCTTACGTGTAGAATGACCACCATATATATTTTTAGAAAAAGAATATGAAAAGGGACCGCGGCTTAAGCCTCATAAGCCTCCTTTTACATTTTCCTTATACTGTCTTCCTCTCATCGTACGATTAGCCACTTAGATTCGACGAGATAATCTACTGACATTGCATTCTGTCCTTCCGTTGTTGAGGAATTCCTTTGCCAATTTCATTTGTAGGGAACTTACTTAGATACTTGTAAAAAGGTGCTGAGAAGTGAACCATATCGAAATCACTATTTTAAGGGATTGAACGCTGAATAAGAAATTCTTAGGCTTCAGTGTTTTGTCTATGCTTTTTTTCGGTGAGTATAATCTCAGTGAACAGTTTGACGAACCAGAATAAAGTAGTTGTTTATCGTCCGTCAAAGTTACAGGCCAACCTTCACCTTCGGACATATTTGTGGCTAAGTGAAACACAACCGAGAGAGAGTAGTTCTTGACTTTGACTTACCATTCTTCTCAGTCACTGTATACTTGGTACATCTAACCTAGGAGTCACGTAAGTAAATCATAGATCTTTCTCATCACACAGGCTGAAAATCAAGTCAGAGACTGAAATAGAACGTTTTAGAAAGACCAGCGGAGAAAGAAAGAAGTATTATTTCAAATATGGTCTGCAGTTACATTCAGTTACCCATATAAACAGTAGTATGAAACGTGAAGCTCTGATGTGGTGTCGGAAATGAATGAGACACTTTAGGATATCTTCTATCTGTCGGGAGTTATCAAAAAGACTTTGTCGTAAACAGGGTTCATCAGATATGGGGAACATTTTGAAATACTCTTCGTCTAACCAGTCAAAGAGTGAACAAAATTCTAACATTGGCTGTACAACTCTGGGCATAGTTTGGAAAAGTATGTTTCGGAAGAATCTAGCGAGGTTAGTGACAACAACTCCAGTATTTATTTTCATAGTTTATTTAAAATTTTATAACTTTGAAGTTAATGTTTTTTAACTTTTTCTGTCATATGTTATATCTAGTAGTGCATTATCCCCTCACTTCTCAACGATGCTTTCTTATTTTTTGGAAATTGGTCACTAAACCAAAAAAGGTGTTATTCAGATTGTTACGATCAGATCTATCTTCAACCTCTTCTCAACTGTTAACCATCCTAATTTATAAGGAAGAAAGAAATACCCAGTTTCGAGTTATATACAAGAATCTGATTCATAAAAATGCTGGGAAAATTCATGTGTATCAAATATTATGGACCATTTAAATTTATTGCACTTTACACTTAGGATTAGTTTAAACAAGCCACTCACGCTTTGTTCTTGAAAGTCTCTTTTAGTAACTTTACTAAAATATTTTGTGTTTCTCAGTCAAACACTTTGAATCGCAGTAATAATTCACCACTCGAGAGCCTGCCTTGTCGTTCTGTATTACTTAAGAAGGATTGTGGTTCACTTGTTACTGAATTCTCAGGTGGTTGACACTCATTTCAAGTTTTGCTAATTTTACATTTGAAAATCTGATGCCATAATAAATGTTGGCATTTTAGCTTTATTTTTATTTATTTAACAGGTCATATACTACTGATTGATACAAATTATTCATGAGGAGTTATAGAAGTTACAAGTGATGAGTAGCCAGCTAGATTTGATGGATCTAGATATGAACGAGCATATGGCCTATTTTAAGCAAGCGATTCCTTCCAACTTAGATCAAGATACAAAGTTTCGACTAGTCGGTATTGTTTATCTGACCCAAATCACTTTATTTGAACCGCAACTGAATTCAACAACATAGTGATAAAATATCTGTGTTTTTAGAATGTCTGTTGTTCTTGCCTAAAGGGTGAGCATCACTGAACGATCTCTGACTGCTTACATTATCCAGCAGCATATATTGTATGCCTCACGCCACTAGTGTTGTCAGATCAATGAAATATTATGATCAGAAAAAAACGCTTCTCAACGAAGCCACAACTGCTGTTGAATTTCACCAAGCAACTTAGCTCTTCATTTTGAATCGGCAAAATCTGCTATTACTTGAAACGTTCCCTAATTGGCACTCAATAAACGGGAATTCCCTGTCAGCTGAGCTAAATCGTACAAGACGATATGAAGGAAGTCGAAGTCACTGAAAAAGTGTCTTCTAATTTTATCTAGGCATATTCCCATTTTTATGAAGAGCATTCGCGATGAGTGGCTGTTGAAGAAAATTGTCATGTTCCGGTAGGTCAGTCACTTGGCTGATAAGATTCTGCGATATTGTCAAGTCAGGTGATATAGGCTGTGAGCTCAGCAGACATACGCATCACCAACTTAAGTGTATGGAATTTAATGAGGTATGAGAGGAGGGGAGGTGGTCTCACAGGGACCAAACTGTTGCATTGAGCTCCTGAGGTATCGATTAACCAGTAGATCTCTTTGCAGAAGAGTAAGGTTTTTGACTCAGTTCATCAGGACAGCAGAATTCAGTTAGTTTAGGAACTAGAAGAAATCGTTCGGAATAAAAGCCCATGGGTACAGAAACTTTCATTACCCACCTTTCTTCAAACATTAAAACTAGTAATATTTTTCTGTTTTTATGTCGCCTGTTTTCTCCTCTAAAGTTTCTGTCAATTTTATAGTCTCAAAATGCCTGTTTAAATTTACTAATACTTTAGGTATACAACCGTTCTACACGAACTTGGATGATATGGACCGAAGCTTTTCTTTCTGCTTTAACAGAAGTTGGTGTTCTGAATTCCTGTGAACGATGTTGTATGAAATGATTCACTAGATGAAATCAAAATTATTCATCTTTGCGAAGATACTGAAATATTTTCCGGAAGATCGATATCAAACTTGAGAAGTAGACACATTGTGCTTGTCAGTAAAATGAACAAAAGAAATGATGCATCGAATGTTAAACAGTGATCAAGTAGCGGTTTGTCAGAAATGACAGCTAGACAACTGAATTGTTAGTTGTTTTTTCGAAGTGAGTTGTGGATCAGATGTACGTTTTTGTCTTTGGCTGTCAGTGTGGTTCATCATCCCCCTGCTACCGTTTTACTATAGCTAATAGTGATCAGTTCTAGGAAGAGTTTTATTGATTGTCGGATTAGTTGGTATTGATGTGATTTGCAACTGTTCGTTAATCATGACTTATCCAAATATCTCAATATTAATCAGAAGTGACACGTACCATAAAATGTGGTTAGTGGACTGATTTATGATTACATTGTATCCAGCCAACGTTATTTCACCTTCACACCAAAATACAGTACACCACAGTGTCTCATCACTTCACTAAGAGGCCACATTAGAAGACTTGACCGATAGACTTTGAGCGGTGCTATGCTCTAAGAAGTAGACAGCTAAACGATTCATTCCTATAGCATAATAGTCATGCCTTGAGTAGCTCAGTGGTTGAGTCTCCGACTTCGGCACTGAGTAGTGCAGATTCTAATCACAGGGAGGACAGCAGTAACGTCATCTTGGCAAAAACACCTTGTTACTGAGTGCCTACAAGCACGAAAGCTAAGTCGAGATGGGCTATCCTGCCAGTAGACTCACTACATCTAACAATAACCCTAATTCAACAAACTGATCTTGGTGTGAGAGGATAATGGTACATGGCAGGAAATAAACTGGATTTTGTACCCGTTTATCAGGTAGCCAAAAGAAGATGAAAGGCAGTCGCAGATTATTAACTTAAAAATTAGTTTAGGAGCTGAAAAATCCATTTTTTTTTCTAACCAGTATGGTAAGTGACTCAGGATAAACGAATCTTTCCAGCGTTGACTTCGGTATCAGCTAGGCATTGTAGAGGTAAGCTTTCAAATAGTAACTCTTGCCAACAACTTTTTCACAGCAGTGAGACGTCTAAGTATACTCGGTGCATGAAAATATTTCTACGCATGAGTGATGGAATACAGAAATCGATAAAAACTATAAGATCAAGTCCTTCCTTCATCATAATATGGTAAATACTGCATTCTCGTCAATGGAGTATGCCACTTCACAAGTAATCCGTGCTTGCTGGCTTCTTCTGATTGATTGATTAGCTAACTGTATTCTTCGCTACGTCTATAAGCACAAAGTGATTTGTCTTTGACAAGACTTTTAATACTGGTAGGAGTTGACGTGGTTTCAGACATTTTTAGCTTGTGGTCCAGATATTCTTGTACAACTATTTGACCTTGGATCCCTATGGTTAGAAATATCGCCATAAATCTTAATAGTGTTTTGAGTGCATCTTCACAAGGAAATAAAGTTGTTGTATGTATCATTAGTATCATTAGTACTCAGTGTTACATTGAACTGAAAAGATGAAGTATATCTGTTTCACTCATAAGATTTGTATTTATCTTTCTGTAGATTCATGCTACTAACCCATTATGGCCACGCTTACATTCCGAGTTAGTTCACAACGAAATGGAGCTGTGAACGTGTGCCGATTGATAGGATGGATACATGTGTTATGCGTGATCATTTACCATCCCCACCGTAACTAGAAAAGTTAGTTGGTGTAGAAATGAAGATTGAAAACGTTTATTGTGATCAGGTCAAGATTCACATCATGTTGGCAGAGATGGATTCATCTTTTATTTCCAGAGTCACGAAAAACTTGTTAATCTTCGTTTCGATTCTTTGTCTACCTGGATTTCCTTCATTTTATCACACTTTTAATTGTATTTCCAGCCAGCATTGATCACGTACTGATGTCAGTTTATGAACCATTGGAAACCTGAAATCACCAAGCAGCTATTTCGTCCCAATCTGGGACTTCTCAGAAAAGCGCGCTCATAAAACCAATGACAAATCGCAATTGCCACAAACCGAATTCCATTTTCATCTATTCTCTCCTCTGATGCTACTACTTAATGTGTCAAACTTAACCTCTGATATCTTGCAGAATGTCTTAGTTTGTTTTTCTTATTAGCCTGAAGATACGTTGTCTCGCATTGAGTCAAATGCATAGCTTTATGATTCTTGCTATCCCATATCCTAGATCTCGAAGCCTATGGTCAATTTACTCTAGTATCTGTTACCAGTAATAATCTAGCAAGCTTTTCTTGATTCGCCTAGATCTGCTATCGCTTCAAAAGTGCCATATCCAGGTGAAAAAATGCCAACAGAAACCGCCGACAGGACGAGTTCAAGGATTAATCGAGTGATTTAAACCAAAGTAGGCCAGATTTATGTAAGCAGGACGTTTTAGTCGACCGACTACGCGCTTGACCTAATCCTCTCCCACAGACATTTCGAATTTCTTTGTGAACCCTCCCCTAAGACGTTGCCTAAACTAAGGTGGAAGGTTCATGAAGGCAGATAAACAGTTGAGTGTTCTTCCTGTCAAATTTTGTTTCTCATCTTGATATTAAACGTATTTGCACTCAGTATCCAACCTGTGTTCATGTAGGCAGAAACGGGTAGTTCACGTTTTTGGGGGCTTGTGAGGATTTATAGATTTCAAGTTGGTATTCATCATAGACTGATATCAGCTGAGAGAAGATTGGAAACCTGGGAGCACTGGGCAGCTGTTTCTTTATAGTATGGACTCTTCAGCAATGCTCACCAACGACCCTACCGGGGACCGAACCCAGGATCTTCAGGTTCGTGTCCAGCAATCTACCACTGAGCCACTGGGTCAGAGTCCAGTGGTCCCTGGAGGGTTTATGGGTGTGCACCTCTGAGGAGTCCCGTTCCAGGACAAAACATATGTCCAATGCTCCCAGGTTTCCAATCTTCCTTCAGCTGATGTCAGTCCATGACGAATACTAACTAGAAATGAGTACTGCAGTCAATATGCTGAAATTATTGATGCTTATTCTGAATTAATATTCCCCGAAGGCTTTCTTCTTCAATATAAGAGGAAATAACCACAAATATTTACCATTTATTCCAAATAGGATCGTGTGAATTTCAAAGTTATTTTAATACAGAAAATAGTTTATTTAATCCCCGTTTGTTTATATGAATATTGTTGTTGGACATTGAATAATAACATGCGTGCACACATACACAGCACTTAAAATGCCCTCACGTTTCTGTTTACACGCGCATAAATTGAAAGAATCGAATGGAAAACAACTCAAACAAATAACTGACAGATGAGATGAATTCATATTTCCGTTTGTTCTTCTCCTTAAGTTACCAATAAATCAAATTGATTTTAATGAATAAAACGTTTGCTTTATTTATCAAACTAGATTAACATATTACTTGTGAAATATTAATTATGCATAGCTCAGTTTAGTTCCTTACTTATTTGACAGCCTGTTTTGATTGCTTTGCTTTGTTTTGAATAACTTATACCCTTCATGGTAATTTTTCTGTGTAACTGAAAATGGACTGCGTTAGCTGACGGACTGAATGTACACGTACTGGTCATGAGATAGTAACTGAAGTGAGGAAGTGAATAATAAGAAATACGTGGACGATATTAACAGGATGAGGAACTTGGACTGCATACGGATAGTGAATGCTCTCCTTCAAAGCCTTATACTTCACTGAGCTGCGAAAATCGGAAGGTAAAGAGTGTAAGGAAGATACCCAAAAAAAGTATCATTTACATAGTTTTCATGAACATATTAAACCACAAAGTCTGATTGGTTAGCCTTAGGGTAAATTGTTCAATAAGGTTTTTCCTTACCACACAGTGATATGAAACAAAAATTGGACCTCAAGATCTTCTACCTTGGCTCCTTATGACTTAAAGTGTTAATTTTCATTTAGTCCACTTTTTATCAGTGACTGATGTCACTGTCAAATCTTTACTGTTCACCGAAATCTGCCATTCAGGTTTGTAATATGGACATGAAGCTAAGTGATGCGATACTATGGAGCACTGTGTTTTGGGTTAGTTATTAAGAGTGGAAACATTCTGTATGTTTCGTGTTTTCCGGTACTCTTTAGTCAGACGAATGTCTCTACAGCCATTAATATACTCATCATCCGTTTAAGATTTGAATCAATTTCACTGACTTCTGAAGTCGAGGACTTCACTATTGAGCTACTTAGCTTCTGACTGTCTAGATTGTAAGAATGGATTATATGCGTAGACTAGGTACCAATCAATAGATTTTGAGCGGTAAACGGAACTACCTTGGTTACCATCCGATAGCCCATTTGTGATTATGCAAAGAACCGTTTTATAACGGAAAGTCCTTATTTCGTCACTGAAAAACAAAAAGAGGTTACAGCAAAGGTAATTTTTTTTCATTGTCTCATTTTCACAGCTGCGCCTTCGTAAATATATATGTAAAATGACAGAATGTTTTCGACAAGTTTCCTGTCAAAGGTGTTAGTAGGGAATGAAGTGACATTGCGCAACACAAGACATGATCTCAATAGTCTTTATATAAAAAATTAGTGAACAGTAAGATTCGGGATCTGTTAAAAATAAATGAGTAAACACGTAATGAAATATAAATAAATAAAAAAAACAAAAAAAAGCAAAGGTGCAGAGTATCTGATTAAGACCATACTACTTCAAACAATACAGAAGTTCATGTAAAATTGGTTAATCTGTTCATAGTACAGGAAATAGATTGCACAGGTCAGTTAGACAATTTCATAGCTGAAGTCCTACTCAGCAAACTTTTAGTAAATTAAAGCTTTGCATACCAATGTCATCGTTATTCGATTTATGAAGATACTTTAAAAAAAAACCTTGGTTTCATCACATATTTTAAACACCTCATTGTGTTTGGGTAATTGGACTGGTTGGATTAGTCTCTGTTAGCATCCTTGTAAGAATACCGTGATATTGTTGCCAGTTTTATACTGAAGATATTCATTCCGTTTTACCTGACAACAAGATCTCGAAAACTATTTGAAATCCTCCAGCTTAACTTAAAGATTTTCCACGGAGGCTGGAACCCAGAACACGTCGCTTTAAATGTCCAAGCAATATACACAGTGCTAACAAACATATGTCAAATGAAACCAATAACTATACTAACGCAGCCATACGGAGATTACCAGATACCATCAACAGTGAGTCAGTCCTTCCAAGTGAAGTAAACAAAGACTAGCCAGGGCTTCACTATGATGATTACTACTTTTTACGCAACTGCCAATTGCTGTGACTCAGTAACTGGTTTCAAGATCTTTCATCTGTTGAAGCGTTTGAATCTGAACTGAGACAGCATCACACTGCAGTTAGCGCATATTGAGCAGACATGCCACAAGAAAAAATGAAGTATACTTCTTGCAATCCACTAATAACCACCACTATTAAAAAAAAATAACATCACTTTATGTCGACCTGATTCATTCTCTTAGTTTGCACTAAGGTATTTATGTTTTGGCAAAATTTGTACTAAAATTGCTGAAGAAAAGATAATTAAAACTTCTTGATATTGCGAAGAAAAGACCAAATTAACACGCATATCTTCATCATGGGCCAACGATTGAAAAGAAAATTTCTTTCATTCAACTATCAGCTATCACAACAACCAGTTTGGGTGTGACGAAGATGTCAACAAATTTTCGAGGGTTGATATATTTAAAGCATAACAAATACTAGGAAATGAACAGAAATAGAGATAGTGTCAGCTGTTTTTTAACGTTTAGCTTCATCCTGAAGTAAGTTTTTGGAATGTCTACTTCATCTTACTTGTCACCTGTCAGTTTGATGTATAGACGTCTAAGCAACTGTTGGTAGTCCTCCTGGGACTTGAAACAAAAATTTCACCTCGCGGATGTCAACGAATTTTTAAGTCATGACGGTAAACAATGAACAGGGCGTAAATTAGCGACACATGAAGCCATCCATCTCATTTGTTTGAAGGAGTTATCAGAACTCTAATCAGTTCTTAGACTAGCCAAATAACTCTGGCCAGATAAAGGACAACCTGTTTTTAATAAGTACATAGAACCTCAATTAGTTCATAGATGGTGAACGGTGATGCAGCTATTTACGATTTAAATCTCCGGCTGTCTTGCCGAGTAATACAGTTTCATACCCCCAAACGAATATAAATTGGTTTATGTCTCTACTAATGCCCTGTTAACGAATATCGACTGTTGAATCCTTAAATGATCACCTGATTTCAACTCAGTTTTAATCTTTCCATATCATTCTATCCAATATGGCACACAGTGGAATTATTTATCAGATGCGCAGAATCTGTTACTCATAATCATATCAAGGTAATCACATAACCTTATGCCCTATTTTATTATAGTTCTACTGTTTTTAGTTCATTGATTTAATTGGCAGCAAGATTTTCTATACATCCAGAATCAGTGTTGCGTCTTCCCTATTACACGTATTAGGCATTGAATCGATGGACGGAAAGAGATTCTTTGATCAACCTCTGTATCCACTCAACAACATTAGTAGTCTTCAGGGCCGTTACTTTATTCCAGCCCTATTGTGTGGTTGTTTCAGCGCATGTTTATTTACGGCTGAATTCTTCTGTAGATTACTCATCTTAGTAGGGTCTTTCAGTCTTAGCTAGGTTTCTCTGTTCTAATAATATGATTGACCTCGTTCGACTAGTTCAACCTATGTGCTTGACATGACAGTCATTGGAAGGTATTCGTTAAATTAAATTATTCTGTCTAGTTACGTCAATATAGTCCTTCAGCCTATAAGGCTGATCTGTTAGTGAGTTTTTAGGTTTGAGTGCCACCCTAATACCAGCTTCCTTGATATACCAAAGTAGAGTTTCTGATGTTTCTTCCCTATACGACAATATGATAGATGTAGTTCCATATTAGATTTGTTTATTTGATATAAAGCGCACAGTGATACAGTATTATTTACTTGATTACGTTTCGAGCATAAATTATTGCTCATAATCATATCAATGTGCAACGAATATTGAAAATACGATGATTTGTGAAACGTGCTTCAGTTTGTGAAAGTCGTGTGAGTTTATTGATTAGCCTTCGAACAGGAAGACCATAAGTTTCATTAATATAAGTGAAAAACTTGGGCACTGTGGTAGAATGTAGTTCCATATTAGATTTGTTTATTTGATATAAAGCGCACAGTGATACAGTATTATTTACTTGATTACGTTTCGAGCATAAATTATTGCTCATAATCATATCAATGTGAGCAATAATTTATGCTCGAAACGTAATCAAGTAAATAATACTGTATCACTGTGCGCTTTATATCAAATAAACAAATCTAATATGGAACTACATTCTACCACAGTGCCCAAGTTTTTCACTTATATTAATATGATAGATGCCTTGAAATCCTTCTTAGTCATGTTGCAATCATCGTTTACATCGCTACTACTCTTCTTTTTATGCAACCTTATATAGGTTTGAGAAAGTTTTCCAGGATAATTATTGAGAACTAAAACTTCTCTCATGTGTTTCACTTCTTTATTTAAATCCTTCGATTAAATTTATAGAATCGTACCGCTATTATCCATACATTGAACCAAACCTACTTTTACTGATGTAGAATGAAATGACCTAAAGCTTAGATATCTATTGCAATGCTATGGTTTTCTATCATTCTGTATTCTCTTAAACACAAACCCAACACACATTCTACCAACCGCTTTGCAACTGAATATGATGGCTTTCATTATTATGTCAATAATAATAATAATGATATACTTTACGCAGATATACCTGTGGATCACCAACTAACAGAGTCCAATAAATGATAAAGACAATGCATAATATTTTACTCAGAAACAGATACGTTCAGTTAGTCATTATTCACTTAAGACTCGGAGTTGCTGCATCACTCTCCAAATTACTAATTCTCTTAAAGAATCAAGTCTGATACAAGCGTTACCATAAAACCAAGGAATGCCCGCATCTTTACCAATACAATTAGTTTGATTAAATACCAACAGAAATCTTCAACTATCGGTTTTAGTTGTCATTAGAACCCCAGGCTGAAACTAGACATAAAACTGCATGCCTTAGACCAATAATGAACTAACTATGTGGATGAAGACATGTCCCAGTTTGACCACCGACGTCTTTATTCTTAACTTATCCTATCTCAATTAATACAGAATGTTCGAGTGGATGGCGGTAAGGAAGAGTAAGAAAGGTCTTTAACCGCTTCAGTTAACGAAGTTTCGTAACCTTATCAACTGATTGTTCTCTTTCACCTAAGACTACGCCTAACAGGAATACATATTTTGTTTATTTGAAGTAGATCAAGTAGTATACCGTGATAAATTTAATAATTGTTAGTAAAAACAGAGAAAAAACTTACATGAAAATTTCTGGTAAGGTTAAATGAAGGTGGAGGAGTGGAAATCGTTAATGTACAATACCTGATATCTTATGTGTTATAACTCGACTACTGGTTTCCAACCTTCTACAAGGTAATGTACTTACCGTGCACTGTCTTCAGCAAAACATATTGCCGAAATACCTCTTCACCAGCTAACCGGAATGCTGCCTTCATATGGAATAAATATAGCGAGTATCAGGCAACGATGAATATACGTTTTTCAAGAATCCATTGGAGACCCATGGGACTGAACTACAAAGTTGATGGTTTTTAGGAAGTAGTTACGCACTGAGGAATGTTTGAGGGCAGTCAACATTGTGCACCTACCTCAGTGACCCGGGAACAAATTTGATGGACCTGCAAGCGTGAATGCAAGGTTCAAGAGCAGACTTCTTGAGACTGATCATGCATAACCTATTTAGAGGATTTTATCCAGATTAATTTGCATCCGGCCTGTACTTGACGAAAAACCCTTACCACCAGCAGCGGAAGCCCAAGGAGTAAAAGAAGAGTGTGCTACTTTACAGTCAAACTCTTCTAACCATTTCTCATTAATTAAGAGGAGAAACCTCAGCTGAAGTGCTTGTTATTTCTAGGCAACACCTTAGTGCTATTGCACCCCGTTCATCTGGCATCTACGGCTTCGTCCTTGATCCTTTACTCTAACATGAGCCAGATACGCTAAGAAGGGGACTGCTTTTAGCATTATTACTACCAAACAGATCTTTCGTGCATGACAGGACCTCAAGAAACAATTGATCTAGCCAGCATAGCGTGTTAGTCCTCTGTGATATACCATTTCTACCAACTCATCAAATGTTAACTTTTGGTCAGCCTGTCAAGCAATTACCGACACTGAATAACTCTCATCAACTGACAGTGATTTTAGGACTGTCAATCGGATGATCATAAATGATGTATCAAAGAAAGAACTAGAAAGTTTCTTGCATAGTGATACTGTTGATAAAAATGTGAGTATATTGTATTTTGTTAAAAGTGTTTAGCTGCAAGCAGTCGCAATTTTCTCAGTTTGATATCTCCCTTTCTTGTGAAACTATAACAATACAAGCATAGGTTAGGCAGGGTTTCCAGTAGTTTGACTCCTAAAATTTAACATGGTCATTTGAATCAGGTACAAGAATGAAAGTTCATTGGTGGCAGTAGATAACGGATGTACATATTTTCGTTGAAAACTGTCTGACACTGGAAAACTTGAGACATTTTCTGAAAAAGTAATTGAATGGAGTGTAAAACGTGAATATCTTCACTACAGTAACAAATAAATCTGAAATTCTAGCAGTTAAAATTACTCCAGTTTTGTATGAAGCTTCAACTATTGTCATTTACACTCGGCATTTATTGCTATCACACATAAGCATGAGTAATACAATTCCTCTGTGTAAAGGAGGGTGACAATAGAATTTGTGAAGTAGCCAACGTCGTAAAAGTTTTACCAACAACTCCTAGGTCAGTCCGATTCGTTTCACTCCATGTCGATTTCAAACGTCAGTGTCATATTTTCATTTCTTCCCTTTGAAAGTTGATTAATATTGAGTTTGGTTGAACCTGGCTGATATGATGAAAGTATAGATTGGCTGACTGGTCACTGGGGAGAAACAAAGTTCATAGCGTCTAGTCCTGAGTGCTTACCGAATTCTATCCATCATTTTCCAGTGTGACCACAAAGCCAGGAGACCCACCGTTGTGGTGCACTTTGATAGATGCCAGCTGTTTGAAGGTGGCCATCCTAAGATTCGAACCCACTTCAACCAGTGACCACTGAGGTATTCTGGCCATGAATGACATCCTCTAGGACTGTATACCTTGACTGATCACTGCGGGGTAACAAATTCCAGGCTGACAAATCCTGAGTGCTGACCGAAGTTTTCTGATCATTTAGTAACGTGGTCATCAAACAATAGGGCTTCTCATCACTGGGCACTTTGATGAATATCGGTTGGCATACTTATTCCCTGTCCAACTAAGCAAATGTGACTCGGCACCACGTAAGAGGCGAAACAGAAACAAGTCAGAGATGATTGATTATTTAGGCCGTTCAGAAGTTATTCATACACAAAATAACTGAAAGTTAGGAATTCAGAGATCAATATTTCACGTTACATGAAAGAAAGCAGTTTTGTTAATCAGGTAGTGTACTTAGAATCGATTGCGTATCTGAGGTTTAAAGTCATCATAACTATCCATCTGGTGCATCAGGATGAAATGATATTTAGGCCAGCAATACATTAGAGTAAGCCTGTCAGTGATTAAGATTCACTGAGGATAAATGAGGCTTCTTCCTATGAATCTAAGCATTATTATTAAGGCGCCTTTCTGTCTATTCTTTTACTAACCACATCATCCAAATTTACTGCGATGAGTTCCATGCACTTGAAAGGAGTTGAACTATCTATTTGAAAAGCTACTTAGCTTCCCTGTCAGCACAACACAACCCATAAATTCGAAGACTTGAGACAGATGTCACTGGTGCACAACCTTTTAATATATATGTTTTTGTAGATGACCTATCATAATTTTGATGCAATCTTGTGGGTCTCTTCCACTCCCTGATGACCATTTCACGCACAGACTAGGGGTATGTGATAACCTTGCATTAAAGGGAAAATACCAAATTCTATCAACCTTGAAATGACCCTGTCACTAAGATTGAGTTGTTTCTTAAAATGCGTATATCATCGTCAATGCTGGTGATGAATTTGACTGCCCTGATGACCTTCAGTATGATATGTCCTGAGAAATGATTTACATTATCCAGTATGTATCCAAAGCACATTGTCAGCATAATTTAAAGACTTGCAGTTAGACAAGCAACCTCGCCTGGTTAACTAGTTCACTAGTTACTAGCCATTCTTAAGCTCGGGTAAAGAGGGAAGGTTGGGCATAGGGCTAGCAACCCTACCCCATAAAACAAATCTAACCGCTAAAGAAACTTCACAGCACAAACAAAATATAAAAAATAATAACAAAATTATTCCTCACTGGAATCGGACAGGCTGTTGGTGAAAGCCTTCGGGAAGCCAATTGGCCGGGCCGATGTGTCTTCTCTCCTCTCGGTGAAAGCGAAAGTAAACGTGGAGACATGGATGGAATGTCCGCACAATGTTTGAACCCAGCAAGGCAGTCCAGATCGCAAACGAGACGAGGAGTTATCACACTGAAGTGCTTGGAATTTGCGAAAGCAGATGGAATGGGAGTGGATTCTCCAAACTGTCAACTGGAGAGTCAATAATCTAATCCGATATTGTCACCCAGACAACAACCACGAGCACAGCACACTGAGTTTCCGAGTGGCTATCATGATGTCCCCAACAGCATCGAAGGCTCTCTCTCATACAGTGAGAAACAATCCCCTCAACGATCACGATCATGACAGCAAGGTTCAACTCAAAAGGAAGGAAGGAAGGAAGGTCACAATCATACAATGCTACACTATGCACCTACAAATAATGCAGAGCAATAGAAGAAGGAGGAATTCTACAGACAACTTCAATCAACACTGGACAAGACCCAACCTCAGTTGGCGATATCAAAACTCATTCTAATAGGCGGCATGAATGCCAAACTGGGAGGGGACAACACAGGAAGCGAACTAACCATGAGTCGAGAAGCGCTAGGTGAAATGATAAACGAGAATGGAGAATTGTTTGCAGAATTCTGTGCATTCAACGATTTGGTGATTGTAGTCAGGCAGTGCGTTCAAGCACAAGGATATCCACAAAGCGACATGGATGTTGCCAGATGGACACACTTCACTAAAAATCAGATTGACTTTATCTCAATGTGAAGAAAGTGGAGACGCAGTCAGCCTACTTGACACAAGGTCAAGAAGAGGAGCAGATGTAGGTTCACACCACTCACTATTGAGTGCAAGGAACCCACCTTCCAAATCAAGTTAAAAGCCTTCAAGGAAGCTGGTGATAGACCTCAGTTCAGGTACAACACTCGGAAACTGGAGGATGAAACTCCAAGGGAAATCTTCACGTCAGTTAGCCGTCAAGACAAAATGGGAGATATCGAGGAACATCCCTGAAGAAACCTGTGTGGAAGAACATTGGAAGTCTTTGAAAGAGATGTGGAAAGAAACCTGCACAGCCGTATTAGGAAGGAAGAAGAAAGAAGATGAGGGATGGATTTCGATGGACACATGGAAGCCGATAGAGGAGAGGAGGATGGTGATGGTGAAGCAGAAGACAAACCAGTGCAGTGCAAGGATGCACAATAAGAAGAGAAACTGAGTACAATGTATAAAACACTACACTGGACAAAGAAGTGAAGAAGAGTGCACGGAAAGACAAAAGACACTTCTACGACACATTTGCAAGTGAAGCAGAACAGGCTGCAGGTAAGAGAGACACAGACCTGACAACATTGTATCAAATAAGCAGGTTACTATCTGGAAGAGATCAACGCAGATGAAACCAATAAAAGATGATGAAGGGAATATAATTACGAAAGAAGAGAAACAGAGGAAACGATGGGCAGACCACTTCAAGAAGCTTTGAATCGACCACCACCTTCACTTCGTCCAGGAACACCACCTACACCCGCTGAACTACAAGTCAACATAAATCATCCAACAAAAATGGATGTCCTGAACGCCATAAAGCTACTGAAGTGCGGGAAAGCAGAAGGACCAGACGGGATCCCGCCAGAAGTACTGAGAACAGACGCAGAGACAACAGAGGACATGCTCACACCATTATTGTAGAAGGTATGGAAGGAAGAGAAAGTACCTGGTTAGTGATTGGAAGAAGGGTTACCTTGTCAAACTGCCGAAGAAGTGAGACCTTAGTCTTTGCAAGAACTGGCGCGGAATCACTCTCCTGTCCACCCCAAGCAAAATATTAAGCCGCATCATCCTGGAGAGGCTTAAAGATGCACTGGATTCAAAACTACGACCGGAATAGGGTGACTAGCTGGATTCAGGAAGTACAAATCATGTGCTGATCAAATTGCAACGCTTCGCATCATCATAGAACAGAGTATAGAATGGCAATCAGCTCTCTACCTCAATTTTATCGACTTTGAAAAGTCCTTTGACAGCGTCGACCGAGAGGTAATTTGGAAACTGCTTCATTACTACGGAATACCACAAACCTTTATCAACCTCATTCAACAACTATATGAAGATGCCACATGCCAAGTAATTGACAATGGAAGCTCAGTGATGCGTTTGAAGTGAAGCGAAGACAGGAGTGAAACAAGGTTGCAGCCTTCTATCACCCATAATCTTCCTGATTGTGGTCAACTGGATCATGCAGCAAACAGTGGGTAGCGAGAAGAGGGGGATACGCTGGACTGCGGAAAAGGACCTAGAAGACTTGGATTTCGCCGATGATTTGTGCCTGATGTCACATAAACTTGAAGATCTACAGGCGAAAACTAACAAGTTGACAGAAGAGGCAGGGCAGCGAAGACGGGATTTCAAGTGAATATAGAGAAGACAGAGGTGATGAAGATACCCAACCAACAACAACAACAAACTCCAGTCACCATCAACAGGAGAAACTTAAAGGAAGTAACCTCTTCCACATATCTAGGAAGCACTGTTTCAACTACAGGCAGCACAGGCACAGACGAGGATGTCAAAGTCAGAATCGGAAAAGCAAGACAGGCCTTCATTAGCCTGAAACCAGTGTGGAGATCTTCTGCACTCAGCATGTGGAACAAGATACGGATATTCAACACCAACGTCAAGTCAGTGCTCTTGTATGGTTCAGAGACTTGGAGCGTCACGAAAGGGATTTCCAATAAACTATAGACATTCATCAACAACTGCTTACGCTCGCTACTGAAGATCAGATGGCCAGAAAGAATAAGCAACAAGGAGCTCTGGTAACGAACCAACCAAGAACCTATCACGCAACAAATTTGCAGGAGGAAGTGGAGATGGATTGGGCATGCACTGAGAAGGCCGACTGTGGACATCACGCGTCAGGCCAGAGCCTCGAGTGGAATCCGCAAGGGAAGCGACGAGTTGGACGTCCGAGGGTGACATGGAGGAGATGGTGCGAGGAGGAAATGAGAGCTTCTGGGCTGTCGTGGAGCCAGGTTCAAAAGATCTCAGAGAACAGAGGTCACTGGAGACGTGCTACTGAAGCCCTATGTTCCATTAGGAACCCAAGGGACTAATTATAATAATAATAAGTTAGACAAATAAAATGAAACTACGACAAATGTGTTTAACTGGGTAGAAGAAAAACGTTTTACCTTAAGCGTTGGGATTCAGTGGTCAGAAAGCCCTGACTAATTTAGGTTTCTTACTTAGTGGCAATCATCATCAAGGCGTATCTACAAACATGAGGAAAGTAGTAGTAGTATTTTCTCGCATAGGAGCTTCTACAACAAAGCCATTCAGGCCATAAATGACTCAGGTCTAGGGGTTATCACTGACTGGCTCCCAGCATCAACCACCAAAATACAATGCACCAATGGGTCACATCACTTATTTCTTTGGCCAAATTGCGAATACTGGATAGATTGACTTCGATTAGTGCTGAGTAATAAGCATTAGGCAGTTAAGTTGGCTAAACTCTGATCATCAGTTCATATAAAAGAAAATCTCTTAAAGGTCTTTAGATTCAATAATACATGATTACGTAGTGGAGTAATACAGTATGAATCTGTCAGTGATGAACACCGTCATCTTGAGAAGACGGGTCACTAGTAGTGCCACAGTCTTTACGTATCATCCATTTTAGGCATGAATTAGTTGTCATTTAAGGTGTGATGATAAATTATTGAAATCACTGACTGTTTGTGACATCCATGCAATAGATTTCATAGTTCTCATTTGAAACTCCATAAGTGGTAACTAGAGACAGTTAAGGACCTTAGATGATACAGTTTCATGATTCATACAGTGGCTGAGATACAGCAGCCACTGATTCCTAATATTTTGCATGCCTTGAAAAACAAAATAAACTCATTGTTTTGTACTGCATTTGTTCCTTGTGATATAACAGTACACACTTAGTGATGCAGTTCTATCTACTGGTTGACATTTTGAGCAGTTTCCACTACTGATAGTCGTATCAAAGAAATAACACAACTTTTGACGTCTGATTTTGATCGTTCTTTCAACTCTTATTCTCTGTTTTCAGCGGCAGTGACTTTTTCCAAATGTTTGCAATGCACGAAAAATCATTCTGTTGCATTCAATAGACGTTAATTTGATGAACACAGGATTCTGTAATCAGTCACTTCTCATACCTACTTGCCATACTGAAGTTTACAGTTTTACCCCATTCCACCCTATAATATGATTACGGGTCAGTGCATGGAGAAGAATAGCCATATTTTTCTCAAAACAAATTATCTCAGTAGGGTCTATCATTCTATGCTCAGCTACATTTTTGTACTCAACTATTCTCGCTTACCGTGATAGACTACTTTGATCTATGTACTTGAACCCACATTCATCACATGGTATTTGATAGATAGGTTGATTATATTATTTTGCTTAATTGGTTCCATTTGATCATCAAGCCTACAAAGTTTCTCTCTGTGTGAGTTTATGCGTTTACATACCATCCTAATCCCAGCATTTGTTGTGTATTCTACATAAATTTCTTTATACTGCAACACTAGAGAGGATTTGAATTCCCTCTGGACATGTTGCATTCACCACTAACATTTCCATTCCTTCTCTTATCAGTCTTTATAAAGTTTTTAATAAATTCCGGATGGCGGTTATTAAGAAGTAGTGTCTCTTTGATGTGTTCCATTTTCTTATTTAGGTTTTCTGAATTACTAGTCGAACTCCCATCCCGATTATTTGAACCTTTTATTAAGCCTACCTTGACAGATATGGGGTGAGATGACATGAAATCCAAGTATATATCCAGGTATGTTTCTTTACTATAAACACTGGTATTTGAACTATAAGAAGGAAAATTGAAAGTGGTTAGGTCATTCATATACGACTTATACTTGAAATGTCGTCTAGTACATAATCCTTCATCACTGTAGGAAATCAACCAATCTAATATACAGTTTTACCCCACCAAAGTGTCCGATTTCTACTCGTACAACAGCAGATTCATCCCTTACTTCATCGCCGTACTTATTGACACTCATCAGTCAAGCTTACGTGTGACCGTGTTTAAATCCATTTCTCCTTCAAAGACTCAAACTCATATCAGCCGGAGATGAGTTTTATATTTTAATTCTAATTTTTCCTAAGAGCACATTTCATACTTCGTAGATCAGCTATTATTAGCTGTAAGGAAATTGCCGCCAAATAGTTTGTCATCTAGTGACCAATTTAAGTACATAGTTACTACTGTCATAATGTCTGTAACTGAAGATCAGTTTCTAGATACCTTTTTAATTAAAATTCCACTCTCAGTAGAAGTTACGTTAGTGCTTCACTGTTCACTGGTGATCAGGTTCAGGGGAACTGAAATATCCAATTTAATTGTTAGTCGACACTGAATTAGACGTGAATTGAATCTGCAGTCACATAAGTTCAAATACTTGTTAATGTGGATTATTTAAACAAATCAGAATATGCAAACAAACGCTAGTTTTAGTGAAAATCTACTATTCACTTCCGATAACAACGAGAAATAATAACTTAAAAATTGAGAAATCACAGGATTATCAATGCGAAAGAATAACAATTTTTCGAAATGAGGTAATTTCTTCATTTTACTGGTATAATTTTAACTGACAGAGACTAGTGACAGAGAAAGGAGAAGAGGATAGAACTCAGAGTTAAGGAAGCATATAATAATCACAATAAATCAGTTTTAACCAATGATAGTTGAGTTTTTCCCCAGTCTATCTAGTTTAAACCAACCCGAAAGGTTCAATGTTTGTTGTTTGAACGTATGCACGTACTCATTCTTCAGCTCAATTATATATATATATATATATATATATATATATATATACATAAACCACAGAAATTCCTATCTCTGGATTAAGCAGGAAATACCAGTGTCTGATGCTGATGCTGCTGCGACTCAAACTCTTACTATCCCTAATCACCACCGGTTGTCATAATTTCAATACTGTCATCTGAATCAAAAGAAGCTTACATCAGAACATACTTGTTCTTCACTTCCTTAGCTCATATAAACTTCAGTGGGTGAATAGCTTAAAGAACTGTTGCAGGCATACGAGAGCACGGGAGCAGGCGCATACGTACACACACGCACACACTTGAATTTCAAGATCGGAAAACAGCTCATCCTGTACAGTTTCATTAGATTCAGTCTAGTCTAATTTTATTCTGTTGACTGATTGTTATGTCGTATCATCATCATCATCATCAACGTCATAATCATGATCATAAAGTGATAAAGTGGATAAATTTACTCGGGAGATAATTTCGTCCAACTACTAACACTACTAACACTTTCATAATTAAGTAGTACACAGAGCCCTTGGAAATGTTTCATTAATTCAGCAGTTTACCGACTGATTAACTCCTATACAATCTAAACAAAATCCACATACGCGCACATATAAGACACTAATTATCCTACATAATCAGGAATTAAACAAAAATCATTCATATTAGTAAGTGATATGCATAAATTTTTCAAAAATTATCACAAATTGAATATCTTTCATTCATTACTGATTTTGACTAGTTTTTAGTTTATACACTTTATTTATCCGTCAGAAATCGGTTAACATTGATAAGTATTGGTTTGTGGATTGAAATTTGGTGTGTTAAGAAAAAAACCCACCGGAGGAAAACTTTGGAAATCATCGAAAAGTCGATGAAATATGTACTCTCTACATAGTTGGCAGTTTTATGTTATTCTCTGATACATACACGAGTAGTGAGTCTAGTGGTAGTATTATATTTTCTGTGCTTAAAAATTGGACGTTCTCTTGAAAGGGATTTGATATATCGACGTTGTGAACATGACGACGACTCAGTAGGGCAGTGTTTGCTGTCCAACCGGTCCTCACGGTGTGAGGAATTGACGGTCAAACACTAGGAGAACTCAGTTCACTTGCGTAAACGCATATACTGTTAGTTATTTACTCTGTTTTATGTGTACGCTTTTCACCGTTGACTTCTCACTTTTTTTTACCTCAGTATTTTTTTGTGTTCAATGTTGCAAATTAAATTATACAATTCTTTTTCCGATTTCTTTTCTGTTAGCTAGTCCACTTAACCCTCTGGTTTAACTTATTCTCACTTGTCAATTTCTCGCGACTATCTACCAGACGAAATTCACAACTTAGTACCTAAATATGTAAATGTTAGATGAAAGGTCGAACTCACGTGTCTAGACAAAAATGAGGAGTTCGAAGCTACTCAGCAACCACTTTCATATCCTACGAATAGGCAATGAGCTACACTTGTTGTGTGAGAGATAACGATACTACTTGGCTGTTCAGAAATGAGTAAGTGGGGAGGGGATCGAACCTATGACCCGTGGATCGAAAGCCATGTGCCTAAGCCAATTAGATCCAGTTAAGAAGTAAAATACTAGGACAGGACAGGTTTATTTAGGCGTAGTCCTCTTACATTTTTTGGCTTCATTTCAACACCTCAAATGTTTATGAATCTTCTCAGTAGCTTTGTTTTAAATTCATGATGCACGAGTATTCGCGCTAACTGTTCTGAAAACAGTCAGGTGTTACGAGTCAGTTTGCAGGAGGTCTTGCTTAGCTTAGATTTCATGCTTCTTGGAGGTCACCAGTGAGGCTCATCCACAACCTTGATAATACTGGTGTACCCAAATCGATGATGATTGCTGGTTAGAAAATTGGGCAATAAACCACTTAGGTCATGATTGGCTGCTCATCGAACCGCGTTGTGAACATAATGGACTATATAATTTTGTAGTCCCAAGTTTCGGTATGAGTCTACAGATAAAGGGTACATTGTGTCCAATAAGCTGCACCACTTTACTCTGGTAATTTTCATCATGACTGTATGATCTACTTCAATTGCTTCTGATCTCTGAATAGGACTGAAGTTAAACCTATAAGAATTTTCCCGACATACTTTTTTCTACTGTTTGACATTTTCAGATTTTCCGAGATGAGATTTCACTATTTAGTTGTTGAAGTGTATTGAAATCAGTTATGTCATGTGCTGTCATCGACTCTTCATTCCGTATTCATTCACTCAACAAGGTGTGAGCTGAAACCTACATATTGTTCAGTACAGCAGTGAGCATAAACGAGTTAATTTGTCTTATGTTTAAGACAGCGGTGTGGAACTTCTCCTTTTATCTCTCCATACATCATATGGTTAGGAAAACAATATAGTCCACTCATGTTGGCCTTCCCTTCTTGGTTAATAATTAAAACAACAAATGAGAAGGGAAAGATTAATTTAAAATTGGCACAACCATTTTACGTGTTAAATAATTGTTTTCCATAATTTAGAAATATTTCGTTACTTTTCAGTCATATGAGAATGATTACTTTTAACAAAATGGAAAAAAGGGGCTACATACATTTCCCTCATTCAACTGATATTGGAACATTGAATTCAAATGAACACTGAACTGAACACATTTTTAACTGGCTTTTTAAAACTTATAGTAGACAGTGAAGTAAGTATCAAAATGATTAATTCGGCTGAAAAAGAAATCTACTTTTTTTTCTTCTTTTATGACTGAAAATTAGGCAACTAAGAGCAATTCAATTCCAGGTAGCATTTATACTAATCTCTTTTAACGTTTACGCATCTCCAACCAGTGATCTTTGGAAGTAAATTTATGGCATCAAAACACATGGACGCCAATAATTTTAATTGGATTATGCTCAAAGCATTTTGGTAGCAATATGATCTAGACTGATGTCGAACGTATCAGTCACCTAGAAAATTAAGAGCCTTAGTGTATTCAATTCCAGCAATCAACAATCAATACTATGCAGACTCCAAATGGGCTTCATTTTGATTGGTTATTTTGTATTTTCTAAAAAACCAATAGACTGCAGAGTTATAAATAAATGTAAACGAGTGTTCAGAGTGGATTATTTCTGAGTGGTCTAGCCATCGGTAACAACAGCCTTCTCAAGTTTGCCATTTTCCAATCATAAGTATTTATTGGGGTTCTAGATGACCGGTACTAGCGAAATTTGTGACTATAGGGAGAAAAGTATGCCAATGTAGAATCTTATAGATAAGTGCAATGCTTCATGTGGTTATGTTATCCCATAGCAGCGTACGGAGAAGGGGGAAAAAGTAGAATAGTGATAAGAATAACAAAAAGGGATATTCAGTTTGAAGGGTTAAGGGGATTTATTTATTGACTTCAGATTGGTGTTCATTGTCGACTGACATCAGCTAGAGAATCGCTGGTAACCTGGAAGGAGGACTGGACAGCTGTTTCGTCTGAGTATAGGAATCCTCAGTAGTATGGACTCACTTCTTCGACACAGATAGACCACAGGACCTTCAGGCACTGGGTTGGAATCCGCAATGAAAACCAACATTAAATCAATGAATTAATCTTTAAAAGCTTACAAACTGAATTATTAATCTAGTGCTGATTAGTGACTTTCTTCGAGATGAGATTTCCGAAATTTTAGTGAAAAGTCATGACTGGTAGGACCAACCAAGTCATACTTGAGGACAGTTATCCAAGGACTGCACTGGATGGGAGTTGCGCTATATCGTGAGCGGACAGGAGTAGGAAATGGTTGACCACTGAACTCCGACACAGCGACTCCGTGGTAACATGCTGGCCGGAGAACCTGAAGGTCCTGGGTCCAATCCCCTACACGGACATGAATGCTCACTGCTGAGGAGTCACATACTAGGGAGAAGTAACTATCCAGTGCTCCACGGTTTCCAAGGGTTCTTCAACTGACGTCAGTCCTTGATGAGTATCAGTTTAAAAAAATGATATATTTAGAGAAGGATAAAAGATTAAATAAAGGTCATGAAGAGTGTATACATCTGCATCACCGTTATACATTTTGGTCTAAGCTACAAAGACTCTATTAGAACACTTCTAGAGGTAAACAAAGTCTCACTTATGCAATAAGTCATTGTTTTCGCAAGAGGACTTTTCTTCTTAACGGAATCGACAAAATTAAAGACGAATACAACACTGTGTTCTAATTGTTGAAGAGCTGTAGATTTAGACGAAACAGCAGTCGATTTCTCATATATTCCAATAAGTGAACTAACTGCATGGTCATCTGCATGCACTTGTTCAATTATACTAGGGAAAATAAAGCGAAATCGTCGAGCGTTTACTGATGGGCTTATTTTTCGGTATTGAATTCTGGATGAAATCAGCCTGTCACCATATGTCAAGTAAGTAAGAAACGGATGTCAAACTGTTACACTCCCAAGTCAATTTTACGTATATAACTGAAGTCCAATTTCCATGGTTGTGAACGATAGCCTTCATTTAGTTTAGAGATTGATCTATTGAGAGTCCCAGATTTAGCAAGAATATGCCATAGTCAGCCAACTAGCTAGGAAAAGAATAAGTTAGAAATGCAAGGTATAGAAAAAAGTTCTAAGGATAAGTGACGTTAGAGATCTGTTTAGAAATGTTTTGGAAAATCTACCGTCTTCAACGACTGAAGTACCCTGATCGGAAGATAAACACTACTCCATTAAGAGATGACAGTAATGGCACCAGTTAAGTCATAGGGGAGAATATTTGTAGCTCAAGTGGATGGTTTTGGCTGTATTGTGTTCTCTGAGCAGGGTTGTTTAATCGTGAAGCTCTCATCGTCTTTCTAGATGACATCATTAGTACCAATTTCAGTGTAAAGTGAGCAGTCAATATCTCTGCGTAAGTCATTTAGTTGACCAGTTAAGTCAATTTACCGTTTGTTAGTACCATTTTTTGAGGGAACTCTAAGCTTCTTGGTTACTTTTAATGCCTTGAGGTGTCAACGGCCAATGACTACAGAATTTGATCGATAAAACTGAAAACCGATAGCAGTGGTGAGAATGACAGAATGCTTTATAATCATGTTGGTTGTTGAGAATTTCTTTTCTCAATAATTAAGTCCGCTTTACTTCTATACCTTCACATACATTTGCACATTTATTTATTTATATTTTTTGCGCTGCTATATAGTTAAAATGCTCCCTATATTCTAGCTTTCTTTCTAGGGTGAATGTTACGTAATTAGCTCAGCCACATGACTTTCAAACAATCAATAGACAGTAGATTCTAATCCGGTCTTAACTCTTCAGTCGATTAGTGTCATCAGCTGTCATAGAATATCTTTGGCCGGATACTGCACAGGGTTGATGACTGAAATCTAGCCTGATTTGAAGAGGTTTGTTGTGTACAGACACGGTATTAGCATTTATATTGCAGAAAACTTGGTTACTATGGTCGATTAGAATTTCGTTTTAGTCTGTTTATCAGAACTGTCATACAGTAAAACAGAATTATTTACTGGATAACATATCGGACATAATTTATTGTCCATATTCATACCAGGTAACTCCACAACTTTGAGACATGGTTTATGTCTCCTCCTTCGTGATATAGGTAGTAGGATTTCGCATATATCTGGGACGAATACAGAATCATTCCAATCCCATGTATTTAGTAGTGATTTGATTCGTTTATCAATCTCTCCTTCCATTAAACTAAGCTAGTTTTTATTACAGTCGCTCTATCCCACCATATTGTGTGACTGTGTACAGTTGCGTGCATAGCTATAGACGAACTTTTCTCTAAATTCTTTATTGTACTACGATTGACTAATCTTGATGTAGTTAAGCTTTTATGATTGAATAACCTTATTTACTCCGATCAACTACTTTGATCTATACATTTGACCCCCAAATTATTTTACCTGATTGCATCAATAGGGTCTTCTAGCCTACACAACTTGTTTCTAAGCAAGTTTGTCGGTTCCAGTGCCACTCTAATTCCATTCTTATTGTGAGTTCTTCGTAACGCTTCAGTGGTCTCTTCTTTGTATGGTAACACACTAGAAGCTGTGAGTTCTCTCTTCACCCTATCACTATCATTACTATTATCAATAGAATTATAATTAATAGCATCTGTATTACAACTACTGTTTCTGATCATATTTTTCTTTCGACTTGTTATGAATTTATTGATAGATTTAGGTGGGTAAATATTGAGATGTAAGGTATTCATGATGTGTCTAATTTCTTGTTATAGATTTTCTGTCTTACTAGTAGGCTTTTTTCCCTATTACTCAGGCATTTAACTGAGATGGGATGATCTGATTTGAAGTTTGAGTAACGTTTCGAGTAGGGAGGTTTCTTATAGACACTAGTCTCTAAACTTCCACCTTAATTTCGTAAACTAAAGTTTAAAAGTGCTTACTATCCTTAATCAGTTTTAACCTGATTTGAAAAGGTTTGTTCTGTAAAGACTAGGCATCAGTATGTATATTCATAAATTTCCAGGCTACTTGCTCAAAGTTTTATTATTTTTAAAAATTGAATTTATTGAATCTTTGACTTACAATGAGTTTTCACTCGCAGCCTTTTAAAAAGAACTTAAGAATTCTGCCCTCTTTGAGTGATCATTTTGAATAACTTAAAAAACAACAAGTCAGAGGCAAGTAGGATGTTCTCTAATTTTTCGGAGTTTAAGATTTTTGTAATTTACAAGTAAAATGAAGCAGAACTTGTTGGATTGCCGGGTGTTGGGAGGCAAAAATCAATATCTGTCTGCTCCTTTAGAAACAACGGCCAAAAATACTCGTATTAGTTTACCAATTAAAGTCTAGTAGCTAAAACTGGACACCAGTATCAAGCAATACGGCTTTAAGTTTTATTTGCTGGACTCTTAAGTTGTAACAGTTTAAAATTAGCTCGGGAAACAGGAGTTTAGTTAATCAAGAGTTCCTCTGCTCAGCACTGGTGCAGAAAGTGAGAAGTTTGGTCTTTCTCTGGATATGATGTTGGGACTTACCAGTTAGAATTAGGATCAGGATGTGGATATTATGGTGAGTATATCAATACCTACTCGTAGACTAGTTTTGGGCCGTTCATCTTAAAATTATCGTAAGCAGGGTAGCTTGTGCAATTTTTCCGTACTTTTTCTTTGACATCACTGACGCAACCTCTATTGGCTTCAAATATGATTAATAGTTTAGTAATACTGAACAAATCACGTGGAAATGCCAGGATTCTTTCGTTCTACCAATCACTAAAGTGACACCGGAAGCCATTTAAACTGAAGACAACAGAAGAATGCAAATATCATTTTAAAAAGTAAGCGGGAAGGTTGGGAATGAAAAAAACAAGAGTTGCATAGTGAAGGTTAGGACAAAGACTGGGTATAAATGTTTTGAACACGAAAGTCAAACTTAATTTTCCAAACAACCAGTTGATTTGAGACAGTGAAGTTGAAGATGATGCGATCTCTATGATTCCAATGCATTCCCAAAAAAACAACTTTAAAATTATTGATCTGATCAGTTGAATGATACAAGCCCACTGAATATTCTAGGTTAAAACTGTTCATATCCTTCTTATCACTATTGTAAGAGTAAGCCGGAACACGTTGCCAAACATCTGGTGGATGAAGTCAGTAGGTGGTGAAAGGTTGTAAACCTTGCCAGATAGCATCCTGATATATGTGTGCGTGAAAATACGTTATTCACACATACAGATGGCAACCAAGATCAAAGGTGAATGAATATGCAACCAGCTGCTTAGCGGGGATAACGATGTTCAGTTAGGCGTGGTAATCACGGATAAAGGAAAATGAAAACGTTAGAAAACAGATGGACTGATAAGTAACCATAGATAGTGAAATGAGAAAGGAATCGCAGTAAGTCTAAATTGACTTTGAGATAGGATTAAAGTATGATAATAATATAGTAATGTAGTTCGTTCGTCCCATTTCAGTTGATTTATTGGACGTATCATATAGTCAAACAGTAGTCCAATTAGATTACTCTTTCAACACAAAATACTGTGAGATACGTTTAATAAACCAACTAAAACGGAATCAAAATAGACCACAGTACTCAGGTCTTACTACCATATTATTGGTTTATTTGTTGTTCAGTTCCTTTGGAAAGAGGAAAGGTGGTAAAACCACAAAAGGGTGCCAGGACAACCCAATAGTTGGCCAGTAAAGCATTTTCCTACCTTTTCCAAGGAGTTTGTGTGTATAACTATGTGGTTTGTTTGGACACACAAATAACCTGGTTGGCTATGAATGCTTTCAGCGACTTCTAGTTAGTCGAGGGATCTAGGAGTAGATACTGTACAGTCCAGCAGAAACACGGACAAAACAAATCATTACTCAGATTTATTATCATTTACTCGACACACGGATGTATACTCTTTGGTGAGTGATTGTGACATCAGTAATAATGCTAACATTGTGAGCTACTTAAAGTAAATGTAACTTTATGACAGTTCATTTCTCCTTTGATCACCTTCTTAACTTCTTATCACAGAAGAAGGAATACTGGGCAATTAAAACGGACTCAATAAAACACGTACAATCTAAATCATACCCGTTGAAAACAATCGGTCACTGGACAACCGTTTCATCAAAGTTTGCACTGCCGGTATCTGACATATTTCAATATAAGCTCTTTTCCCCTGACTGACATTAGTCGTCGTTATTCTAAACAAAAAGTGTGTGGTATGAGGAATTTTGAGAATAATTTCTCTTCATTTACTGTGATATTTTAAAACTAGAGTACCACATTAAGCCTACGTAGGAATATGTTGTGTACCAGCAGTGGTCATTAGAAACTTGTCATCAGTTTCTTTACATAGAAAGTATCGATCATAAATTGTGCAGATTGATTACTGAGTTTCAGAGTGCTCACCAAGAGTTCATGTAGCTTAAGATTCAATGCAGTAAAAGAGTCCCAAAGTAGGAGAAAACAACTGTCCCATGCTTCTAACTGATATCAGATGGTGATTAATACCACTGTGAAACCAAAAGCCTGACGAAGTGTAACAGTTTCATACCAGGTATAGGACACAGACAGATTAGCTCAGCTCAATAAAACAGACAGTCACATTTCATTTGTCAATATGGTGACCGATCAAAAGCCTTAGCAATAAAAATTATCATGTATCAGTTGGCCAACCATTGTACTGGTAGCGTTAAGGCATCTAGTCCAAATCACACCAGTAAAACTCAGATTTCTGTCTGTTACAATATCTTTCTACAGAAATCAAGTGGAAAGAAACATAGTCGACGATGAAAGTATCCTGCAGACATAAATGATGAAAGAATGCAGCCTGATATGCAACAAGTTGGCTTTGTGTTTACTTCTTGCGGTCTCCATATTTGTTGTATGTCACGTGATCTGACCAATACAAGCTGGAAAGCTAGCCAACTGTATAAACAAAGTCACACAGTCAAGCTCTTCAATACTTATGGAGGTTATTTGATATTTTCTATACTTTTCAGGTCAAATTCACTTCCTTATTTATTCATTCCATTCTTATTTTGTAAACTGTACGGTTAAAATTTCAAAAACAAAACAAACAAAGAAATAAAAATCATGCTTTTTGAAAAATTAAGCCTTGCGGTACGTTTTACCAATGAATTCAGCATGAGTACTTACGCATACACGCACAGTTAGCTGGTCAACAATGAAATGCGCTGGAAAAAGATTATGCACCCTTCGTTTTTGTGTATGCTGTAGTAACGACTCTGGGAACTGATTTGGAAAATATTGCGATCCATATGAGTTCATTTGTCAACTGAAAATATTAAGTTTTACATTCATACCGGCCTTTGAGATAGATTTCTTTCAGTTCTCATGTATGAAGGTGATGTATGACTTTCAACTGAATTCACTGTGAGCATGAACACCTTCACAAACTGATAAATGTTAAAAAGTGTGTACTATTGAATTTCGGAACACTGGTTAAACAGTAGCCTGCTTACTGGCAAAAATGACAGTTCTGAGGTCACTTTTCTCGCTCGTACGGACTGTTAAGGAGTTCGAAACCATGATGAAACAGGCAGCTATCCATTGATCACTGCCTCAGTGATTCTTTAGGTTTTATCAACTCTTGCCAAAAGGGTCCAGAAGATTAAGTTTCTGCTGGTACAGGTGTGTTCTGTGAATTATGCACTGTAATTTTTGTTTCAGGGTCTACACGTTTCTGTAAGAAAAGTTAGTTGGTTGTTTTGGATCTATAAGGTAGTATTCACCATGGGATAACATCAGTTAGAAACAGCTGAGAACCTGGAAGCACTGGACAGCTGTTTTGGTATGTGGTGAGTGCCATCTATAAGATAAAATTCCCAATAATCTCAAAATACATCACTGTAAAGTGATCATCAGTGACATGCGTCTAGATGGATAGTTTGAAGTTCTAATGAGAAGTCGTGACCGTTGGGGTCAACCAGTCGGAAGTAAAGTGGATGCAAAATGCAGATCTTGGGTGATGGTAGCGTTATATCGCGAATTGGCAGAATTAGGAAAATGTGGACTGCTGAACCCCAGCCCAATGGCTGACTGGTTAGCTTGTTTGCCATGAGACTTGAAGGTCCTGAGTCTGACCCCTTACCGGGTAGTGGATATATACTGCTGAGGAGTCTCGTGCTACGACGAAACAGCTGTACAGTACTCCCAACTTTCCAATGATTCTCTAACTGATATCAGTCCATGATGGATGCTACTCTAAAAATAAATTCTCCATTAACCTCAACATACGTTTTTCTATATATTTCTTCCACCATGAAATGGGTAAGGCCGTACATGACTGCTACCTGATGAGAGTGGTCTACAACTGCTTGTGTCGATCAGTCGTAGATGTCCAGCAGCTTTGATGCTCATAGCCCTAACACTATTATTCGTTCCAAGCTGGTATCACAATGTACTCTGAATATTTAACTTTTAAGGGGAACCAAAGCAAAATCTCCTAACTGATTCCGTCCTATCAAAAAAGAGTTCCATTAGGTTATATGAAAGTGAAAAAAGACATTGGGGTAGATACAAAGTTAGTGAGCTTGGCTTCAAACAGCGAAGATGACGGTTTGACTCTTAGACCACTTTGATTTGGTTGGTGAAATTTATAGATCAGTATAAGTGCTTTCTAACTACTCAAGTTGTTCAGTAGTATACCTTGAATAAAATTTTATTTTCGAAGAATAATTCTCAGAAGCTATGTATTCGTATTTATAGTTGTATGGAGGACACATGTCCACCAGTGACTGAAAGGTCAGCACGAGTGTATTAAAAATCTGTTTCAGAATATATTAGTAAGTTGGTTTTATGTAAAAAGAAAAAGTGGGTGTGTGAAGGATAAACAACCGCTTTAAACAACCTCTATTTGTGTCCAGGGATACACCCGCTCTTGTGAAGCTGATTGCATAGGCCTCACAAAGTGCGTCGTATCCAAACGTACCTCCAAACACTTTCTTACATGGCTGTCTAGAGGAGAGTGTAAACCGATCAATAACCCTATTCTTCTATATCCAGTTAGTTCTGACCATTCCTCACTAGGATATTCCATGAAAGTCATTTATAAACTGAAATGAAACATTTCGAATGCTGTACAGACTCTGAACACCACAGAAGGCTTGGAAGTCCATTCATCCAAGTTTGATTTCTATGTTCCAGAAAACTACGTCTGATTGTTGGCCCCACCTTCGTCATGATGAGTTTTGTTATTTTTATCCTGTTTCCCCTACTCTGCAATTTTTAATTTTAATTTCCTAACATTGTTGCACTTTTCTTAGCTCTTCTGTTACCCTCTAGAAGCGATTTTTGAATGCCTTCTAAGACAACTCTTTGGTGATTTCGTTTTGACATTTTAGCCACTGATGAACTTTTTTTCTGCTTGTAATTATGAATCCAAATGAATGTACAACTTCTAAAATGGCTGACTCGTCATTTTTATTTTCATTTCATGAGTTGTGGAGATTGACTTGCTTCACGATAGTGTTCCTCGTAGACGGATATCATTTGAGGAACCACTGGGAATCTGAGACCCGTAGTCTTCCGTTTCGTCCTATTACGGACTCTTTAGCAGTGCGCACAATAAAGCACCACCAGGGTTTAAGTCCAGGACCGTCAGGTCACATGGTGAATATATTATCACTGAACCACAAAGTTGGAACCCCATGGTTCACACTTTTATTACTTCTTTCAATTCATGATGCAGCGCTACCAAATTTATAATCGATGGAATCAGCGACTAAAGGATAATAGAAACCCCTGTTTTCTGGCGAAAATGATGAATTTCAGAACACTACAGCATGAAAGAGAAGATCCCCATACGTCATCCACCAGGGTTTGATAACAGGAAGTATTAAAATTCATGGTTATTAAACGTTAAAATTACTCTGCCCTATCTTGTTTCTGTCACCATAGCAATGATAAAAATGCATAGTGTATTTGTACGATAATAAGTCCAATCAATGACTATCTTCTTTCATACTGACTTAATTATCACTAATTTAAAATATGTGCGCACGTGAACGTACACAAATAAACAAACAAACGTACAGCTAAATCTATTCTTATATTCAAAGAGAATGTTCATTGTCATTGTCAAAATATTTCATCACACTCTTATCTCCATTTCTTTCTTTCTGTCACTGAAGAGGCATAGTAAATCAAGATGAAATACTGGACAACATTACAATTTTGTGAATGTTATGCGAATTCGAGTAATGAGCACTTCCATCTTCTGTAATTTAGGATGCCGATAGCCTATAAGATTGATTGAACGAGACGTTTGATGACTAAAACTACTCTATAACGAGCTTTGTTTGATCAAGGTAGTGAGCGAGTCTATGGACACTGATCGGTAAGGCTTTCCAATAAGGCTGACAAAGTTGATGTTACAAGGATTCAAACTCAAGAATCCAAGATGTTGTCGTTGTCCAAATCCAGCCACAAAGACCCTTTAGCTTAAAGAGTAAACATAGATGAAAATTGAAGGCATTAGAGAGCGGTTTTACTTGTAATGGTCGATATCCCCGACTTCACTATAATATGAATGCCATTATACTCGTCACACGGAGTGAATGGTGTGCCAGATCGGTGAATCTGCTAAGCCTTCTTGACTTACTACATGCGTCTATGAGACTCTTTGACTGCGTAGTAATTCTCAAATATAGCTGCTCTTATTTGTCATTTACTTATTCACCTAGGGGAATCACTCGTATCCAGGGGATCAATGCATGCATCTTTCTTCAGTATTAGTTAGGCAATTCACTTGTATCCTCTGTCACACTTTAAGTAGTTAGTTAATTTTAGTGGGTATCTGCTGTACTATAATACTTTGGTGAGTTTTTCTGCTTCGTTCTATCCAGTACCACCTGTATATATCAGAGGCGGTTGTGGTAAATCAAAGCCAAGCGAGCAGGTTTTAGGAAAGTGGATAAAAAGTGTACTAATTATGGTATTATCTCATTCTCATGGATGTTTTAACCTTGGATTACCATTCACTTCCAACTGTAAGTGAACTTATTACTTAGCAGGTAGGAAAATGGACTAATTATATGCATCAGCAGTCAACTGCGTGTATAATCAGATTGCTCAACTGGCTCCAGAGAGGTTGATAAAAATGACCAGATGCAGTAAATTTTCCTCTAGGTAGCTGCAAAAACATTGTATGACTGAAGAAAATGTTTATGTCAACAAAAAGTGGTTACTCCTCCTCTTGAGCTGACTCATACACCATCGTCTACTTGTGTGTTCCACTCTTAATCACAGAACTCTGCAGCCTCGAAAACAACAAAAATCCAGAAACTACTCCATTTATTTTATGTAAAGCATCAATCTCAATACTAATGGCTAATCACGTGGAACTATGCCTATCCATTTTAGTCTGATTATTAGACGTATCACACAGGAAAAAAGTATTATTTACTGGACAACTTTGTGGACATAGTTTATTGTCCATATTCATATCAGGTAACTCCGCAATTTTGCTATATGGCCTATGTAGATCAAATTCTCTCGACTCTTGAGTAATAAGAGTAGTAGAATCTTATGAGGTATTGACTGATTCCCGTTGCATACATGCAATGTTGACTCGACAGACAATCGGAGGTGCTACAGGAAATCATCAATAAGGCTGAGATTATTTGTAGCGGCGCTTAAACTTACAAACTCCCTTAGAAACAAGCTTTTTTAGGTTAAAATATCTTGAAATAATTGCGAAGGCGAATACATAGGTCAAAGTAGTTGACCAGGATGAGTTAGATTGTTAGAGCAAACGAAGGTAGCTAAAGAAAAGCTAGACTATAGCTAAACATACGATCGCACATACACGCAATTGGATGAGGGTAGAGCGACAGTTTCGGAACCATCTTTCACAAGCCAATCGGAACGAGAATCTCAAATTCTGCTACAGAAGAACTACTGTTTATGAATGAGATGAAATTCATGCAGTACATCGTAAGCGATCAAAATAAATCTTTCTAGCAGATAGGCGGGGGTTACAGTGCAGCCATCTATGTCACATGATGTACATCTTTGCCTACTTTCGGCATGTTTGTGACACTGAAGAGGATTATATAAAATAATGACGGTACTTCAATTCCCAGTCGTTTGTTCACCCTACTTCTAGACATTTCACTCAAAGTAAATGGGAAGCTGTCAATAAAAAGTAGCTGGATTCAGCTCTTTGAAAACTTATAGCTAAGCCCTCTGAGTTTTCGCACTTGGTTGGGAAATGTTTCATCATCATGCTAGGAAATTCGGTCAGAAGTAGATTATCTTAAGGAAATTGTCGTTAAGTTGTATGAATATCACTAATATAATTGTCTACATTAGGATTTTTTTAAAAACAATTTTGTCACTGACGTAATGACCAAATATTAACAAAAAATCTGCTTACCTTTGATTGGTTGAAGCTATATGTTCACTGGATGTATACATATCAGTATCTGCATTAAATTTCATCAGTTAAACTGAAGCGTCTCTCTGTTTGTATCATACTGTCGATTGGTTTACCAAAGTTATCATAGAGAAGGAGATAGAGACATTTATTTGTCTTGAGTAAACAATCACAGATTTTGCTATTTCCAATGTCAAAAAACTGCTGCATACGAGGATGACAATTTCTCCGGCAATTACCATTTGGTTAAGTTATAGGCGTTAAATAACGCGTTTTTTGGCAGCCTTTTCATTGATATGCGATGAAGATCTTTGAGCTGGATGGTTGTCATATGATCACGCTGTAATACTGGTCGAGTATGTATTCAGTGTTTGAGGAATGAAGACAAGTTCATGAAGCAAAGTGTTTACTTTGGTAGGATGATTAATTTGAAAATGATTGGCAAATTGCACCGTCCACTATGACATTTCTCACTGCTGAGAAGTTTTTAAACTGCCACTCAACCATAGTGTCAGTATGGCTTCCGCTGGAAAGTACCCTGCAGCCAAGGTCACAATGTGTGATTGCCGACACGAAAGTGCCATGAACTAGCAAAATATGCTACTACTGAACAACTGGAATAGTTAGAAACTACTGAAGCTGATCTATAGATTTCTCCAGCCAGATCTGCTGTTTCGCCTGTTTAAGGTCAAGCTCATCAGTGTTGTACGCAAACAAACAGCCTATACAGCCGAATTACTTCAGACCATCGTAGTCTGGCTAGCTAACTTGCTTGGACCGGTATGCTTAAATAAGATGATCAGTTTTCAAATGATTTACAGATTGCACCAGTCAACAGCTAAAGAGCTCAGCCCCAAGTGAGCTAAACGGAAGTACGGTGTTTAGATCACTCTCATACGGCTGACAAGATCTGTGGATCAGCCAGAGTGGTTTCTAACTACCCACCTTGTTCAGTAGTAGTATGTTTGATTTAGTGTGAAGAATGATGTGTTTTTAAAACTTATACGAAAGAGAATACATTCACAAGAAACAGGGTGGTGGAGAAACTGTCATAGGCCGCTAGTCTAGTCATAACGATTTAGATAAAATTTCTAGTGGACTGTAGCTGCTCCTGAAAAAAATTAATGGTGAGAACGACCAACTAACAAGAAAATTGTCACAATTTGGACTGCAACTCCAGTCACTGAACCTTCACTAAGTTACAAGAAGAAAATTAGCGTACCGATAAGGTTGGTGAAAAGTTTGTGGTCTGTAGATTAAAATTTCAGATATTCACGCGTAGTGATTTTGTTGTTTGAAAGATTATCTACATTGGAAATATTCATCCACAAAATCCTGTATTAATTTTTAAATCAGATAGATCAAACTAACAAACCAATATCACGTGTTCAGTGAGCATGTTATGCAGGCGTTGGACAAAAACACCTACACGATTTGATCAATGGTTAGAGGATGTACGAAACATAGACCTGCACTGACATGCTGTGCTGGTGTAGACAAATCGTATTCTACTGACCAACGCCCACCGATCTGTAAGTTTCAACAGGTTGATCAAAGTAACCTGAACACCTGACGACTATTCTATTCTGCTGGCATTGACCTCATCAATAACTTAAAATTGGATAAAATGGACATGCACGACGAAGAAAGGTTCACAATATCTGAATATAAACAGCTTTCATGAACTAGTGGATAGTAAAAGTCTAGTCAACGACGAAGGCGTGGATATAGGTCGTAAAATTCTTGAATCAGTCATCTCATAGACAAACTATGAACAAGACATGCCAAAATGACAATTGTTTGATGTTCTACAGGCTTTGATCTTTGTTCTAGCACACACATTCATCAGGCCAGATAAATTCATCAAAACATAATTTGAGCATAGTAAACTATTTTATATCTGGAAGTGAGAGCTGCTTGTCTACCGGGGTGCTTTCAGTTGAGAACAGCTTTTATGCTTGCACTTTTTTATGAAGTAAATGCTAATGAAGTCACCTAGCCCGATGATGAAACGCTCAAGAACAAATATTGAAACTTGAATAACACCAGCGTAAATAAATCAGTCTCCAAATCCCACAAAGTTTGGTTAACAGTGACTGTACAGCCAATGGAGGCTGCTGTGATTGGTGTTAGGAAATATCGAGTTTGTGATAGATATCCACCACACAACCCATTTCGGTGATATGGCTGAGAAGCGGTGGCACTGGTACGGGTGCACCCATGTCATATATTTATTTGTACTCATGTCACATGCCCCAGTTCTGTTCAGCTCTCTTTCTACGCCTTCCTTCTTGTAGACGTATATTTTTTTGTGCTAATGTCAACTGTAGCAAGTTGAACTGTTATGCAGTAATCCCAGGTTATAGTTGACAAGTTACATCCGTATGCCTTCTGAACTTCGTAAAACGTATTCTCCCTGGACTTTTCATTCTTTAGTAGTCAGTTAGAAGAAGTCAGAACCACTTGACTCATTTCTTCTTGTTTGACCTAAGATACCTTAAGCATAAACAATTTGTTTTCAGCTGTTCTGCATACTCTCAACTTAAATACTTGCCTTTGTAATAAACACCGTTTGGGCTTTACAAGCCTTGCCTGTTTTCAGGTCAGCTCGACGCCAATCGCCAGTGGGTAGGCTTATAATCAAACAAATACGCATGAAAATGGTGTACGCAACAAGCCGTGCACTCCAACTAACGGAGAAGGTCTCAAAGTCCTGGGTGTCCAGCTTTATATTTTTAGCAGGAACTGCAGTGATTGCACAGCCTTGTTAATCCCTCTAGAGCTGGCTGCATCTCATACTAACCACTCAAGTAATGCAAACCATCCTCTCATCCCTGAGTAAACGACGGTACCCAACTATTTAAGCCCTAATTGCTTGTGTGGCTAGCAGAAAATTGACCAGGTTCAAGAGTAAGTCAAAGACTGCTTCCCGAAGGCTCATTCTTCATTAAGGAGAGCTGATGAAAGCTTCGTTGCCCTAGGCGTTCCACAGCAATGGCTGGTGCAGTCACCAGGGAAGACCTCATCATTAACCTGCAACCCACACCAGAGATATAGGAAGAACATAGGTCGTCACGGTCGTATAAGGGGAAAATGGCTGGCAAAGAAAGCCCTGCATGCATTGCATACTATCTCGTTGCCCAGAGAATCACGGTCGACGCACCTTCAGTAAACAGTTAGGTATCTTAGAGTATTTATCGGCATCTACGTAGCTCCTCTATTGCCCACTCTAATTGGTTTTCTTCACTTCGAAACCTTAGCTGAGGATGGAAAGACGACGAGTTTGTTCGTAAGTTGATATCTGCTTATTAGCGCGAGCCATGAGAAAGTCCACTGTCGTGCAACTAGACTCTCGGGTCTTGCATACATCTGAGTCATGGAATATGGCATAAATGTGCGCCGTCGATCAGGCGTTTCGACAGTGACTCGAATTATTATAGCCTTCAGAACCGCTGGAAAGCACGCTGTCCAAATGAAGATGACCAAATGTGGGCAGTCGCTTGAAATTCGGCCAGCAGCTCAGAATACTCGTATCTCTTATTTGATGACGGGGAATTTAGCTACTTCAAGAGAATCATACTGGATGCTATGTTCTCATTTTTATCGCCTCCACAGAAGTTCTTGATTCAAGAATATATATAATGGAGAAGAGGGTACTGAATGGGAGAGAATGATTACTAGGTACCCGTTTCTTTATAGTTTCAGAATCCTGAGCAGCATGCACCTACAAACCTCATGAGAAAGAAGCTAACATCAAGATTCGCGCTACTCAACCAATGTCTTTGAATCAAGGAGTTTACCTTATCCTATTTAACCATCATTGAGTATCATCAAAAACATTCATCCTCAACATATCGTCGCTTCTCATAAGATTCTCGAGAGGTCCTCCCCAGGGTCAAGTGATGGTGATTATTGACTTTCTGTTCATTTGGATGGTTTTAGCAAAGATTAATGTTTCAGTGGTTATCCTTGCATGCATAAAGTGAGTTTTATTTAGCCGGTCATTTCTATCTTGATAACATGTGAACCCCTTGATGAGCGTATTCATATTATTTTTGTGGTTTCCTTGCTAAATGGGTAAATTTCCTTCACTCCATGATGTTAAATCACGGCTCATATGATTCATAAATCCTACCGGTCAACTCTGTTTACCTTGATGTCCTGGCATGTACTAGGTAAAATCATTTCCACAAAGTTCAAATAAAGCAGATTTAAAATAAATACCGAATTTGGGATGGTGAAATATCCAAACATTTTATCAGTTGCACAGATAATTAGTTTCAATTTTCATTGCTATAGTTGCCAAGGCTTACAGGTTTGTTGGCTAGTTAACTATATTTGTTGAGAGTTAGATTTTCTGCAAGTTTGAATTGCAGTTTTGTACCATAATAATACTCTATAGTGATTTTCAAACTACTATCATCCGGTATATTGTCATGTAAGCTTAAAGCGGAATAAAAATATTGCATAAAATTGATAAAATAATTAAAATTACTCTCAGTATTACTCAGTTCATATACTATAGAACGAAATGATGATCACTAATACCATTTACACCACAAAGAGCTGTCATAGAAACATGCCGGATACTGGCAGTGTGACTTGTGATTTATTTATGCCGTTCGAGTATTTTACTCTTCCTATTTGCTGATATTAGTTCAACTACTTCGTTTCTTGACCCCATTCTTACGAATTATGAATATATATATATATATATATATATATATATATATATATATATATATATATGAGAGTGGTAGCCTAGTTTTGAACTACTGTAATTGAGGGGATAAACTATTCCATACAGGGAAGGACTACTCAAGTAGCCTGAGGTTAAAGAAAGCTGGATCCCCATGTGTCATGAAAGAAACACGTCGGTAGTGTTGAAGGCAGGTGTTTTCAGTCGCCATTTAGCATTTACTTATTGTTTATTCCTTCTTGTTCTCTCTTTATGACCTCCGCCTACTTTCGATTACTTTTTCGTTTCTTTTCCTATCTTTCACCTCTGTACCAACCACCTTGATGTGAGGTGTGGCAAGCTGAACAGTTATGCAATAATCCTAGGCCCTATGTTAATAATAACTGACTGTTATCTTGTTCACTTCTGCTTTAATGAACGAACCATGACAACAGTATGTTGGAAAGAATTCCTAGTATACAGATAAACATCAGTTTTGTTTTCTGCGATCCTAATGATGTATTTGCCTAGTATATATTGTGCAGATGCTATACATTGACTTAGGGGCCTAACTTTAAAACAGTGTGTTCAGACCTCCCTGTATCTACACTACTGTCGATGGCTGGGTGATGTCATAAACCATCATGGCCTGGTCATCAGGATTTTGATCATATGTCTTTGCAGCATCGCTCGCTTTTGGTGAGCAACACTGAAGTCAGATGAAGGGTATTAGATAGAATTGGCGAGTCAGTCGATGAATTTGTGGACCCTCATAGACAGAGGTGGCTTGAATATGTGTTATGTATGCCCAGCCATTGCTTTCTTGGATGCGCAATGCTAACGGAAGCCAGATTAGGTTATAAGTGGGTTTAAGATGGCCAGACCAAGATATGGTTATTGGTATTAGCTGTATAAGGAGGTGAAAATCACCTAGCTGTATTCCTCGAGACGATGGAAATCAGGGGTTGAGGACTCTTGTTGGAAAATCGGTCATATTGTCACAGATGTATTCATCCTTTGACTTTCACACAACTTTGCCTACTTTGAAATCAGTCATTTTCTATCCATTTGTTCCTCGTATATTATTGTGAAGTGTGGCAACCTGGACAGATACACTTGTGGGTGAAGCTCCATGTTGACTTTGTATGACCTAATTTCTGTAAGTAAAGTACCCTAATGTTTTGGCAGGCTTAGAATAGAAAACTACAACTCACATGTTGATTCAGCTTAATATTGACGATTTTTCATTTTTCAAAAGTTTTTATTCATCGTATCCTTGCAAACCTTTCCGTTTATCTTCCTGTCAAGGATCGAACGCAACCCCTAAATAAACACTATGTTTTGTGCTATTTCCAGTAACTGCCGGTTATGCAATCGCTCTGCTGCACACAGAATCGAGATTAGGACCTCATATGTGTCATGATGACCGAATCATAATGTAGAATCCTAGAGGTTTTCAAAACTACTGAAATTACGGACAATGTTTCAAGATACTGCAATTTTTTCCCTCTGTTTCTACACTTAATTGGCTTTCCTTAAAAGCATATCCTACTAAATTTCTGCTTTTAAACAGATACTTAATTCCTAATTTTCAACACTTTTGTCATTTTCTCTACTAATTGCATAGGAGGGAATCTGAAAATGCTGCTTCTAATGTTGAGCTGTGTTAAAACTAAAATTATCTGTTTTGGATAGATTGAAAATTGATTTCTCCTAATATTCTTTCGTGTCTGGTTATTTTTTCTAAAAACATTTTTCGCTACATTATTGCTTTACATTTTATATGGTTTATTTCATCAATGATGATTTAGAAACGAGTTCTCGGATAAACTGAGGACAAAATAAGATTATATCTCATCTTTGTAACTATTGATTTTTAGTCGAGATTTCGTAAAAACAATAATTACCACATAAATAGTCCAATACAACGCAAGTATATTTCATAGACGAATAAGTCTGCATCATTATGATTATTCAGAGAATGTAGATTGAGTCAGTACACGGGATATGAACCTATAGCACCTTTCAAATAATTATTTTCCTATAGATTATATTGATTTTGTTATAGGTGGTTACTGATTTCTATTGCTTATGTTTCATATCCTACCACAAGCCTGAAAATATGAAGCGAGGAAGTTTAGATGTACTAATATTTCATGATTTATGAGTGATGCAACATGACTGCTCTCCTATTTTTGCACCAATGCTTACAAAATCGTCTTCAGACATAACTTCATCCGTTGTTCAATCTTTTGAGCAAGAGAAAGGCGACAAAATGGTGGAAGATATGTTAGAAGGTTCTACTGTACACAAAGCACTGTTCTATTTTTGCATTTAACGTAAGACCTTGATTGTTCAGTATGTCCCTAGGGGAAGAGGTTTTTCTTCACGGCTTAGTGTTTGCTGATAGGTTGTGAGTGGACTTAGGGTTGTTTTCGTTTCTTCAAGGATTTGGTGAGTAGGTATTTAGCATTTTAAAAAACCGAAAAAGAGTGAAATAAATCTAAAGTTTCCTGATAATTTCAATTACTTGCTGTTTGAAAAAGTTATCGAAATCTAGTATTTAATGGAAAACTTATTTGTTTTGATTGTAAACATTGGATAAAACTGGGAAGAACTCTTTATTCGGTTATTCCCCTTTTATTCCTCAACATTAGGTAAAAATTTGTTAGTTTTTTGTCCCTGGACATTTCACCACCAGGTTACGTGACTTCATCATGATTCATTTTACTTTATGAAGTAAAGGAATCGTTCAAGACCAAACCCAAAAGCTTGGAGAACTCCAGAAAGTTATCGTCTTCATTCTGAGCTACATATTTTCTCTGATGTATTGACTTGTCTAACAATAAGAACAGCCTGAAGCTCACTCATATAGGTTATCTTGTTTAGTGAAAGCACTTGAGAACATTAGAGATCTGGATTCATTCTCAAAGAGTGGCGGAAATATGTTGTTTTACACGGCTAAACAAAATGGCTCCAGCACTCATTGTTACTGATTGGTTACTTCAGTAATTCTAAAAATAGTAAAACAACAAGCAGAATTTATGCTTTCTTACTGAAGAGTGAAACAGAGTTATAGTCTTTGCGTTAGGAAGGGAGGCGAATGGGATAAGCTATTCCACAGCTTCCCGTCTTTCAGACAAGTCCACATTACAGCTTGCATAAAAGCTGTTTTATTTTGAAAAGCGGGTTAAGCATCACCTCTAATCAAGTGTCCTTAAATATACATAATTTCTATTCCCAATATTTTAATATATTTTAGATCTGAGTAAAAATAAAAATAAAATTTGAGGAATATAAATGAGACCTTAGATTGACCAACATTCCTATTTCAAAATGAAATAGACATAAGTGGGAAATGTGGGATTTTCTCAGTATCATTTCTAAAGTCTGAGGATTAATTTTGTGAGATTCCCTCCCTGACCTTCTGTGCTTCCTTTTTTACTAGGCTATCATGATGACCAGAAGTGGTAGGAAATGCTAGCAGAGGGGGAGGGGGAAGATGAAATTAGACCAGCCGATTAAATTGGAGCAAAGCTGTCTCTCTAGGTGTGAAACAAACAGATCTCAGGTGGACAAGGGTGGGGATGGGAGACCAGTGATAATGAGAATAATAATTACTTAGGTTACTGTGTTACAATTCACAAGGAAATTTAATTAAGCAACTCATGGAGAAAGGGCATTTGAGTTGATTTCTCGTTATTTTTCTGTTGTTGCACAGATGCTCAGTCATCTGTTAGCGGTCAGAACTGAAGTAGAATCAAAGTACAAAATGAATATTTTTTTTTCTTTTAATCACTGATCGATCGTTATCATTAGTGAAAATAGACAAATATCGATCTTGAGAAATATACTACTAGTTATACTACTTACATCTAAAAGTCCGCTGAAAAATAAAACTTCACACAGTAATAAATTAATTCTAATTTGTGGCTTATTTCTGAACGGCGTAGATGATGCTAGATTACACAGAAATTTAACTTTGAAGGTAAGTGAGATTTGACTGACTGAAGGTCTAGTTGACAAAGTCCGATGAATGGTCAGCAATAGCTGTGACACTGCAACAGACTTAGAGGTCTATAGCCTGAAACCTAAATTATTAACGCTACTTTAGGAAATTCAGATTAGTCTCAGCATACCACTGGTTCAGTGCCATCGATAAGCTTGCATTTGATCTCACTCCATGTTGGACTGATGGATAGTGTCTCGCTTCACTCTTTACTGGATCTATGCTACTACATTCAGTTAGGTTTTTTACATTCGGTTGCTTCGTTCCAATAAGACCCATTCTAGATGATCTGCCTAGGGTTCCACTTACCATTGATTCAGTAACCAGGCGGTAGGTGGAGGAATAACTGGGTTTAAAACAATTTTCGTCACTGATCAACACTAACTGCAGAATTGTTTAAAACTAAGGAACACTAAACACCTATTTCATCCTAACTTGAAAGAACTTCTCAGTGGGCATACGTGAAGTGGATTTCAAGTTCTGATAAGAATTCATGATCTCTGAAATAAACCAAATTGGATGTAATGACAAGTCATCATCACACTTATGACAAATTGACAAAAGCTGGACAGTGTGCACCAAATGATTTTAACCCGTTAGCGTACTGGTCACATTCCCGCCTACTTGATGAGCAGTCTTAAGTTCTTCTTCCTGCTAATTAGTCCCGAACCAGTTAAGTTAGAATTTAAGTTCACTGGTCACTGTAGAATAACCAGTTTCATGTTGTCTAGTCCTGAGTGCTGACCAAGTTCTATCTATCACTTTGTAATGTTGTGACCACTCAGTGCTAGACAATATGAAATTTGTTACTCTCTGATGACTAATCAGTGTACCTAACTTATTCTTGTGGTTTTCAGTGGTGGTCTAAATAGCTCATTGGCAACATATCTGACTGTAGCACTAGATGACAGGGAACAGAACATCTCAGCGAGTATCAGTTATTCAAAGGTTGCACACCAGCCTTGCTAACGAGTCCCAACAAGTATGAAATATGATTCAAGCAGGGTTTCCTGCTGATTACCTCTAACTACCGAACACTAAGTGTATGTCACACATTAAAATAAAAGTATGTACCGAAATCCTGAGTTACCACTGGTAAAGATTATACCTCTCTTCGCCCTATCATCAACCTCTGAAAATAGGGCATCCTGTCTGGAGTCTGCAAATCCAGCGTGTCTTTCTGCCCAAACTTTCTTGTCTGGTATTCAATTCTTGTTCGATTAATTTTCGATGCTCTGATGCTTTTCAGTCATTCTGAATGAATCATCTAGTAAAAGAAACTTCGAAAGTGTCGAAAAACTTGAACAAGAAGTTATCGGAAAAAAATACATTCTTCGTTTATCAAACTATCTGCTAAAACACAGACAATTTCTTCATACCGTACTAGTATTACGCACAGGCGCTTAATCTCTAAGAACCAAGCCTCATTCTGGTGAGTGTGCTATGGACAGTTAGCTCAACTGTTTGCGATTTGATGTAATCCTCAACCAATCATCCGCCTACTGTATGTGTACCACTTGATCACACCAGGTTAGCTCGCTCGCGATAAAGTCATTGCGTCACCTGCATGTCCTGTGTCCGACGCATTTCAGATTTGAAGATAACCAAACTTAGTAACTTTCAGGTGTTCAGCACCCACCAGTGGTTCTCATAGAGTTCGCTATCAGTCACTGTATATCCCTATCTACTAGTTTTATTAATCAGTTTCCTGTGGAATAATCCAACATTCCACCTTTATCAAGTTGGACAGGTTAATTTTTATATGGTGGATATACAAAATGAAATTCATCCCGGAGAATCTAACAAATATTGAATTTTTCCTAATGATTTCGTAAAGACTATTTCATGTTTAAAGTTGACCGTTATATCCAAATCACACCTCATCTCGACTAAGTTTTGCTTCTGCTATTCGAAATGGAACATAGAATAATGCTTCACTTCACTGGATTTTTTCTCTTTATGAAAAGAAAAGGGAGACAGTGATTTCTGTGTGCACATAGCCATCATCTCTGTCGACTGTCAGTTGTCTTTCATGTTGGCCGTGAGAACATGTGTGTGTGTTTGAGCCGGTACAGAACACATGGTCTCAATAGTACTCAAGTGGACAGTTAGGCAAACAAAAATGATGCATTTTGACTATCAGTAGGTATAGCAATGAGTGAGTGGTTGCATTGTGTGTGCGTGTGCACCAGTGCATCTGCGGTTGTGTAGCCGAAATCGACGAGTTAATGAAAAACGGGTGGATCTCACACGTTTCACTATCATCATCGACTTAGACATGACTCAGATATTACTGACACGTAATTATGAAACAGTTGATAGCGATTTCATGAAGAAAAGTGTAGCCCCACTCAAAGTTATTTTAGGGAACGAATGGGTAAAAAATTCAGTCAGTGGTTAGTAAATGAGTAACTTAAGATGCTGTCAGTTGCATAGTGCTAATCGAAGTCTTTCGGTCAGTCACGTCTACAAAGGTGTCACTGCTAACTTCATTGACAGCATCAAGCGTTTTAGATGTTGGGCATCATTCGTCAGGAAGCAACGCTTGACCCAGCTTTCATGTTTAATGACACTTGTCATCAAGACGTATCTGGAACATGGTTGGAACCTACGTCACATGATCGGACGACAAATGGCATCCTGTAGGGCTTATCCGTCGAGATATAATGATCAATCACCTTCCAGCAAACAATCCACGTTATTAACACATTTTAGCTGAAGTACCTTTCCATGAAACGTTTTCGTATCGTTCTTTGCCCCTTTCCACAAGTCAACCTTCTTAATTCCACTCTGCATGATATCGTTGGGTACTTTAAGATTTCCTGCTCTTGATTATGAGGTTTGTAGGTTGAAGTGTTCAGGCATTAGACTGGCATCTATTCGAACTCTATTCAGTTCATAATGCAGTGCATGGGAGGAAATCCTTCCTCACTCTCAGTTTCTCACTAGATCTTTGACCACCCGTCTCAAAGGCAGTTACTAAAAAGCGGAGAGGGAAGCATCAGTCCTTCCATCAAATGAGTAACCACTGAGAAACGATGATCACTGAAAAGTCATTTCATTCTAGTCTATGTCTTCTCAACAATGTGCTAAAATATCACATCAATCCCTTAGGGTATCATGTTTATTGTGTCCTCACATAGGAATTAAATGAAGCAGATAAGACAGAGGGAATCCCAAAATGGTCAGATTTGGCAGTGATGAACGCTCATGAGTTATTGGTGCAAAGTGATATCAATCCATTTCTCATTGACTGCCTGAGTGAAAATATACAAATTGACAAAAATGCTAATTACAACTAGTGACCTTCTGCAAGAAATTTCTCTCTAGATTGCTGTTTTTGTTATTTTTAAAACTCTACTGTTTGTCGCTACATTTCCCTCTCAACTGCGACCTCTCACAACAAACATCTATGAAACAATTAATACTGTAAGAATGGAGTTTTCCCTTTTTTCTGATTTTACCCCGTTACCAACTATGCAAGTGTTTATTTGAATATATCAGGGTAAAGTAGAGTGGTCGCACTTATACCCATGAATACAATGTCGTATTCAGTCTTTAATTTACTCCGCCTCTGCCAACCTCTTCCGTCTGGCGGTGACAATTCACTTTCATTGACTTGAACTTATTTTTCTTTCTTTCTTTAACAGTACTATGTGAATTTCCGCCTTTGAGTGTTTGATTGACGTTAAATGACAGACACCACTCAACTCAAAACACACGATAATTCACTATCATATTCAACACGACTACTAGTGTTTCTGTATTCAGCCTTCAGCAGTAAGGTGATGTACTTGACGGAGATGTTCTAATAGGAGATACTGTCACAAGAGCTTTCAATCAGTGGATACAAATGAAACTTTCAGGTTGGGAAACGCAGTCATCATTAGGTTCCGTTGTTCAAATTCGTTTCTCAGAAAAGGAAATTTGTGACGTACATCGACTACTAGGGACGAAACCTACACACCTCTTTCAAGGTTTCGTTACCTGAGCTCTCGTCAGATATAGAACAGTCATCAAACTTTGAATCTATGCATCTGTACTGACCAAGCTACTTTATATATGATAATGGAAAAAGACTTTTGGTTTCTCTTGAAGAATCAATAATTTGTACTAGTCAGAAGGGACTATCTGCAAATCCCACAACCAAGACTCTAATTCAGTTACCTAAAGTTATACTTTCTGGAGGTATTGATCGACAGATGTGTCCCACTGTTTCGCCCTTTAAGATAGTCACAGCTTTTTAAACCTCATTGGCAGTTTGTCACCTTACATTTATGTTTTATTCAGGGATATAACCACTCGGCACTAGGGCAGACATCCTTTCTGGCTGGGGAAAGCTTCTTCGGAAGCATTTGTCGATTGACTGTTGAACCCGGCCAATCGTCTGTCAACCACGCAGGTGATAAGGGCTGAAATACCTGTGCACCACCGTTGCGTTGAGTGTGATAAAAGACTGGTCACAGCTAGATAACCCAGACGGCTCACTCGTTGCCTCCTCTGCTAGGGATGTGTTGATGCGTCGGACTTTGAGACCTTCTCAGTTAGTAAGGGTGCATGGCTTGTAGTGTACACCGTTTTCATGCATATATATTAGGGTCAGTGATGGTTGGTCGACACGAGAAACTGAGGAACACTGAGAAAACTGAAATAGTCACAAGCCAGTTGAATCCTTCTCTAAGTATTTTTATCGGTTACCTTTCCTGTTAGTGGGCTACTGTTGCATTTCTCTTTACTATGGTTACTTTAACCAGCGTTTTTCCTTCTGTCTATCTGTTATTACCCGTCTTTACTCCGCCCCTATCTTTTGCTAACGATGATAGCTATCGGAAACTGCGTGAACCATTTTGTATTGCATTTGTTTCGTGTATGTTGCCACAGTGAAGCAACAGCATTATTTACTGGATGACATTTCATTCACAAAGTTTTACTTGTAGTCATTTCAAAGCAATCACACAACTCCTGATATTCAGCTTCAGTAGTCCCATCACATCTAGTTATTTCGCTTCAGTCGCAACAGGGTTCTACGTATATCCGAAATGGTGGTGGCATCACTTTGATTGCACGTATTCGGTGTCAATTCAATGAACAAAGACTTGATATCTGAACTTTTTCCACTGGACTAAATCTGTGCTAAGGACTGTTGCTTTGTCCTATCGTGCTGCATGATTTCATGACAGTATATGCACTGCAACATATACTTTTTCCAGACTACTGAAATCTTATTGGTGTCTGTCATTCTTAGTTTGGTCCAAAAAGTTAACAGACCCCTATCAACGGGTTTCTGTAGTGGACTGGACCATGCACCAAACCGTGAGGAACGAGAAGATGGGTATACGCTGGACCGATGAAAAGACCTCAAGAGAAGATTTGGATTTCGTCAATGATTTATGTTTAATGTCTTGTGGCACAAAATCGAAGATCTACAGGCAAAAACCAACAAGCTGACAAAAGAGGCAGGGCAGTGAAGACGGGACTTCAAGTGAATGTAGAGAAGACAGAGGTGATGAATATGCCCAACCAACAACAGCATGAACAACAAGAGGCACCAATCAGCATTAACGGGATAAACCTAAAGGAAGTTGTCTCTTTCACCTACCCACCTACCTGAGCAACATAGTTTCAGCTACAGGCGACACAGGCACAGATGAGGATGTCAAAACCAGGATCGGAAAGATAGCAAGACAGGCTTTTATTATTCTGAAATCAGTGTGGAGATCTACTGCACTGAAATCAGCACAAAGCGTGAACAGGATCCGGATTTCCAACACCAATGTCAAGTCAGTACATCTATGTGGTTCAGAAACTTGGCGCGTCATGAAAAGCATTTCCAACAAACTACGGACATGCATCACATCAACAGCTACCTACGCTTGCTGCTGAAGATCAGATGGACAGAATAATAAGAATAAGCAACAAGAAACTCTGGCTGGCTGGCAACGAACCAACCAAGAACCCATCGCCCAATAAATATGCAGAAGAAAGTGGAGATGGACTGGATAGGGCATACACTGAGAAGGCCGACTGGGGACATCGCGCGCCAGGTCAGTCCGTCGAATGGAATCCAAATGGGAAACGAGGAGTTGGGCGTTTGAGGTGAGGGTGACATGGAGGAGATCGTGTGAGGAGGAAATGAGAGCTTGTGGGCTGTTGTGGAGCGAGGTCCGAAAGACTGAAGAGAAGAGAGTGAAATAGAGGGGTGCTACTGAATCCCTATGTTCCACAAGGAACCTAAGGGACAAATAATAATAATCACACTAATGATAATAATAATATCAACTAGTTTTACATATTTATCTGACTCCGAGATAGTCGTATAGTATTTGATAGACTTATGTTTTCGAATTGCGTTGACAGGATCCTTACGCCAACACAGTTTACCCAGTCATTATTTCCAAATCAATGTGTAACAAACCAATCGAAAAATGGAATACAAAATTACGCTGTAACAGTGTTTAAGTTTTGTTCGTATACAGAATGAATCATGTTCTCCGTGGCATCTAACTTACTGTTCTGGAATGCATTCACACAAAACACTTCATTTAGGAGGAAGTTAACCAATTAAGTAGCTTCTAAGTCTCTCGCTCGTCCACTTTATGATCGAAATTGTTTAACACATCCTGTCTGTGCTGTTTTTTGACCGGCCGTAGAAATGACGTAGAAATTAAGGTGTTTCTGCTAATCCCATAGTCCGGTAAGCGAATAACACAGGCTTGTCTCGAGTCTGTTAATGGAACTACACTGCAATTTTCTTTTAAAAGCCAAAATTTCGTAAAGCTTTTATGCCTTAAAAGTTTGAATTTAATGAATGTCAGCAGGTCAGTCATAACTCACGGTTAAGACTTTAAAAGCGTTTTCATAATTGCATTTCATTTACATATGTTTGTTCTTGAATTTGACTGTCTTTTTTACCAGTGCTCAAACTTCAAAAACACTGTCTGTACTCATTAGCATTATCATGACCAGAAGAGTAATGTCATTCTGTCTTCGGGAACAACTTTGTTTTGTTCTTCTCTTGAACATTATGAATCTTACTATTGTTATGAATATTATTATTTTGACCCTGTTGATTAACAATAAATCGTGTTGTTGTTGTTGTTGTTCCCAACGGTCATAAATACGATTCTAAAGGTTCAGTATATGCAACAGTCTAGAAGAAAAGTTTCTTCACTGTCACGTTTTTGTTCTATTTCCCAGAAAGTCTGCTTATACATAATTTTGTTTGCTACTTTCTTTCTGTGTGATATGCCTCAAACGCTTGAGCCAACCCTTTTGATTACTACTCATCTTATCAGTTCAGCAGGTGGTGGCCCGTTAATAATTCGGACTCAGCTCAAGGATTTAATATACTGACATTTAGGAAACTCTGGTATCCACTTCCTGTTGAACTTTCTTTCTTGCTTTTAGAACCTTCAGTAAATCATTCCACAAAAAGAGTGCTGTTTGCAGGTAACCTGCATATAAGACAGTTGGTAGGTTCTTGAAATACTGTAATTGTAGGTAAGTTCATAATATTGCTAACCAGAAACCTGGTACAAAATAACAGGATGAGTCCGCAGAGGCTGAAAAAGGCTGTGGTATTTGCAGTTTATACCGAAGAGAAGAATGTTTATTAAAACAGAGGCTGGCTGACTGACTAAAAGTATTAGATACTCATATTCCGTAACATTTTCGTGGTCATTGCTATTTAGCATGATTAGAGGTGAGTATTTTCTTTTTGGGGAAGCGTCTTCATTTCTTCTACAGCATTCTGAGATGTGTTTTTTAATCTTCGCAAAACGTCTGTTGCTTCAAAATGTCTACTTCCGATTGGGAAGTCTTGATGAACTCCGTTATATGGAGCAAAGGACTTGTGTAGTTCCCGCATGATTACTGCATCTCTTCCGTATTATAGCTCCACTTGTTCATCTGATTTTGCGACATTCTTAACGCTATTCAGGGTGAAATAATTAAATTCGTCCTCTTCATCTTTACTTTCCAACACTCCCATAACATTTCCTCTATAAGTTTCTTCTCGTACTGGCAATTTACTTCTATGATTTCTCTCCTTACAAACCATCTTTTACCGCATATTCCTCTAATCATTGAAAATTATTGAATGAATACTGTTTCTATGAGTCATCTTCAACTCCTTGCCTAAAAATACCTTGTTGATACGCGATTGCCTGGGTCTTGACTTGGAAATCTTTTCAAGTGGAGAACATCAGGGGTTGCAGCAAGAAACCTGATAATGAAACAAACTCGGATTATATTCTGCTGCGGTAGGTGCTATCTTCACTGAACTCATTCAAATTTATCACAGATGTACACTGCGTTATATTTAAAAAAATTCACTGTCAATTGAAAATGAAACAGAACACTATCTTATTGAAAGGGAACCGGCCAAGGTGAATATACATCGTATACGATTAGACTGGCTTTAAAATTCAGGCTAGCAATGACAGAAGTAGCCAATTAGATTTTCCCATTTAGGCTGGAGAGGCAAATTATCACAAAATGAAGTAACGTAATAGGTTAATTTAGCCGTCAGGGTGGCCTTTAAAGTCGATCAAAAGATTATCACCACCATTAAAATATTCGAAGAGGCACGCAAAGAAGCTGTTTTTCCCTCATATGTATTCAATATCTAGTGACTTTGAAGGCAGTATCAACAGCTGTTGAGATAGCCAATTGCCTTTCTCTGTTACATAGAAAACTACTTTCTCAATTAAAATTCCGAAATGTGATTGGTTAGTTTAGCAGTTGCCAAATGTCCCCCGAATATCTCGGGTAACATGATTCCGGTTTCAGTTTGTGTTTACGGAATTATTAACTATGTGTTGTAGAGTCCCTTAATTTCGATTGAGCAGTCAGACATACAATTTATGCACACACATATATTGTGTTTCAACCATCACACAATGATTCAAAGTGATATAGTTCATTCCTAAGGTTTGTGAGGATTTATTTATTGATCTCAAGTTGGTGTTCATCATGGACTACCATCAGCTGAAAAACCACTGAAAACCTGGGAGCACTGGACAGCTGTTTCATCGTAGTATGGGACTCTTCAGCGACGTCGTTCGATTAAGATCTCACTAGATAGCAAATTGATAGAAGTATCAAAATGTAGACTAAAAATTCTGATCAAATGGCCAAGTGGTAACGTGCCCGCCATGAAATTTTAAAGTCCTGGGTTGTCTCTAGTGAAGTCATGGGTGCGTACCGATGAGTGGTGCGATACTGGGACTAAATAGCTGTTCAGTGCTATCAGACTTTCAGTGATTCTTCAGATGATATCAGTCACTGGATAATGCAAATTTGACATTTCACAACAATGCGTAGAGAGTTAATTATCAAAAGTGGGAAGACATTAGAGTATGAGGGAAATCGGAGAACTTTGGGACGAAAAAAAACAGTGAATATAAATAAGGTGCTTAGGAGTTTAAATGTTATGATCTGTTTCGGGTCAGGTCACCGAGGTTACCTTTTCCTTGATTTCTAACGTCTCAAATCTCTTGGGTGTGACCTGAGAGACAGTCAATGGTGCCGTCGACCAGTACATTTCTTGCTCTGGAGATCCCTAGCTTGATGTTAGTCTCATCTTAGTCTACCTGCTATTGTATTTCTAAGAAATATCGGTTGACACTCGCTGTCACTCACACGTCAGCGTAGTATGAAAGCAGTTTTAAGATTACCATTCAATTCACTTACCGATTTCGCACAAAAACGAATGACTGTAAAACCACCGTCACAACAGCTAAAATAACCAATCAGATTTCTCACTTTTATGAGAATCTGCCTTTCCAGACAAAATACAAAAGCTTTATTGATTTCAGTTGGAATAGTTACTGGAGTGGCCTTTAAAGTCAACCCATAAAAACGAAAATATAGTTCGAAAACCTGACCCAAGAATGCAATATTAGCCAATCAACAAGAAGACTGACTCAGTTAACCAGTCAAATTCAGGTTGAATGAGATGGTGAATTACAAATTTTTATGAAAAATAATATTGAATCCTTGCTTTTCTGAAATCACACTAAAGTTATTGAATAAGGCTCCACTGGCAATTAAGCAACTCAAGAATACTGTATGACTAACACTACTTTTATTATCCCAAAACATACTGTTAGCAACTCCAATCCTCGATGTAGTCAGAAATAAGAAATAGTCCTGAAACGCGACTGAAGATAAGATGAGACAAACAATAACTACTATTTGTTTTGTCATGGCTAGAATCGGAATCTATAATGCGCCTTTCGTCCTATTTAAGAATTAATTTTGGATTATTTGTGAGGATTTATTGATTTCAGGTTAGTATTCATCATGGATTGACATTATTGGAAGAAGATAGGAAACCTGGAAGTACTGGACAACTGTTTCGTCCCAGTATGGGAATCCTCCAAAGTACGGACCAATGACCTCACCAGCGACCGAACCCAGGACTTCCAGGTTCCGTGGACAGTACGTGATCACTGAGCCACTGTGTCGGAATCTAGTAGTCCATATTTCCAGCTTCTATCAGTTCACGACATATCGCGACCATCACCCAATGTCATCGTTAAATATTTGTCCTCACGGCCACCATCACTGATGACTAGCTTGGAGAGGTAATTCCTGAAGTTCCAATGAGAAGTTTTGACCTTTGGGGCAAACCTGATGACCATGAGGACAAATATTTAACGATGACATTGGGTGATGGTCGCGATATGTCGTGAACTTTGGAGGAGTCCCATACTGGGACGAAACAGTTGTCCAGTACTTCCAGGTTTCCTATCTTCTTCCAATAATGTCAATCCATAATGAATACTAACTACCTAAAATTCATAAGGTGGATTTGCATGAATCATTGTGAGTATTGGGATTCCTAGTGAAACTCGAAACTAGCATCCATCGCTTCAAACACCAGGTAGTTATCCAATAGGCTACTGAGTCACGTGAACCACTTCTTTTGCAATGGGCATCGTCAAAATGAAACTTGAGGCATTATTGAAGTCTGTGTTCAAGGTGCCCATATGCCAGGAGAGACCAGTTGAGTCGATCCAATATAATAATCAGTGTGAAATAAACAAAGAATATGGGTTGGAATTCTATTACTGATAGTTTCCAGTGTACGTTAAAGAGGGAAGGTAGCCTACATGCAGATTCACTGAGATTAATAAGCAACGGATGACGGTGAGTACTCAAAGGAATACGGATGAACCATAGAGAATCTTTAAAACGTAGCAGTTGTGGGACTATATTATCGAAAAAGCTATCAATCAGTTATTACTGCAAAACACCAGTAACACAAACGATTTAGTGGAAGCCTAGTACCTGACTAATTGAGCAGCAGTTCCACCAAGGGCTAAGCGAAAGAAGGCGTCAGCGAGTGAGATTATCACTCTTGCCTTCTTCGATAACCTCATAGTTGCTTTTTATCATATCACAGCTATTGATATCAAAAAATCATTTCCTTACGTGCTCTCGTCTCCCACTGTCTACTTTATCGGATGCGAATTACTAGTTTCTTTCAGTATATGTCATCCTTGTACGCTCGCCTTCATATTGGTATAGTTTGCATTAAAGTCTTATTTGCTTAGCGGTGACCAGTGCATTGTACATTCCATGATCAGTTATCACTAGAAGCATAACAGTGATGTTCACTAAAATTTCATATCAGAATCTGTTTGGATTTTGATCTGTCATAAACGACAACCACTCACTTACTTCCAATCATCATCCAGTCACTTAATCAATAATTTTTAACCACTTATTTGTCACGTTTTTTGAGTTTTTCTCCCTTTCTCTCTCTCGCCCCTCTTCTTTCAGTCAATCAAAAGAAAACGTAAATCAATAGATTAAAGAAAAGTGTTTCGTAATTTAGACAAAAAATTATTGTTTTTCTATTTATTCTGTGCATTTCGGTCTTGTTCATCGGTAGAATTGTTGAACAAATTATATGATATTTCAGATTTTTGAAAATGTTGTGCAAATTCTGAACAAGATATCTCTAGGGATTGCATTCCCAATGGTACATTTTATAAGTTGTATAGTTCATGTTTAGCTTCCATACAAGTGAGTAGCTTTTCGTTCAATCCATAAACTCAACTATCGACCGGCTTCCACTTAGACACTTTTCAGACAAGAATTATGAGTTGTGCTATGTGTCATGAGCTAGCCAAAAGTCCTGTTGATGGATAGCCAAGAAAGGTTACGAATGACCCTCGACGACCTTTACAAAGCCAGTCGCAAAAATGATGTCAGCACCTCACTAGTATGTCGAGCGAAGCCTGTAACTGTTCGTCGCAGTCTTTGACAAATCATCTTACTCACGTATAATAACTAGGTGTGAGGGCTGCTGGCACAGCGAAATGTTAAATGTTTCATGCCTACAAGATTTCACCACAACCTAGGCAATGTAGTCGAAGCTAAGATTTCACCGCTCAGCAACGTGACTACACCACAAAAATATCTAAAGGCGGGATATTTAAGCAACACAAAGTAGGTAGTTTGTCTAAACTGGAATTCCATTGAATATTGAACGTGGGAAGAAACAGACACTGACCCAACAACATTTTTTATCCAGATAGAGGTTTTCAATTGCTGATAGCACTGTTCCCTTGCTCAGTGTTCACTTAATTTATTGTCCCACCAACCAATGGCTATTTTCGTGGTATTCTGACTTGCTCCGCGGCTTTTGTAGGCATATGTAAACCTGCTCAGACAGAAATTCCACAATGAGATGATTATCATAATATAAATAACAGAGTTTAAGCAAGTTTACTGTGAAAATGGCTTTGACATCTGAATAAGTTCACTAGATAGTTTTAGCGAAGCAGATCAGCAGGAGAACCAAGAAGACCCAAGATGTGGGTGAGCTGTAATGGGATAATGTTGGCCTGATTTGAAAATGGAAGTCATTATGCTATAAAGAATTTTTTCAAATCTAAATAAGAAATAAACACTCACTTCACAGCCGTATATCTTCAGTTTACCTGAGGATTTAATGCATGCTGAGATGTTGGCGGAAATTACACTGTTCATTTTATTGAACTCTCGACCCACTAGATCAACAACACTGTTCGTTGAGCAGCTTATTTCGCTACCTACATTGCTGCTTGGTCTGTGAGGGGAACTGCGTAAACTGGAAGATTGCGGTTGTCAGAGATAGCCAGATGCCCATAAATGATAAATAGCATGCCATTCAACCTGAGTGAAATACAATAATCTCCCAGCAATGGCATACGTGTCCTTATCTTGATCTACCCAATCAAACTTACGGTGCGACCGTAAAGCGGGAATAACTTAAACGACAGAGCACTGTGTTTAGAAGATGGCAACTGAGGACAATGGACATCGGTCTCCTTATAGTTTCAAAGGTATTGTTCTGTTCACTGTTCATAAGTAGATATCAGGAACACTACGAACAGACTGTTATCTGATGCATGGAATTTCCCGTTGCTTTACAGGGTCGAATTGCTGGACTTCTGTTAGCGGATATGGTCCTACCGGATGCTTCATTACTATGAGATATCCATGATGCCATATTCATCTTGGTGACCAGCAGTGGAATGCAGGACGAGATGGTTGACGGGTTTCAGTCACAGTAGGAACAACATAATTTACTGAGATGTAGGCAGATGCACATGATAAGACCCAAACAGGACGAAACGTACGTCCTAGTCTTCACTGCTAGTCAACAGATTGTTTATTTGGTACAGCATGCAGTCACACAGTACTATTCACTGAATGAAGTTTCGAACAGAATTCACTGCTCATATTCATATTAGAGTAATCATTCGACTTTCAAATGTCAAATGTATAGTTCAATAGTTCTTAGTTCTCTCATTTTAACGGTAGCAACATTTTCAAAATATCTGCGACATGTGATGAATCATTTCTCTTGCATTTGTTAAGCTTTGGTCTGGTGATTATGGGATTCCGTGACCAATCCCTCCCTCCACTCAGTTGCCATATTGCATTTTAAAAGGAACCCTACACCAACCAATAGTGTGATAATGGGTCAGTGCATGCAGACGGTCTATCATTCTATGTTTAGCTACATTTTTGTACTCAACTATTCTCGCTGACCGTGATAGACTACTTTGATCTATGTACTTTAACTCACATTCATCACATGGTATTTGATAGATAGGTTGATTATATTATTTTGCTCAATTGGTTCCATTTGATCATCAAGCCTACAAAGTTTCTCTCTGTGTGAGTTTATGGGTTTACATGCCACCCTAATCCCAGCATTTGTTATGTATTCCACATAAATTTCTTTATACTGCAACACTAGAGAGGATTTGAATTCCCTCTGGACATGTTGCATTCACCACTAACATTTCCATTCCTTCTCTTATCAGTCTTTATAAAGTTTTTAATAAATTCCGGAGGGTGGTTATTAAGAAGTAGTGTCTCTTTGATGTGTTCCATTTTCTTATTTAGGTTTTCTGAATTACTAGTCGAACTCCCAGCCCGATTATTTGAACCTTTTATCAAGCCTACTTTGACAGATATGGGTTGAGATGATGTGAAATCTAAGTATATCTATTCGAATGTGTTGGTTTCCTACACACCACACTGATATCTGAGCTTCTATCTTCTCTGCCCTTGATTTTGTAATGCAATATAGGTAATTCTCCTTCTTCATTTTCTAATTTCTGAATGAATTCCATTGTATCCACTAACTAGATAAGTGAGATATTTTTTGATCTTAACACGATAAAGTGATTCGGGATATAGGAAGTTATATTGTTACTCCTTCTACTTGTTTATCTTCTTTTTCTGGAAGCTTGAAGACCGTGTGAGGCAGACACAATTGTTTCACTATCGTGATTTCTTTAGTCGAAACTTTATTTTTATTACTGAATTAACGGTCAGTTGTGGTTCATTTCTGACTGTTTCAAGTATAATATTAATTGGTACATTTGTGTAAAAGCTCGTCACATCACGAATACTGTTTCAGCTAGTTAAATAGGATAATAATTTTTTTTATGACAGACAGTATTTTTGATACACTGCGAAATATTTCGATAAACTTTTTCCCGGTAAAATATCTCCAATAAAATAATCATACCCTCCATTTTAAGTAAATAGTAAGACTATAACAAGTAATAATATAAAACAATCAGCTGTTACAAGATGTTTTTGTCCAGCCTGCAGCTTAGATGTTGTAATGCGGTGAATAAAGAAGCCTGTTTAGATCACTTCAAATAGAATAAGAATCTGCAGTTGGCGATGACTACATCAGGAATACTTTCTTGATTTCAGGTTGATATTCAACTCGGACTAACATCAACTGATGAGCCATCGGAAACCTGTGAGCACTGGACAGCCGTTTTGTCGTGGTATAGGGCTCCTCAACAGCGAGCACCTGCAACTCCATCAGGAATCGAACCCGGGAGCTTCACGTTTCGCGGCGAGCACCTTGACTTTAGCCACTGGGTTGGAATCCACTGGTCTACATTTCTTACTTCTGTCAGTTCATGACATGGTGTGACCTACATCCAATGCCGTCGTTCACAATGATTCGCCAACTGAAAACAGTCCGTGACGAATATCAACCTGAAACCAATAAATAAATCCTCCCAAACCTTCAACTTTTACGTGTATTTATATGCATATTTTTGCATCTATCTCCATCCTCTGTGGTGTTTAAAAATCTTGATGTCAACTTACAAAACAATATCTTGGAACTAAAACTGAGTGTACGGAAGTATATATCATGGTTCCAGGGCATAATTGAATGATGAAAAAGACTTTAAAAGTTGGCCACTGTTAACAAGTGGTAATCAAGAAGGACATTAAGATTGTCAAAGCAACATAGAGGATGTTAGAGACAGTAGAGAAGATTTGTGGCTCAGGATGAGCTTTAAAGTCTTTTTCTGGCTGTTTCATAAACCGTAAGCTGTACGACTTCATCGGCGCTCACTTTATACAGACTCCAAATAGAAGATTTAACCGAACTGAAAAAAGTGAGACGGATAAGGTACGTGCAAAACTTGCTAGATCAGATTAAAATCGTAGACAAATTTTAATTTCTTACTTTTTCAAAATCATCTCATTAACTCAAAAATGTGGTTGTCTGCCTATTAAGTGATTGAACGCATGACTGTTTTGAATTCTGGATATAAATGATGCATAGTAGTTTAAAGTGAAATCCAGAATACACGTTTCCTCCGAACAGGAGCTAAAACACCACTAGTGGCCGATCATTTCGGTCCAGTCAACGATGGAAATGTACAAGCAATAACTCAAAACGCGTACGCTGTCTGAAAAGTACAGTTCTGTGCACAAACGACAAATGAATATACCAATCTAGCTAGATGACACTACTCTGTCCACTATGCGAATGAAAATTTCCAAATAAATTCACTTGATCAGAAGTTAAATCAGGACTACAAATGTGTTATCCTAGTCAATAGGACAAAATATTTAGACATTATGATCACAAACGATAGGTAATATAGAGCAAATTAAAGGACCTTTATAGCAATGGCTGATATCACCAATAGAGCTGATTTATTTTGACTGAAAAGGCAGATTTTGTCAAATTAGGAGGTGTAATTGATTATTTTAATTTTTTACAATGCTGGAACGTCAAGATACTCCTAGATATAATGACTGGCAGTTTGAGTGCATCTATACTTCTAAACAAAAATGTCAGGTTAACTAGTTCACTAGTCAATAGCCATTCCTAAGCTCGGGTAAAGAGGGAAGGTTGGGCATAGGGCTAGCAACCCTACCCCATAAAACAAATCTAACCGCTAAAGAAACTTCACAGCACAAACAAAATATAAAAAATAATAACAAAATTATTCCTCACTGGAATCGGACAGGTGGTTGGTGAAAGTCTTCGGGAAGCCAATTGGCCGGGCCGATGTGTCTTCTCTCCTCTCGGTGAAAGCGAAAGTAAACGTGGAGACATGGATGGAATGTCCGCACAATGTTTGAACCCAGCAAGGCAGTCCAGATCGCAAACGAGACGAGGAGGTATCACACTGAAGTGCTTGGAATTTGCGAAAGCAGATGGAATGGGAGTGGATTCTCCAAACTGTCAACTGGAGAGTCAATAATCTACTCCGATATTGTCACCCAGACAACAATCACGAGCACAGCACACTGAGTTTCCGAGTGGCTATCATGATGTCCCCAACAGCATCGAAGGCTCTCTCTCATACAGTGACAAACAATCCCCTCAAAGATCACGATCATGACAGCAAGGTTCAACTCAAAAGGAAGGAAGGAAGGTCACAATCATACAATGCTACACTATGCACCTACAAATAATGCAGAGCAATAGAAGAAGGAGGAATTCTACAGACAACTTCAATCAACACTGGACAAGACCCAACCTCAGTTGGCGATATCAAAACTCATTCTAATAGGCGGCATGAATGCCAAACTGGGAAGGGACAACACAGGAAGCGAACTAACCATGAGTCGAGAAGCGCTAGGTGAAATGATAAACGAGAATGGAGAATTGTTTGCAGAATTCTGTGCATTCAACGATTTGGTGATTGTAGTCAGGCAGTGCGTTCAAGCACAAGGATATCCACAAAGCGACATGGATGTTGCCAGATGGACACACTTCACTAAAAATCAGATTGACTTTATCTCAATGTGAAGAAAGTGGAGACGCAGTCAGCCTACTTGACACAAGGTCAAGAAGAGGAGCAGATGTAGGTTCACACCACTCACTATTGAGTGCAAGGAACCCACCTTCCAAATCAAGTTAAAAGCCTTCAAGGAAGCTGGTGATAGACCTCAGTTCAGGTACAACACTCGGAAACTGGAGGATGAAACTCCAAGGGAAATCTTCACGTCAGTTAGCCGTCAAGACAAAATGGGAGATATCGAGGAACATCCCTGAAGAAACCTGTGTGGAAGAACATTGGAAGTCTTTGAAAGAGATGTGGAAAGAAACCTGCACAGCCGTATTAGGAAGGAAGAAGAAAGAAGATGAGGGATGGATTTCGATGGACACATGGAAGCCGATAGAGGAGAGGAGGATGGTGATGGTGAAGCAGAAGACAAACCAGTGCAGTGCAAGGATGCACAATAAGAAGAGAAACTGAGTACAATGTATAAAACACTACACTGGACAAAGAAGTGAAGAAGAGTGCACGGAAAGACAAAAGACACTTCTACGACACATTTGCAAGTGAAGCAGAACAGGCTGCAGGTAAGAGAGACACAGACCTGACAACATTGCATCAAATAAGCAGGTTACTATCTGGGAAGAGATCAACGCAGATGAAACCAATAAAAGATGATGAAGGGAATATAATTACGAAAGAAGAGAAACAGAGGAAACGATGGGCAGACCACTTCAAGAAGCTCTTGATTCGAGTAATTCACAATGGGAAGCTCAGTGATGCTTTTGAAGTGAAGACAGGAGTGAAACAAGGCTGCCGCCCACTATCACCCATGATATTCCTGGTTGTAGTCGACTGAATCATGCTACAAACAGTGGGGAGCGAGAAGAGGGGGATATGTGGGACCGAGAAACAGATCCTAGAAGATTTGGATTGTGCCAATGACTCGTGTCTGATGTCTCACAAACTTGAAGATCTACAGGCGAAAACTAACAGGTTGACAGAAGAGGCAGGGCAGGACGGCGAAGACGGGACTTCAGGTGAACATAGAGAAGACAGAGGTGATGAAGATACCCAACCAACACCACCGCCATCACCACCACCACCACCACCAACAACAACAACAGATTCCAATCACCATCAACGGAAAAAACTTAAGGGAAGTAACCCCCTTCACCTATCTATGTATGAAGCACTGTTTCAACTACAGGCGGTGGTGGCACAGATGAGGATGTCAAAGTCAGGATCGGAAAAGCAAGACAGGCGTTCATCAATCTGAAAGCAGTGTGCAGATCTTCTGCACTCCACTCAGCATGTGGAACAAGATCCGGATTTTCAACACCAACGTCAAATCAGTGGACACATCTGTATGGTTCAGATACTTGACGCGTCACGAAAGGGATTTCCAACAAACTACAGACATTCATCAACAACTGCCTACGCTCGTTAATTGAGCTCAGATGGATGGCCAGAATAATAAGAATAAGCAACAAGGAACTCTGGCCGGGTAACGAACCAACCAAGAAGCTGTTGCTCAACAAATATGCGGTGGAAAGAAAGTGGAGATGGATTGGATTGGGCATACACTGATAAGGCCAACTGGGGACATCACGCGTCAGGCCAGAGCCTCGAGTGGAACCCCCATGGGAAGCGACGAGTTGGGCGTCCGAGGTGAGGGTGACATGGAGGAGATGATGCGAGGAGGAAATGAGAGCTTATGGGCTGTCGTGGAGGCAGGTTCAAAAGATTTCAGAGAACAGAGAAGGATGGAGACATTCTACTGAATCCCTATGTTCCATCAGGAACCCAAGGGACAAATAATAAAGTAACACTTCTAAACCTTTGTTTGTGAACCGCTAAATGATTAAATGTCGAATGATTAACATGTTAACAAAACAACACTATCATAATACTTTTTGACTTTACTATAAGTAGAATCTTAGGGGTTGCGTATCTTCATTGCAGTACAGAACAGAACTAGTGGAACCATAGTGCTGGAATCACAGCAATGAGTTTATGAGATTTTCCAGTTCATGGTGAGGATGATGCGATTATGCCTGATTTGATTTTGGAAATTGAAGTGTTTCAGACATAATTTTTGACTTGACTGGTTGCGAATAACAAGCCACAGGAGAGGCAGAGATAGGCAGATGGATAGTAGGACACATACTGCTGTCTAGAGTAAGTAGTTGACGTCGAATGCCCGAACTTAGGTCAACTGATTAAATCACCCCGATCTGATCAGCAAACAATATGGACTGACGTGACTGATAACATGCATTATCATGCAATCTAAAGTCAGCCTAACTGCATTCGAACTAATCACCAGTCATTGTAATTGTAAGATTGCTAAATATTGGAGACTACAAGAAATTTGTGTCATCTCACAGCAAAGCAAAACAGGAAGATAGTATAAAAAGAATTAAAATGATTAATTATACATGCACCAGCCTAATTTTCCTATATGTCGGAAGAGTTAAGGAGGATTTTAATGTTTAGTTGCTATGTGCATGAAAGTTGAGACTAATTTGTTCTGTCCTAGACGTAGGACAACAATCAGCGAATGAATAATAAATTGAAGATTGTCGTCGTCTTCTTCCTGTTCACCTTGGTGTAAATGTGTATTATGTATGTAGCGTGTGAGTGTGAGCATGTGTAGGTTTTGTCCACTCCGTTTGTCATATCCCTATCTGTTAAGCTTCCTATTCCCATTTACTTAATTAAATGATAGAAGTCTCCGGCCTGTAAAGGAGGCTATGGTGGAAGTGCGAGCATGAACGCTTGTAAACGTGAAGACGAGGACGAAAGAATGTGTGAGTCTGTGTATATGTGAGAAAGAGGTAAGGGTGGGGAGAGAAGAAAATCGTAGACAGTATCAAATGAACGGAAAGCGATCGGAATCTGTACACCGAAGAAATTTGTCAAATGATTTTCCAACATCTTTGCGAAAAAAAATAAACATTTAAATAAATTAAAAGCGATTTTTTTGAATCACTTTCCTCATCATCATTAGTTGTAGTAGTGGTAGTAGTAGTAGTAGTAGTAGTAGTAGTAGTAGTAGTATACAGTGGCGGAAATGAATTTTAAGCCTAACTTCTAGAAATTGTGGTGAATACCTTTAGCTCACTGTGTATAAATGGTCAGAGGTTCACACTCAGTCGCTGGAGGTTCACTATCTCATCCACCAAATTACCTGTCCTAGCTAGTATCCTCCACCTAACCTCGACATTACCAACGTGGTAGTTCCGCCTTAAACAAACAATCCTATGAAGACAGTTGTGATCAAAAACCTTTGGTCTTGTGACATCTTCCACTTTTAACAGCCATATCAAACAAACAATCTAGTATGGAACTACACCCTGCCAGATAGTCAAGGTTTAACTGTTTCATTGTACACAGAAAATCATCTTTTTCCTCTGAGTAATTCCTCCACCCAGCTACTGGACAAATTTTATGTCGCTCATCTTCACATATTTCCTAGAATAATTTTCAATTTGTGCAATTTACGAACATCATGCAGATGCTAGATTTAGGATTCTAAATACCTTAATGCTTCAGATTTCTTTATTTAGAGTGAAGTCTATGCTCAGATATTCCAGTAGGTCAGCAGTATTATTTTGAGCAGTATTGTACACCTTCTGATGAGCAATCTCTGATAATTTCCCCCCCTCTTTGAGAATTAATGAGATTTCGCACTTCATATTTGCCATTGTTCACGACTGTAACTCTTGACTTTATTCTGAAAGCAGTCATAGCGGTAAGTGAAAGTTCAACTCATCTTTATGCACTGAAAAACAGTTTGTTATCAAAGCAAACCTACCTTAGTAATTCTGACTTTGTAACCAAGCTATATGTAGCATTACCGAACCTCTAGTGATTCTCTCTATTATCTGGCCTTTAATTTAGCTTTCATGTAGAACCTATTTTCTCCTCGTCCACATCCTAATACTTCAGTCTCGTTCACATACGTGTTTAAGACACCTAGGTATGTGCGACTGAAATACTCGTAATACGTGACGCGAACAATGTTACGCAGTCCGTATAAACTTTCCCTTTTTATGGACCAACCGATACTGAAGAATGGTTACTAGAGGCATGGGTTTGATCCAGAGTAGACAACTTATAAAACCGCATTATTTGTATCATCGTGTTCATAACAAGTGTTTCAGTGAGCTCTTTTCTAGTTTAGCTGAAGGTTTGTATTGATTACGTCACACCATTTAGACAAACACAGAAGGATAGACACTAGAGAATGCTTTTTTTTAAAGAGGCGGGAAAATACAACTGTGTCATAAGTGAAAGCCTTTGTCAGTTGGTAGGAACGGTGAAATGAAGACAGATATACAGAGAGAGCGGTAAGGTGTCAAGAGACGAAAATAGTGAGACAGAAAGAAAGACAAAGGTAGTTATCGATAACATAGAAAAGTGAAACACAAGTCTACAGCAGTCGAAATGATAGACTGAATAATAGCCAGTGTTCAACCAAATAACTGTCATGCTAAGCGTGTATAGAAACAAAAGTGTAGTGAGGAGCTATGAGCGAATGAAGAGCAGAAGTCAGTAGATTCAAATGTTGAAACTGTCGACAGTGATAAAAAGTGTCCACACCTTTTTTGCAGATATTTAAAGAAGTTTAAAAAATGACCCCAGAAAATTGCACAAGTATTAGGTGTTTTTCAAAGTTCTTGAATTCTATGTAGAAGGGCGTCTATGTCTTATTTTATGGCTTGTTTGAACAATGCTTAAGTCAGTCAGTGATGACAACTTTTCTGGAAAGTTCCAGAAACCTAGGGTCAACTTTCGACACACGACTAAAGTATATATTGAGTAAACAACTAATCGTTCAGTAAAAACTTCACAGACATTTCCACTTTCTGAACATGTAAGGAAGGCCCTAGCCGTTTGGAACTGGGGGAGATATAAAGTCCTTTCTGAATGAGCAACATTCTTAGTATTTAATGTTTAATTGAATCATTTCGGAACAGGTGATGACTTTTAAGAGTGAACTCATTTGAGATTAGTACAAAAATACATCAGCTCAGAATAACAAGATTCCTAACATCACAGCAAACGGAGATTAAAATTCAAAAAAAGTTTTAAAGTCAAACATAGTTGTCAGAAAATAAATGGATACTGACGACTTGTGAAAAATAAATATTAAACCATTTTCAATGGCTTTCGCTCTATTTTACCTACAGCAATCAACTAGTAATTACTGCTGTTTTACCGTCAAACTTTACATACCGATGTCATGATTATGCAAAGAGATTATAATCTCACTCAACATTTCACAGGGGACTAAAACAGTACAAGTATCGACTCGCTGTAATTATTTCAGCTAGGAGGTATTTAAAACAATAATGGAAAACTCTATTCTCAGATGTTATTTGTTCACAAGCATCGAAGTGGACTGTGTTGAAATGATCGAGTTTAACTTCTTCTTGAGTTAGTTAGTCTGGAAGAATTTTCTCTATCCAGTTTGAATTTTCATGGTAGGAGCTTGATCCCAATTGAGTGTTCGATTGACTAGTATCCTTGAAATCCAATGCAATCTTTTCTATCCCTTTGGTGCTCTATTGAATCAAAGGCTTCAGTGAACAAATTTGTTCTTGGTAATATCATCCTCTCCAGCTGTTACAGCATGTAGATATAGTTGGTGTGCATCAAAATATCACCCAACATAGATGCAGAAGACAAACTTTTATTTCTAGCCACTTCAATACGTATATATCAGTTAATAAATTGAAAGACATCAGAAACTTTACATAGGACTCTCAACAAAGCTGAATTTGGGTGGCATTTAAACCTGCAAAATTACTCAGACATAAGATTTGTCGACTTAGGGATTAAAAAGATTCAATTAGGCAAAATACTCTAGTTAAGGAATTCCATGCAATGACTACGAAGTCAAGTACATAAGTCAAACTGGCCGATCGAGATCAGTAAAATTAGCAGAACATAGAAGTTTAGCTAAATATGGATTGGCAGAAACTCGCCTGGTTAACTAGTTCACTAGTCACTAGCCATTCCTAAGCTCGGGTAAAGAGGGAAGGTTGGGCATAGGGCTAGCAACCCTACCCCATAAAACAAATCTAACCGCTAAAGAAACTTCACAGCACAAACAAAATATAAAAAATAATAACAAAATTATTCCTCACTGGAATCGGACAGGTGGTTGGTGAAAGTCTTCGGGAAGCCAATTGGCCGGGCCGATGTGTCTTCTCTCCTCTCGGTGAAAGCGAAAGTAAACGTGGAGACATGGATGGAATGTCCGCACAATGTTTGAACCCAGCAAGGCAGTCCAGATCGCAAACGAGACGAGGAGGTATCACACTGAAGTGCTTGGAATTTGCGAAAGCAGATGGAATGGGAGTGGATTCTCCAAACTGTCAACTGGAGAGTCAATAATCTACTCCGATATTGTCACCCAGACAACAATCACGAGCACAGCACACTGAGTTTCCGAGTGGCTATCATGATGTCCCCAACAGCATCGAAGGCTCTCTCTCATACAGTGACAAACAATCCCCTCAAAGATCACGATCATGACAGCAAGGTTCAACTCAAAAGGAAGGAAGGAAGGTCACAATCATACAATGCTACACTATGCACCTACAAATAATGCAGAGCAATAGAAGAAGGAGGAATTCTACAGACAACTTCAATCAACACTGGACAAGACCCAACCTCAGTTGGCGATATCAAAACTCATTCTAATAGGCGGCATGAATGCCAAACTGGGAAGGGACAACACAGGAAGCGAACTAACCATGAGTCGAGAAGCGCTAGGTGAAATGATAAACGAGAATGGAGAATTGTTTGCAGAATTCTGTGCATTCAACGATTTGGTGATTGTAGTCAGGCAGTGCGTTCAAGCACAAGGATATCCACAAAGCGACATGGATGTTGCCAGATGGACACACTTCACTAAAAATCAGATTGACTTTATCTCAATGTGAAGAAAGTGGAGACGCAGTCAGCCTACTTGACACAAGGTCAAGAAGAGGAGCAGATGTAGGTTCACACCACTCACTATTGAGTGCAAGGAACCCACCTTCCAAATCAAGTTAAAAGCCTTCAAGGAAGCTGGTGATAGACCTCAGTTCAGGTACAACACTCGGAAACTGGAGGATGAAACTCCAAGGGAAATCTTCACGTCAGTTAGCCGTCAAGACAAAATGGGAGATATCGAGGAACATCCCTGAAGAAACCTGTGTGGAAGAACATTGGAAGTCTTTGAAAGAGATGTGGAAAGAAACCTGCACAGCCGTATTAGGAAGGAAGAAGAAAGAAGATGAGGGATGGATTTCGATGGACACATGGAAGCCGATAGAGGAGAGGAGGATGGTGATGGTGAAGCAGAAGACAAACCAGTGCAGTGCAAGGATGCACAATAAGAAGAGAAACTGAATACAATGTATAAAACACTACACTGGACAAAGAAGTGAAGAAGAGTGCACGGAAAGACAAAAGACACTTCTACGACACATTTGCAAGTGAAGCAGAACAGGCTGCAGGTAAGAGAGACACAGACCTGACAACATTGCATCAAATAAGCAGGTTACTATCTGGGAAGAGATCAACGCAGATGAAACCAATAAAAGATGATGAAGGGAATATAATTACGAAAGAAGAGAAACAGAGGAAACGATGGGCAGACCACTTCAAGAAGCTCTTGATTCGAGTAATTCACAATGGGAAGCTCAGTGATGCTTTTGAAGTGAAGACAGGAGTGAAACAAGGCTGCCGCCCACTATCACCCATGATATTCCTGGTTGTAGTCGACTGAATCATGCTACAAACAGTGGGGAGCGAGAAGAGGGGGATATGTGGGACCGAGAAACAGATCCTAGAAGATTTGGATTGTGCCAATGACTCGTGTCTGATGTCTCACAAACTTGAAGATCTACAGGCGAAAACTAACAGGTTGACAGAAGAGGCAGGGCAGGACGGCGAAGACGGGACTTCAGGTGAACATAGAGAAGACAGAGGTGATGAAGATACCCAACCAACACCACCGCCATCACCACCACCACCACCACCAACAACAACAACAGATTCCAATCACCATCAACGGAAAAAACTTAAGGGAAGTAACCCCCTTCACCTATCTATGTATGAAGCACTGTTTCAACTACAGGCGGTGGTGGCACAGATGAGGATGTCAAAGTCAGGATCGGAAAAGCAAGACAGGCGTTCATCAATCTGAAAGCAGTGTGCAGATCTTCTGCACTCCACTCAGCATGTGGAACAAGATCCGGATTTTCAACACCAACGTCAAATCAGTGGACACATCTGTATGGTTCAGATACTTGACGCGTCACGAAAGGGATTTCCAACAAACTACAGACATTCATCAACAACTGCCTACGCTCGTTAATTGAGCTCAGATGGATGGCCAGAATAATAAGAATAAGCAACAAGGAACTCTGGCCGGGTAACGAACCAACCAAGAAGCTGTTGCTCAACAAATATGCGGTGGAAAGAAAGTGGAGATGGATTGGATTGGGCATACACTGATAAGGCCAACTGGGGACATCACGCGTCAGGCCAGAGCCTCGAGTGGAACCCCCATGGGAAGCGACGAGTTGGGCGTCCGAGGTGAGGGTGACATGGAGGAGATGATGCGAGGAGGAAATGAGAGCTTATGGGCTGTCGTGGAGGCAGGTTCAAAAGATTTCAGAGAACAGAGAAGGATGGAGACATTCTACTGAATCCCTATGTTCCATTGTGAACCCAAATGATTAATGGTAATAAGATTAATAATAATAATACTATTAACACTAATACTAGTGTATTGGTCGGCCCCATTCTTGAAATAACCTTGGCTTTTTTAATGCATGCATTTACAATGAACTACACAATAAGGTGAGGGTGAAATCACTTTAATTATGTCAAATATATTTAGGTGGATAAATTTTTTACTGAATCTTTTGTCATGAAATCTACACCCAAATCATTTAGTTGGAATGATGCAACACCTACACTCGAGATGTGGAAAATTTTACTATTAGTTATGACATAAATTTGAGGTTACGGGATTATGAAAATGAGATGTGGTGGAAGTAGTGTGATTGCGTTCAGGTGTGATTATGAGCAATAATTTATGCTCCAAATGTCATCACGTAAATAATAATGTATCACCCACTGTACGTTATAAATCAAATAAGCAAATCTAAGGTGGAATGACATTTTGTCACAATGCCCAGGTTTTACCTTTGTATTAAGGGTGAGAAACACGTAACTCAGATTTTAAATGTTCACGCTGAACTGGCGTTTTCGTTGAGCAAAGCATGAATGTCACGCTTCCCGTTGTAATGAGTAACTGATCAAATTCAATACACTTCCACATATTTGCACACCAACTTACTGACAGCGCTGTACTCAGGTAAAAATGCTATTCGTAGCTATTTGACTTCAATTAAATTACTTGAATTCTTCATGAAGTTGGACTGAAGATATTGAAGAATTTAGTGTTTAGAAATCCGGCTCAGTTTGAGTATATTTGCATCGGGTGTTCAGTTCAGACTTTAAACAACACAACTTGTCACTTCTGCCTCTTGAATAAGGCGAAGCACAATAACTCGAAGGTAGGTAAAGCTTTCACTTCATGATGACAGTGTTGGCTATTTGGTATTTCTTTACAATCTCTTGCTTTCTGGTTATCAAACTAAGTGACTTCACCAACTCTGCTTGATAAAGATGTAGATATTAGGAAGAAATATCTCATTTGAAACAATTAGTCCTTTTCATCGTATAAGGTACGCATCACTAACTTTTTCCATATAATACTTTGGAAGCTGTTTGAACACTAATTTTGTGACCCGTTACTATAATATGTTTAGCGATAGATGAAAACACAATAAATTGTGTCCGGAAGGTTATCCAGGGTCGTCTCCCACCTGTACTTATCAATGTTTCACACTTCATTTGTTTCTGAAGCCATTTAGTTGCAAGTTCTCCCACTCTCGACTGGATTGCTCGATTACTCGTTCTTATTTATATGTGACCACACACATATGTGAACTGGCAAACACAATGGGAAGTCAAAAACAAGATATTCAGCGATAAGGACTCTTTCGAAGCTATTCTCAAATTGTACATTTGTATATATATATATATATATATATATATATATATATATATATATATATATATATATATATATATATATATATATGGAGGAAGCGTGAGATGTTTTGTGTTTTTTCCGCAATAATAAGAATAACTCGACAATATGTTTTCTCAGTGGCTGATGTTAGCCTACGTTTCAAAATTATACTATTCAGCTCCCCTCTCTATGATAGAGTAATATGGACGCTTTTCTTAGGAACCATGTATAGAGTTAACTTCATTACTACCTGACTTCAAAAACGGTTTATAAACTTCAGCAGATATCCGTTTTCAACAAGTGTTTTGGTCAGTCATTTGATATCTCCATCCATCGTATCCTATTTACAGGTACGATAGATCCTGTTAAATAGGTATTTTGTTTGACCTCACTTGTATTGGATTGGACAAAAACTGAAAATTCAGATGCTATCTTACCCATATAGGCTTTCTGTAGACCAACTGTCTTATTGAACCATCTTCTCGTCAACTCAAGAGTACATTTAAGAATCCCAGATGATCATTATCCTTCTCATAAGACAGGATGATATGAGTTTGTACGGTATTAAGTCTTCTAAGCAAAAAACCACATCCTCCAATCTCTCACAAATCACTATGATATCATGGACACATCTCTTACAAAGAGAAACTTCAGCGATGAGAACACCAGCCAGATTTTAAATATAAAACGTATAAATACCATCTAGTGAAGGCTTTAACGGACTACTCATATTTACATCATCGAATTGTTGAAAATGTTTGCCTTAAAATGTGAAATGAAATTTGTCGGTATACAGTAAAACTAGTTTCCTCAGAAAAGTTGGAGTAATTGGGAATGGGAGGTTTTTACAGGATATGTAGTTATAGAGAATTTCGATAGTCTTGGACAATGTCATGTTAGTGAATAAAGAATGTACATGGAACGAATACATAGTCTTGATTTTAAGACAGTCAACAAGTTGGAAAGTATCTTCCAGTGAAGATTTACAGAATTCGTTTCAAATTTTCGCCAACCATTTCACCAGCTTATGTGTGGGGAACGACACATAGACAATATTGGGCGTAAAGGACTATTGGTTTTATAAACCTTCAGTAATCCATAAAAATTTGGAAATTCAGATCCGCAGGTTTTGAATAGTTCATAGGACTATCTAACTTTTCTAACCTTGATCAGTATACTGGCCTTTCAACTTGTGAAAGTGGTTGCTAATTAAGTAATAAATGTCAAAGGTGACAAACTTTGTTCATGACGATTTTTGTTTACCCACAGGTGTATACAAACCACTTCGCCTTATTTTTCAAGTCTCTGCCTCTAAAAAAAAATAGGCACATCGAAATCCTGTAGCTTAATTCAGTCAAAACTAATCCAACAATATTGATTTATTCCATTTTCGACGTTTTCGATGACTGAAAGGGAAGAACGCTTGTGTCGAACATGTAAGAAGTAGAAAAAACCAATGAAGATTACCACAGTCTGAAAAACATTTCACTTTGTGTTTCCAGAGCAGTTTTTATTCCTGACAAAAACCAACAAACGAACCATTACAGAAAATAAGAAGCAACGTGATAGTAAGTCACCTTGCGATCAAACTATCCGCCATCCAAGTCAGTTGACTATACACAAGCCAATTGTTGAGGCAACATATCAGTGCACTCCACTGGTTGCCGTTGAGATCTATGACCTGTCAAGTCAACTAAGTTGAAAACGATGGCATAAATTCACGAATGATGATGATCATACTGTTCTGTGCAGTAAATGAAGTTAAAAATTTTGGACTCTTGAGTTCAAAATCTAAGGTTTCCAGGCTCACCTAACTGTGTAGTTGTTGGCGATTCCCAAGCTAGACAGAAATTAGTAGTGTTTATTTTTTCTATGGTTCCCTAATTGATACTGGTTTCTGATGAAAAATCACCCTTAAATGAATCGATTAACTTGGAATCACTGGTTCAAATAGTGGTGGTTAGTAGTGAAACCCAGATTGAATGTTTCGCCCTGTATGGAACTCGTCAGCTGAGCGTACCTATGTCTCAGTGAGTTATGGTATTCCCACTGATACTGAAACCTAACGCTTATCTGTTCTAACATCTGTGCGTGATCCATCAGGCTGCTGAGTCATATGATCTGCCTCTTATGCATAAGGTATCATTTGTTTTCTATTTTTACTTCCACTATCTAACACCACCAACATCTATCAGATGATATTGTGATCGATCATCTTCAGGAAGTTTTGAGGCTGCTATGCCAACACAGACGGATCACTTTGCTCCAAAATAATAATCAACAGGAAAATACATTTGTCATCGAACTAAAGGCACTTGAATGAACTAAATGCAAACTAGTAATGAAGTGGATAAACAGAATTGGTGTTCTGCAGGTGTAATGTCGATAGCTCTTCCATCAAAAATGATCTGATGATTGTTACTGGTTGTATTATGTAGTGGAATGGTGTCATAAAGTTTTAACAAAGATTGCTACTTGGTATAGTTATTCATAAACACTACTAACACGAATCTATCGGTGCTGACTTGATGCAGACACTGCAGGCTGATTTCTGTCGCGTAATAATGGGCTTAGTAGTTAAGTGGCGGCATACTGCAACATGCACCGAGAAAACTTTAATCTGCTGCAATTAATTTCCTTGGGTAAATCCAAGTTGGTCTGATCGCCCTCCCGCAGACGTTCGTCAAATTACAACTGGCAATAAGTGGAACCTAATGAAGAGATATGAAGGGACGTTAGAAGTCAAATACAAATAATAATGTTTGTTCATAAACAGTACTCTAAATACGAATGTGGCTTTAATCGTCATAATAAAAAACCTCCAACTTTGGTGCTCCCAAAGGGGTAAACCATTAGTATCACAAGTGTAATCAAGATAGGAAACCAACAGATTAAAACGAATCAATAAAGACAGTAACAGCCAGAAGAATCTGCAAAACATAAATTCAAAAATTCAACCTTACTCTGCTAACGAGCAAGTTGATGAAGCCATTGAAATCTGCAAATACACGAAAATTAATTGGAGGAATGGATGAAGCCAGTTAAGAAGAAAGGCATAACCACTGACAAAAAAGCATAAAGTCTCACCTAATAATATAAGGGCAATCAAAGAAAAGGGGGAGGGGATGAGTGATAGAAACCTACTATACAGACAAGATTTTGGGGCCTAAAGAGTGAAACAGATAAAACAGACGGGTTTTGATCTGTGGAACTGGGTTTAGCTACTCATTGCCACCAGTGTTGTGAATCCTTGAATGAAAGAAGTGTTGAAGGACAAAAAGAAGATCGACCGGATGGGAAAGCAAAAGCTAAAGTTCGAATCACCAAAACTGTATTTACTTTTCAAATGAAGATTATCCAACTTTATCAACTTATCAGACAGTCAGCAAAGTTACACAAATAGACTTATCTAATGAAATGAATTTATTCAATGAGACATGTTTTCTATGTCAGCTAGAAACTACCTAATTAAGGTGATGACAATTTCACCTTTGTCCTCTTCGAATGTAACCAGTTGGATAGAGGTTTCCGTCGATGAAATTTCGCAGATGAGAAAGAGAAAGAGAGCCAAAATGGTGACTTAAATATCACAGCGGAAAAATTTAAGCAAGCAAAAACTAAGCAAAACGGGAAACGTATCAGAATTCTACATAAAATGAATGATTTTCTGCATAAGATCAATCTGGAGGTAATCAGAAAATGTTTTTCATTACTTTCGGCTATCATAAATGTTGAATGAAGTTCTCCATCTCTTTAATCCCACTCAAGACTTGATTGGTTACGATCAATCATCTACTAATCAACACTGTGATATTTGGGATCTTTCTATCTTTTTTGATTTCCTAATTTTTTTCAGTGTATGTTTGATGCGAACTTATGCTTATTCGACTTTTCATCTGTCAGGGTTGAATGAAAAAACAATAAGAATGATAAGTAAAGAGAGTAGAATAAAAACCTCAGTGTCCATAACATCAATAGCTAAAATCTCAAGTGCTGATACATTGACTCAGAACGAACTGGCATGGTGAATAGTTTGAGGGACAGAAAATAAATAAAAGGATTCATTCCAGACTAAAAGCAGAGATTAGATTGCAACCAAAAGTGCTGCTTAATATAGATGTTTTCACTAACTGGTCCCCAGTAGGTAACTAACTGGATATCTAGTCCCTAATGTTTAGCGCGGATCATAGCCTGTCAATCCAGTATTTTCAGTTTGACCACTTGGTTAAGGCAAAACTACGGCGCTAAGCAAGTTGATGTAAGATGTTGGGGTCAATCGCCAGGATGCCTTGAACCTGGGTTTCATGCTTACTGAGGCTTATTACCAAAGGGTATATCCTTCATCAAGCAGCTGGTGTTCCCTTAGTGGTTCATACCTATGACACCCCATTAGGAAGTAAGAGACTTAAAGACTAATCTATTGAGGCCATGACTGACTCCCTGTAGAACTGGATTCATTTTAGGAACTGGTCTTCAGTGGGTGACCGATATAGCTGTCTAGTCCTTAGTTCTCAGTTGCGGTTAAATTTCTGACCTCAGGACTGAGTGGCACGGACTGGAACCAACAAGGGAACGCCAATGTCAGTCAATCCAGGGTTGTCTACAAGTTAACTTCCAACATCTGAATGACATACTGTAATAACTGACTTGAGTAGTCGAAAGAAGGTCAGACTTAACAGAAGTGTTTACCAGCCATACTGTCTAAACACCTAGCGAGTATCCCACTGGTTCACTGCTAAGTTCCACACTACTGCAAGTGTATCGATCCAGCCCAGTGGATAAAGCTGATGAAACTGCTTTAGTGCAAAATTAGCTAAATGAGCGACTGCGTCGCATGTTGACTGCTTAAATCTAGTTATTCAGTAATACTGATTTCCGTCTACTCATGATGATCAGTGGTATATGTCTTGTGGTTCTTCCGGTTTTTCTGTCTCTCTCTCTCTCTCTCTTTTATCTCCTTAGCTACTGACCCGATTCTTCACGTCAAGCGAATCAAAGTTTGTGATCTACATATTTTGATTTCTAACAGAAACTACACTACAATTTTTCAGTTCCGTTAAATCGATGGATGTCAGTCTCACCATGAACCACTCCCTTGTTCTGACTTGCTCACCAGTGAGCAGTTTATATAGATGGCCACACCTTAGTGCTTAGCACTGACTAAAGTCTATAGAACAGGCTTTGAAACGTGGTTCCTAAGAGAAGTGACATGACATTCCAATGCAACCATCTACCATCAATATATATATATATATATATATATATATATATATATATATATATATATATATATATATATATATATATATATATATAGTCTAACTATTTGATTCATTTTTAGACAGGTTTTCATGCGTTGTTATTTTCGTCTCAATTCTCGACTCTCCTGCCTTTTCAAGCCAATTTGTCTCTGCACCCCTTGCAGCATTAACTTGAAACCATTTTGAGCTTATCTACAATCGATGGGCCCATAGTGAAAGTAGACTGCTCATTGTTGCATGTGGTAACTAACGCGAATCAAGAACAAAGATGGAAAATCATTGTATAAATATGACACAAGCTGACATCAATAACTTCACCCTTCCAAGCTATTTGCTAGTTATTGATCATGTCAGCTAGACTGATCACCTACCATACTCAGGGTTAGATTTTAAAGGAGTAGGTATATAACAGTAACATATTGTCTCTGGTGGTAGAATCTACGACCTACGTTTCGTCCTATCTGGGACTCATCGGCTGGAAGTGTCTGCATCCCAGTGGTGGTGTTGTTTTCACTCTGACTCGGACCCAGCATCCATCGCCTCAAAAGCCACAACGTTTTCCACCAGGCTACTGAGTCGCAACAACCGTATTCTCCGTTATCGGTACAGTTTTACGTCATAACTTGTAAATTTCTGTTATTTATTTGATGAAACTGTTCAGCTACTATTGAAAAATAGGCTCCCGTGTGAATGCCTTGACATAGTCGGTTGTTTCAGCTTGATAGTATTGATGAATAACGGATAGCAGCAGATACCAGGAGACGCGTTCCGTGCTGTTTGAGACCTATCAGAAATGTATTTCGATAAGAATGATCATTGCCCCTCACTGTAGACTTTAAAAAGCTGTAAGGTACAAAGAATCGGGTTCGAATCCGTTGGTTGGGTGCTAAGGTACCTTGTGTGAAATCTGATCGTTACAGTTGATTGTGTGTGGACGAAGAGAATTGTCACTACTTCATAAAACACCTTGTCCACTGAATGAAACAGTTAAAATAATATAAGACACTGCATCCAAAAACAGCCAGAAATAAGTTCATTAGTTTTGTGTCAAGTCCCCTTCCTTTTTAAAATTTGAACTCATAAGACTCAATAAATTTTCATTTCAAATTGAGAACATCAAGCATGATGAAGAAATTACAGGAAATGATGATAAAGATATTATAGGTTTCAAAGGTTAGGGACACCAATTCATGATTAATAAAACCACTATAACCCAGCTGACCATACAGAAACTGTTGCTGTTATCCACATCATCTCTACTCGCATCATAATTACCACTCATCTGTCTGCTATTACTACTACTACTACTACTACTACTACTACTACTACTACTACTACTACTACTACTACTACTACTACTACTACTACTACTACTATTACTACTACTACTACTACTGAAGAGAACTCCAGAGGATAAGCTTCCACTGTGTTCCAAGAAAATACAACCAATAATGATGAAATACTTGTAAATGAACTGAGCATTGTCTGTTGAATAAAAAATAATCAATTTTATCCAAGGTGTCCAGTTAAAAACAATTCAGAGATTTTATTCAAAGTCCAACTCCATGAAAAGTTCCCAAAAAACCTAGGAAAGTACTTAGATAACTTATCAAATGTCAAGCTAAGCGAGCTCCAAAGTGAAGCTCATCCCATTGGATTTCCATTTCACATCCCAAAGAAGGTCTTTAGCAGAACGAATATTGAAACACACTGAGAACCCCTGTAATCAGTTGGTCGATCCACAGCCTAATGACGAAGACAAGATGGGCTGGTTCTAATCTAAATTTCTCAGTATTGCCGATCAGTACCCAACGTCCACGTAACCCCAATTAAAACTCTTTACCGAAGTTCATGTCTCAGCTTTGAAGGAACTGCTAAACAACAAACAAATCGTAATTATTCGAACTTACAAGGGCTTCAATGTGAATGTGGAGTCTGGAAGGGTATATTAATAAGATGAAATTAACGCCGGGTGATCCTGCACTTTTCACAATGTTTGGTCGCAATAAAGAAATGACAGAGAGAAGCAAAAAACGAATCACCGAAGAACTCAGAAAACTACTCAAAGAAAACTGATTAATAATGAAACCTGTAATGAACTCAGATCCAGAAGATCTTACATGCCAAAAACACATAAGGCGGACATACCGGTGAGACCTATCTGTGATTAACTCTTCATATCATAAACTTTTCCGCTGATTAGCATGGATGTTGGAAAAAGCTCGCCCGAAATTGTGAATAATTCTTTAAAAGCCTCTTGACTTCACCGAAAGAGTAAGACATCTCAATTTGTCGGATAAATTCACGGGTTCATATGATAAAACTTATTTGTTCACAAGTTTTCCTCTCCTCGAGACAATAGATAATATTTGCCAATACTCAAAAGATATCCTACTGCTAAAAACAGAAATGAAGCGTCTCCTGCTTCAACGCATTAAATATGTTCAATCCCAATTCAATGGCATCATATATATGCAAGTTGACGGTATGGCTGTAGGACCAGCAATGGCGGACATCTTCATATCACACTTAGAAAACATCACCCTAAAGCCTTCAGTCGATGAAACCATACTTCATTTAAGATACTTTAACAATACCTTAATTATCTGGGAAAATTGTGAACAAGCAAGGAAGCTGCCTTAGCATTTCAACAATGCACACTCTAGTATTAATTTTACGCTGGGATGTGAAGAGAAGCAGCAACTGAATTTCCTCGACTTAAGTTTGAAGCGTAATAAAGACGGTAAAGTAGAGAGGAGAATTCACCACAAACTACTTGCAGTGGTCAGTATTTAAACTTCAAAAGCTTCTGCTCAATCATCTATAAGATAGGTTTTGTAAGGATATTATACCAGACGGCAAAGAATTTATGTTCCCAAGAATTACTTCTAGAAGAATTTCAACTAATCAAACGATCTCTACACTACTTCTTTCAGAAGTACTACAAAAGCAGGGAGAAGAGAGTAGTATGTATCTCTGTTGAAAAGAAACCAATGTTTCTTACTATTAATTTCAAAGGAGATGACCTTGCGACAAGAATTCATAAGCGAATCAGCATAGCGCTGTCCAGAACCTACCCGGTTGAGAGATTTGTCTCACTGTGCCAAATGACATGTGCAATTACACAATCCAAATTGGTTAACGTGCTAACTGTCGTTAACTGCGACTGCATTTATCAATTCACATGTACATTCAGTAATCAGAACATAGGAAGAACAGAGAGGTGGTTGTCTACCAGGATTGCCAAGCGCATTCCAAAGAGTCTATGTGTCAGAGGTCCATCCTCTTCGATAGTCCAATCGCTCGTCAGTTATATGATACGAGACATCAAATAGACGCAATGAAACCCATCATCGTAGTTAACAGACAAAAAATACTTATCCTAAAGGTAAAACATCCATTTGAAAATAATCTCTTAATCTCCATCTGAGTGAGCATTGATCTTGTCTTTATATTTGTGTCCAATATTTCCTATTCTCTGTGTTCAGTTCTTCAACAGTTGATCGTTATCACTTTCGACGTCACTGTATATACTACTTATATGCATTCTTATAAGTAGGTCTCGCCACACTATCACCAATACAAATCACACCAGCACTAGTGCTAGCCGTACTTATGATACTACTGATGATTGCCTTCATAACGAGATAAGGATAAATTTTTGACCATCAATTTCGTGTAGGATTGTGACGCACATTATGTTTGATAGTACCCGGCAACATGATAATATGCAGAGGAAACAGGAAACCAAAAACTTCAGTCTATCGAAATTGTTTTTGCTTGAACTCATTTTAACTTAGAAAACGAAAGTACCTTCTGAAATAGATTACGTTCCATTAAAAAGTATCACATAGATGACCTGGTAGAGAACGCACTGTTGCAATGAATACTTTCTGAGCTGACTGAAGATAAAGTGAGGCATAACGAGAGATGTGTAGTGTGATGTTGGATACCATTCCAATGCATTCTGAGATAATGGTAACTTTCTTCAGCAAAATCTGTGCTTAGTCATGATATATGACACAGGTGGCTTTGAGATGAAGTATCCACAGTCACTGAGAAATGACTTTTGCTTGGATGTATCACTCTAGTCTATACATCAGAGGAAAATAATTATGTTCACTACCTGACTGAAGACCTTTAGTGTGTAACAATTATTTGGGCTGCATTATTGGCTGACGAAAATATACACGACTTGATCATTGATGAATAGCTGACAGAAACTCCAACTGTTCAGTACTGAACAAAGTGCATTAATCCAGTTAGAAATATGACAAATAAAGTTAGTCCCAAGACATTGTAGTTAATCGTATTGGAGTCAACCGGCTGAAAGTCACGTCTGATCTTGATGCTGTCGTTGCTGGTGATCATAAGCGAAGCTTACCTGTTCCTTAAGAGGTATAAGCTTGCACCACTCAGTACTGAACTTACAGACTTTAAGCTATTCAAGGTATAACTGACTGGATTATGCTCAAGATTCGGTTATCAGACGTCAGCCATTGTAGCTGTTTAGTGACAGGCACTGACTAAAGTCTTTCTCTCAGTTAAGCTGTAAAACATGACGCTGAGATTCATTTTTTCGGCTCATGATTATCGACCTTTTGTCTATGTGATTTATTACTAGGAAAGTATTATTTGCAGTCGATATGGTCAGACAGGCTTCACTCTCCCGTGAAACACGATGATGTACCTAAAATTGTCAGATTTGCAGACATGGTGATGAGTTTACTGCATAAGCATAAAATCTACATCTGACAAGGCTTCCTGTCTACTCACCGAGAGCACAGAACGCATGAAACCAATATCCGTCAATTTATTTTCAAAATAAGGAATTCATTTATTTTAAGACTTCATGTTCTGTACAAGATTACATCCATGCATGCTAGTCAAAAATCAATGTTCACTTGTTCGGACAGCTGGTGGTTGTGGTTGCAATTCGAATTTGCTTCTTTCTCAAGTTCACTACCATCTCACCTGCAATTAAAGTTCTGTTATGTCCTTTGTCCCGAATTCACCTGAACAGGAAACATGTTGTAGTCAACTCAATGTTAACCACACTTTGAGTTGACAGTCAATCGATTAAGAGACCAACTGTTATCCTGTTCTTATTTTCTGACAAACAGATATCTAATTATGTGTATGCCTCACCTACACAAATGTCGAAGATTGTTTATCCTTTCTTTTTCAGTCTACTTTTACCTCATGCTGTGTCTTGGAAGTGATCAACAAGTTGGAACTAACTTAAACTTATGTTTCTAGAAAACAATTTTTTTAAACCTATTTCTTTCCTTTTCCTTATGGATTGTTTTTTTCAAAAAACTCAGAATGCAACTTCCCTGCATTCCCTTCACGCCGTTCTCCCTCCTTTATGTCTGTTTGTCTACGTTTGTCTATGCCTTCGTATCTACCTACATCTTAAAGTTGGTATGGCGTCAGTTCATTTCTCAATGTCTAACATGGTCATAAATAGACGTTTTATTTACTTGTTCATATTTAAAGCTAGACATTCGCCATAGTAACGCAGAATTGCCACTACTACTTACATTACTACTACTGCTACTAGTAGTAGTTCTAGGAGAAGTAGTGGTTACCCTGCAATATGCTACAACGTAATAGGGAGAATATAATTTTCCTGTTCATTGGTTACAATGTCAAAGTCATGGTCATAATGTCAACACTGTTTTGATACATTATTGCCTGTGTTGAAGCGTGTAGTTATGGGGCAGCACTTCTGTTACGCAAATAGCAGTCTGGATTTCTGATGGTGTTATTAATTCACTGACAGATTTTAAAGTCCATTAGGTAGACTTTGAGAGGAAGTCCAAAGAATGATAGAGGTATAAATGCAGTATTTTAACCGAAATCAGGATCAGACGTTTTTATCTTTTACAGTAGTTTCTTGGAAGAAAACTGTTTGTGAATAATAAACCGGTCAGCTGCTCTTTCAAGCACGACTAACAAGAATGGAATCACATGACATTTTAAAGCTATGTATAGCATTTCAGCATGATTTTCTATAAAGGAAAAAATATGCAACCAATAATTTTTGATGTGTGGAGCCGGTGAGCCTGGAATTTTTTTGATGTACCCTATCAGTTGGCATGCATAGTTATAGACCATTCATGCCAGTCAAGAAGGGGTTCCCAATGAAACCTAAATAACTTGAGCATTGAGTTGTCTTTCACTTATTTGAGGCTGGAATCACCACTGGTGTGCTTGCAATGACGACCTAAGTCGATGAGACGAATCGTCAAAATCACTCCGATTTCTTTTAACTGACCGGTGATCTTTGGAGTTGGACCACTTCACTTCAAAGAGACGAAAGAAAAGTCAAGTGACCATTCATTGTTATGTTGCTGTTTCCTTCAACTAAAAAGGGAATCATCAAAGATATTGCATTCCATGTGTATTGAAGTGAAAACCATCCATCAGTAAGTATGAAACTATAATGCCCGTGTTTGAAAGGACTCATACCGCATGTCTCTTGATCTGTGTTCATAGATAATGCAAGCATTTTGACTGCCTGTAAAGACTGTTGACTAAGACTGTATCAATGCTCGTAGCCGATTCTGGAAGATGTGTTGCTTGTTGATGGTTCTGATACAGTGACCTTTCAAGTTTCCTACAGTTAGTTTAGGAATGATATGACGTTGCTGTTACTGATCTTCAGACGGTTTATACTGTAAGTTGACCCTTGATTACAGTGATTATTTTTTCAGTGCACTTATCCTCCTCTAAAATTCATATAAATATAGATTGTAAAATCAGAAGACAGAGTTTATGTGAACAATGTGTGGCTAATTAGCGGAAAACATTCCGAACAATCTGATCACATTTTTATCAAACCAAAGGGTGGGAGAACAAATCGAACAGTTGAGATAACAGAGGAATAAAACTAAAAATGATGAGAACAAAATGGAAGAGCAACATGCTTGATCCTAATCTTGGTAAGAAAATAAAGTTTACCAAGGTAGGTCTAGTGTTAGAACCAATCGTTTTTGTGCATATATAAAGCTGGTTTCAATTCGTGTGTGGTTATCACCTCTTAGTACGCATCACTAACTTTTTCCATATAATACTTTGGAAGCTGTTTGAACACTAATTTTGTGACCTGTTACTATAATATGTTTAGCGATAGATGAAAACACAATAAATTGTGTCCGGAAGGTTATCCAGGGTCGTCTCCCACCTGTACTTATCAATGTTTCACACTTCATTTGTTTCTGAAGCCATTTAGTTGCATGTTCTCCCACTCTCGACTGCATGGCTCGGTTACTCCTTCTTATGTTTTGTCCACACACAGACTGTTCGCAATGTAGTGCGCTGATATAACACATAGTTCAGATAAATTTCATCTTCTAATTACTCTATCCAGATTTATGAAAACGAACAGCTTTTTCAAATAAATATACATTACAAGTAAATGTGATCAGATTGTTTGAAATGCATTGAGTCAATACATGACACCATTTAGACAAACTACGCTTTCCTACTGTTTTTTGTAGTTATAAATGGAAAAAACTGTTTCAAATATTCCTTGTACGCTTTTGGCACATGAAAGGGATCAAACAGTGCAGAAATCTACAACTTTCAATATCGATTTATATTCCTGAAATCAAGAGGTCTAGTTGGTTAATTTATCTGTTTCCAGGGTGCCCTTTAAGGTCGCTCATCTGATCCAAATAATTCTTCGTTCACATCAAGCATTCATAAAGTTGATGAAGCTGATTTCAAGCTCCAGTTTTGATTGCTCACTGTCCTAAGGCATAAATATTCGTTTCAGTCAACCTTTTACGTCCCTCTCCTCACTTTCATCATCGTTATCTGTGCTGCCGTATCCCACTTCAATTTTTTGTGTTTGTCTTTCTATATTTCTCGTTGGACCAATTCAAGTAAGCTTTTTGCATGCAAAGCGAAAAGTAATCTGCGTAATTAAAACAAAAAAGGCGCAAAAGTGATATGTAAATCAACAAAATTTGTATGTTTAAATGCAACATAATTTAGTGAGTTCGCCTTCAACTTAAAAGCATAGATAAAAGAAGATTAAAAGAGTTGATAAGTTTTGTGACATGAACAGAAACTTAAGAGAGATTTATAAGAGGGCAAAAATAATATATGCTAGTGAATTGTTTCTCTCTGCGTCTCTCTTCCAACATCATGTATTCATAATCCAGCTGATTTAGCTCTTCCTCTTCTCGCTTGCATACAGCGATCTTAGGACTTTACCTTGGATAGAACAAAATACAAACAAAAGCCTATCTACTGAGACCGTCTGTCAATTCGTAAATGGACCATACATACAGTGATTATATAGTACTAATTTAGGATGTTGTATACCTCTTGATGGCTACCAGTGCATTCTAGGACATGCGTTTCATCTTATTCTAGATTTGTCAGCTGGATGTACACGCACCTTAGTAATTGGTCTTTATCTCGCTGAGCTTCGAACCCACTACCATCACTTCATACGTCAAAGCGTTATCCCGTAGGCGACTAGGCACTGAGATCCCCTCTTTTGTAACGGGTATCAGTGTTGTTCACTACTTGTAATTTCACGTTGCTATACAGGGCCAAATTGGTAGACGTCTCCTGTTATTGATTTTTTGCTTCTGACTTCTTGCTGGTTGTGTTACTGGACCAAATTTATCTGTGGCTGTTAACAAATGAGCATCTAGGACAGATACCTCAAGACTGCCTTGGGTTGCATTTTGATAATACCTGATTGATGAACATGTTTATCCAAATCGATATTTTGTGAATATATCTGAAAAGTCCAACTCTGAAGCAATGAATAATACTGAAGTTTGAAACTTTTCAGTAAGGCGTTATTAAAAGTCTTAGTTTTCCAATGAAATGTACTTATTTCATTGTTTAAAAATGACAGTTAACTTGTTTTAGTTTCACAATTATTCATTTTGTCACTTTTTATCCAAGACTATTAGGGCAACTGTCGGCTGTGAGGATTAAGACTAAACACCAAGCTGGTATCCTTTGAAGTACACCTTAAATTACTCACTGCTAAGAGTTTGGAATGATACCACGGATGAGCCGATTTTCCGACTAAGAGCAATCATTGATTATGATATGCAGTACTCTCATCTAGATCCTTTAACGAAGCCAATATACCACCGGAAGACATTCTTTCTGTCCTGCTATTCGGCTATGAGACATGGCAGTTGAAAGTAAAAGACATGAAGCGGCTACAGGTTTTTGGTCACAGATATCTTAATAGCATTGCCTGCATTTGGTTACATCCTTATGTGAGCAATTATGAAGTCATGTGTAGGGCACCAGACAAGACAGACAAATTGTTCGATGAGGTTGTAGACCTCCTTCGATTGAGGTGACTCGACATGCGCAGCACATGTCCAAGCTGCTGCCTATTTGGACGTATATCTTCAGGAGAAGTTGGATTGGGTTGGAAAACGAAAGGCTTAAGGTGGCCAGACCAAGACGTGGCACCAGTCCATGAAGTCTCTGACCGCTAGTCTGAATCGTGTATGGAGCTGTAAGATATTAGGCTGGGCTTCGAGAAGATATGAATCAGTGGTTGAGGACACTTGACGACATAGCTGAAAACCGGTCAGAACGATGCAGATGTGTTTACTCTTTTACTTCTGCTAGAGCTTGATTGTCTTGACCAACCCTTATTTTTAAATCCTTTCTCCTCCCATACAACTTCGTCTACTTTGATATCAGACTTTCCTACCTACTTGTTCTTTGTACATTACTATGTTGCTATCTCAAACAATGCGTTTGTGTACGAGATTCTACGTTGGTTTCGCTTATCTGTTTGTGTAGCCAAGTTATCATTAATTATTCAATAAGTATAAGCCTCAAGAACAAATTACTTCTTTCCTAATAAGTGAATGCAATCCGTTAGTCGTTATGATGTGCAGTACTCTCATCCAGATCCTTTAGAGAAGCCAATATACCACCGGAAGACATTCGTAACCAATCATTGCACACCAAATGGTTGTGAAAAGTCATCTGAGGAACATTTTCAGTGCGATACTAACTTACAGCACCAAATCCATGGGAAATGCTTTTCATTGCCATTGGAAGCTTACTTACACCATTGCAACTTTTATACATTTTAAACTGACAATAGACCTTTTATTTTTTATCACCTGTCCTCTTTTTTTCCAGGAAACTCGTTACCCCCAATCTTGTTTTTCAAAAGCCATTCACCTTGAATCAGTAATTCTTTAGTTAATGTTATTTGCTAATGTGGCCGGAATCTTTGTCTTATTGGTTACACCTGTTTATGCTACTGTGACTATTATGTGTATTTATCCACTTATTGTGGCATGGCTGAGGTTGTCTGATCTGTTAGAACTGCTCGGTTAACTAGTCTGTCTGAATTTCTGAATTGCATGAGAATGCCAAATAATAATTACACTTCTTATTACTCACATGCATGAAACCCTTTAGCTCTTGCGAATTACTTAAGGTAGTTTAACTTCATTATCTCCTTATTGTCTAAATGTATGGCACCACCGTGATATCCAGTTGTCCATTAAATGCCAACTGTAATTCACTGCAGTTTGTGCTGTTCTACTACACTGCTGTGAAACATGGCCATTGAAAGCTAGAAGATACTAAGTGGCTTCAAGTATTCCACCATGGCTGCCTTCTTCATACAGGTTAACGGACATTATTAGCTGAAGAAGAACCAGGTTGGAAAGAAGGTTAAAGGTGACCAGACTAAGCATGGCATCAGTTCATGCGGTCTCTAACTGTTGGTCTAAGCCAAATTGGGGAAGATAAACTCACTAGTTAAGGTCCACATGGCAACAGAAACCAGTGGTTGGAGAATCTAGGTGACATAATTCAGAATGGACCTCAGTAGCGCAGATGTATTCACATGGTATCTTCATCTTAATAGTCATACCGAATTTTATTGCAATTTCATTCCTGTTTGTTCTGTTTTCACAGCTTCCTGGCACTTTGACTACTTTTTTCCGTATTTCTTTATATTTCATCTTGGTGCATTCTCGTTTGACATGAGGTGTGGCAACTTAGACCACTACATAGTAATTCCAGTTCCCATCTTGATATTCGCTGAATGAAACTCTAAACAACTCAGTAGCCTGCATAAAATAATCCATCTGCTGAACACAATAAAAGCTTTACCCCAACCCAGTTCACTCTGGGGGGCAATCTAGATTTTCTTCACTAAGCAATGTGATATCAGATGGTTGACAACAATCACTAGTAATTCCATGCATTTAGTTCACCTGATAAACTTGAAAAAAACGGGGACAACCAGACTTGTAGAGTGAAATGATTTCACTTAATTCCACAGATATTCATCAGCTGGTTAAAACCTAAAGTTAGTTAGTTAGTTAGTTAAGATAAACATCAGTTTCTATACGATTAGATCAATAGTTCTAAACCCATAACAATGATGTCAAACGAACAATGATTCAAGGGAATAGAGCTTTTAATCCATTTTCAAACTTATGTTTCTGCTCACCTTTGTCCTTCTGTAATAAGAAAAGAAGATTAACAACTTTCCGTAAACATATACGGTTTTCATGGTCGCTGTGGCTGATACTATGTTGTTAACTTATGATATTAATATGAAAACAGCTGATATCAGTTGAATTTTTAATTTGTATTTTTATGCAAATCAGAATGCTTATTTTTCTCCATTTTGGAAAACTGATTGTACGAAAGTTTAAGTGTTGGTTGCTTGGAGGGGATCGGTTTTCTTCATGTTTCATACTTGTTAGCCGTCAGCGATTTCACCAACTATAAAAATAGTGTACAGCAAAGTTGGTATGTGGACAACTGAAAGACAAGTAACTATAGGAAGTGGATTCATTCGTCTACTATTTCGCTGTAATATGTATACTACTACTGCCACCCCACCCCACCCCACCCCCTATTGTTTTCGCTATCCAAGCGACACCAATCCATGTACATATTTCATTTTGATGACACAAGCAATGATGCATTCAAAAACGTTTTACACGTATATATATCTAAACCAAGTTGGGATTTGATGGCTCGATAAAATTCAGGCATTGGGTAAATGATATATATATATATATATATGTACATATTTCATTTTGATGACACAAGCAATGATGCATTCAAAAACGTTTTACACGTATATATATCTAAACCAAGTTGGGATTTGATGGCTCGATAAAATTCAGGCATTGGGTAAATGATATATATATATATATATATATATATATATATATATATATATATATATATATATATATATATGAAAGAGTTAAGGAATTGGAATATGTAGACAATATACTAAAAATGAATAATTCCCCGGTAAAATTCACTCTTAAACTATAAAATACTACTAAACGAGGTCGTACTGGTATTTATAAATCATATGTATCGCAACAAAAGTCATCCCAAACAGGCCATACATCTCAGATGAGATTGAGACAGTACTCAACCAAAACAATATCAGGGTGTTCCGCAGAACACCAAACACATTGAAGAGCATCTTAGTCCATGTGAAGAATAAAATTCGTCAGAATTTACAATCTCATTGTATTTGTAAAATGCTCACTCTGCAATGTAATATACATAGGACAAACTTCACGCAAAATCGAATTATCAAAAAACGAACAAACGGGAGATTCAATCTGATCCTTTAGAAACCTAGTACTAGGAAAACGCTTGAGAACACAGCAACTGTAGTTCTCTATACGCTATAATATCAGGTCACCAGCTAGACTTTGATGGGATCAAAATTATTTAGAAAGGGATTAGAATTATAAGTGACATAAAGTGGGACTGAAATTGTTTACATAGGAATGAAGGAATAACACGTAACTCGACCTGGTTTCAACCTACCTTCACATACTGACATAACCATCACAAGTGCGATAAGAACTATAAGCACATGTGTATCGGCAGATCACAGTCTGTAGTTCACACATCACATATAAAACACTACATATGAACATAATCTTTGGTGATGGCTTTGTGTTTTGAGTATTAATATTTTGTCCTGCTCAAAGAACATTGAGTGACTATCATCCTCATCATGAGCTACAAATCCTTCTTATGACATTATCGTCATTCAAAACTTTGATAAAGCAGAATCATTTATCATCTATCAAGTTGTCGTATAAAAGTTTGGATATTGTAAATTCCGGTTAATTATAACATTGATAAGCATATTGTCATTAAATACCGAAACGTCAGTGAAAAGCTTATTTTTTTTACATTCATTGGAAGGTAAAAGCATAAAAATAGTAATATCATCTACCCAATCCCCGAATTTTTTGAAACCATCAAATCCCAAGTGGGTGCAGTTATTTATAAATATGGAAAGTATCAAGAGTCGGATAGGCTGTCTAAACCTGTAGTAGAGCGATAAGACTGATGTACTCTCATTCTAAAATGAAACCTGTCTCATTTTGTCAGACTGATTATTTCCAAGCTCCAGTTAGACACCAAATGGCTTTGGAGAATTGGAGCTAAGATACACTGTTAGTCAAATTAAATCACCTATGACTGTCAAATGAAAATTTTTCTCCTTCCTTATAAACCAGAATTATGAGCTATTCACACGAGTTTGATAGGAGTACCTCTGGTTCCCAAACACCAGCTAGTAATTCGGTTACTCTACAATGTACGTTTCTAACTTTATGGTCGAAAGCTTCTCATGGAAACTTATTAGGTCCTGCTGCTTTGCGTCATTTCAAGTCTTAAGCAGTCTTCTTAACTCCTAGGACATAGAAGATCGACACATACAAAACACTCATGTTCGAACTGGATATTGGGAAACTGAAGAATGACTGTAAACAAGCTGAACTCTTCGATGAAGTGTTCTGCTCAACGTCCCAGTCACCTGTCTTGATAGATTATCAAGAACCTACCCTTTTCGATAAAAATTTCACTAAACATCACCTTCTTGCTAATTTCTTCAATGAATCAAAGCTGAAGAAGTCAAGACGGTGGGCTGCTCTGAGCGGGGATGGAACAACTCAGTAGAAAGCTCTACGTTTCTAGTGAATCAGTTCAAGTTGCAAAATTTTACAACATAATCCAAGCCCTCTATTCAATGCCATAGGGACTTCTTTCTCCAGTACCACCCCTCCAAAAAACAGACAACTGCAACGGGATTAAGCCGTCGACGAAGCATTTGAAACTTGAAAATACAGTATGTAGCTAAATCTACACCACCTCATGAGACAGCGAAATGACTGGGCATCCATCTCTTTGTTCATTAGTTTAGCATTCTTATTGTAAATTCCAACTTCATATAACTTTGATAGGGCGATTAGCCTGAACAACGAAACATCAGTTAGAACAAACTTGTTTTGTTTAACATTCATTCGGAAATATGAATACCAAAATGATGAACGTCTCACACGCTGTTAACCGCTGGTACGTATTCTGCTAGCTAAGGCTTATCAGTCGCATCTTCTGTGGCACATGCTCATACTATTCAAATCTTTCCGTTTCCCTCTTGCTGTCTACAATTTTCGGTGACCATCATCAGCTTTTCTTTTCTTCGTTCGCCTTCATCGACGAAATTTTATCGATTATGTGACTGAAAAAAATACAGGACTGTTGTTCAGATAATGATTATGGCGAAGGTGTTTATTATTCGTTGTGACGACTGTACTGCTAGTAATAGCGTACTTTATTATTCTCGCGCTACAGAACACATTCGCAAGCATCGATCCAACACATATGTATATTCTGGCTTTTCTTTCTTTCTATTAATAATTATGAGCTGATAGGGCAGTCGTGCTACTCATATCCGTATACGTGGATGAATACATGTGTGCATGTACGTTAGCCTGTGGGTAGCGTAAATAGAAACGTTGACCAAGACAGTGACTATGACGATAACACCAATAGCAATGATCAAACTATGCCTTCAGTGCATTAGAGAATGAGAGAATACTTCTGATCTTTAGCAATAAAAATCTATTCTAGCAAATTCTGTCTATCTATTCAGTTCACAGTGTTGATCGAATGTCCAGAAACATGATATTAATAATAATAGTAATAATAATGATGGAAAATACCTGAATCAATTATTCTTCAATTTCTCTTTGTGTTGATAATTTGAAGCCGCCTAAAAAGGAATTGGAACAGAGTTGATGGGCTATCCAAAATTCGCACGATAAAGGGTGATATTTCAATAGTTGACAGATTTTCGTTACACCAACAACCTGCGATGCCAATGAGACGTTCATCTGAAACAAGGCGGTCAAAATGACAGTTCATCATTGTCGATTCAAAAGTGTTTTCAAATGATCAAGTATTCGATAAACAAACATCACAGGTCGCTAAAGACATCATTGACATTAAGTATACTGATTTCATCGCCAATTTGAAAAGAGTAGAACAGTTTTCTAGTATTTAGATCACTCTCAACCTAGTGTTACTTTTTCTAGTTATTCATCTTTGTTTTTGACACTATCATATTCCTATTCATTTAGGTTTACACGTCCCATTCTAGAGTGGTAGCAGTACCCTATGAAAGTCTGAGGTATTTCAGATGGTTTAATGTAAAAACAACACTAAAAAATAACCTATCAGACAAAATGATGACACTTCAAAGCACTGCATTTCATCCATCTGCATAAACTGAAGGACTATACACGACAGAAGAAGACTTGCCACCTTTTTGTTTCATTACTTGTCAAAACTTTTCCAAAAAATGCATGGAAGACCATTCTCGCAATCAAATCTTAAAACTTTTCGGCTGCTTAATGTGCTCCGAAAGTAGTGCCCAAAACACCACATAGGCCACTTTAAAGGATGAAGACTTTCAGTCTTGATCTTAGTGTTAAACTACACTGTACTTGATGTAAATAACACTCAGACTCTTGAGTCGCAAGTTGAAAGATGTTCATGACTTTTGCTGGGGCAGAATTGCGGGAGATACGTTAGGTGCATTTAACAGCTATGTGACTAACTCTGCTTGTCGCTTCCAACACATCCAGTTGAAAGTATACTGATTCCGTCTTAGAAAATGTTTTCAAATAAACTGATGCTTTCATATATTTCTCAGTCAGCCGACCTCCGTCGCTCTTTGAAATCACGCTCTCTCACACTTATGATTCATTCAATTGAACCACAGTCTCTGATAGGTGAATTTCATGAAAGTCAAGAGTCATCATTCTAATCAAACTTTCTGCTCATGAGGACTGTAGTTGGGACGCGAAGTCAACATTTACAATGTTGTTGCATTGAAAGATTCCTTCACAGAGAAGAATGAGTCAAAATAGTCATCTGTTATGAAACGAGTATCATACATTACTAGAAGAGGACGTAATATGAAGACATTCATATAAGGTGGTCATTTGCATAATCGATTCTGTCCATTTATGTCAACAAGGAGTTCCAGCAGCTAGTACGCTACTTTTAGGAAATACTCATTTCATTTCCACAGTCAAGTGGACAGGGCTGCATTTTATACAGAAACAGGTGGTGCTTTATAACCCGTAGTACTGGAGTGCAGGAGAATCTCCTTTACAAGTGTTTTTTAACATGTAGTATGCCATCAGTCCTGCTGATGTAACTGAGTCCTACCATCGTGCCATTTTTGCCCTGTTAACTGACTCAGAAGAGGCACCAACGTATTTAATGCTCTTGAAATAGTGTATTCACCAAAAATCCTAGTTAACATATACAAGACCAAGAAATGAGCGCATGATTTAATACATTGCATGACTGAGTAGGAATGTTATGAGATTAAGATTATTTATCATTGACGCTGCATTTACAAAACAAATACCACCGTTGGACACTAAAAGATATCATTTTGAGCTAATCTTATAGATGACTGGTTCGTGTAAAGCATTTAGGCAGCAGTGTTTTGAATCTACCCAGGAAATCAGTTATCCTGATGATTCACTCATGAAATTATAGCTAATGTGGAGTAATGATTGAAATTGTGAACACCTGTGTTATAGGATGGTTGTAACCAGTCTTCTAAGCCATGACTATATTTCGCAATCCCATCAACAATAAAGTTTAGCTCTTTTAAAAGAAAAAAGAACTATTCTTGCTTCTGTTTTCTTGGCTTTCGACTGGTTTCAGTTACGGTTAGGAAATTTATAAGTGACATGAACTGTTAGTGGCATGCATTACTGGATTTCTCCTGAGACTCCTATTATAGCCTTCTTTTTATTCTCAACATTACATAACAATGCTTTTCTGGTGGTTATTTGCTGCTTCATTTCTTCTGGGTCTGTAATAGCCTGGAGTCAGATGAAAACCAACTTTTAAAGCCCATAACCTGCTTTATGTCTACAAGCTAAATTAGGAAGGGAAAACGTGTGATGGATGGTATGAATTCATTGTTTTTAAAGCCTGTAATGAAGTGTTTACATGATATGAACTAATAACTCAGAAATTTCTCTGAGCTGAAATGCTCATAGTGAACCATTGATAAGCTCACATCAGAAAGAATTAAGTTACTGCCAGATCAAAAGATAATCCTGGTCCGTCTGATGAACAATATTTATTGGTTCAGTGAATTCTGACTACTCATATTGGTCAGGAGTATTTATTGCATATGTGATAGCTTATTACTTGCTGACAGTTTCGATGAATTATTAGACAAAATACTTAATTGATGCCTTACTTAAAGTCAATCGAAAGCATGATTAGAAATCAGTGGTAGAACACAGCTAAGGAATTGTGTAGGTAAAGGAAAAGTCAGTGACAGTCTTCACCTCACCATTGGTGCATTTCCTCTGCCTCATTTATCTTTCTCTCTTTTGCAATTCAAGAATTTTGTATCTGATTATGCATAAACTGCCTTTGGCTATTCTTCATAGATTTGTTTAATCGCTGTATTTTTTCGTATCACCAGTCATTCAGCTGGTAAGTCATTATCGACAAAGAACCTGAAATTAGTTAGCAACGTTTTAAGTTGCCAAACTTCACCTCAGCACAGCAAGAAATAAGGGACCAAGGCAGCAAGGTGGGAAATAGTAAAGGAAAAAACGTTGTCAAGTATTGCAAAAACCCACAAGATAAGAAAAACGGTGAGGGGGGGGACAAAGCAAATGACTATCTGCGACATGGTGATAGACATGAAGATGCATCTGTAAATGGCATTTGATTTTTTCTTCGGATTGCTTACAGTCTCCAAACAAAGACTTTGCAGGTTGCATATACCCTAGGCAGAAAGTATACTTTTCCCTACATGACCCAAAAAATCATCCAGAAATTTCACAGTTTTGTGGTATGTTTTAATTCAGCCACGGTTGATCTTGTCATAAATTAACCCAATTTGAGCCTCACCTGATTAACTAATTTTGACAACACAGTTTAAATCTCTCACCTAACTTGATTTAGACTTTTTACAGCTGATGTAAAATGAAGTTATCTAAAAGCTTAGATGGAATAAAATGGTCCGCGTTTTTCTACGTTATTCAACTGAAAGTATTGAGCAGCCCTGACTAACTACCGTTAGTTATCGGATGCCCTTATTTACAGGTTACTCCATGCCATAGCTGTAAACGGAAACCAGTGTTTCTGTCTGAAGGTAGTCAAAAGTGCAAATGTAAAGTCCAAAGTTTGATAACTCTTGAATTCTATTAGAGGTTTTTGATTCAAATACCCTGCTTTGTTACTAAGCAAATAGTAATCTGGGCTGTAGAGGTAAACTGTAGCTACAACTGTTTCACAACCTTACAAGTGCTCTTCGGTTCTTCTGGGAAGTTCTTATCCTCATCCCTCACTGAAATATCTCATTGGTGACTAGCATCCACTTCGGGTTCGATACAGTGAACTCAATAAAGAGTTTAATTAGATTGGTGTTCAGTGACGAGTGATTGGCTTCAAGGAGATTTTTCTTATCATGCGTTGCCATCAGTTGAAGGACCACTAGAGACCTGGCAGCACTAAATAGCTACCTCAGCCTAGTGTGTGACTCCTGAAAAGTACTCACCCATGACCCCACCAGCGACTGAACCCAGGTTCCACGACCAACACGTTATCATTGAGCAACTGGATCGGGATGGTCCGACTTTCCTAATATTCTGGGAGAGAGAGATAGAGGGTTTTAAATAATTGTTCAGCTTCATTCTCTCTGAATGGAGAGAATAGAGTGAGAAGGAAATTTGATTAACTTGAAGTTACCTACAATACCGAAGAAAAAATTGCATCACTTTTGAAAACTTAATGAAAATGTTCAATATTTTAATGTATAAATTAAAAAGTCTTCAAGAATAAGGTTAACATTGATAACAATGAACAGTCTCCTTTTTATTTCCATTGGATCATATGCTCTATCATTTGTTTGTTCTCTCTCAACTGCTCCATCCCGTTTTAAAAAGAAATACGATTCCACTTGATTGAAATCAAACACAAAAATCAGTGTTTGTTAATTTTTTTTTCCTCTTCAATTTAGGTCAACAAGTGTTGAGGTAATTTAATTTTATCGCCAGATGCCTTCCTTCTCTTTCTATGCTATTCAATATTCAATGTGCCTGGGACTTATTTTTGTTGTTGTGTGAATAAACTGTCAGTTAGACTTTCTATTTTTTGGTATGGATTGAAACAAACACAAGAGAACATCATCTTCATCCTGGACAGTGTGAAGTTATTTGGAGTGCAAGTGATGATTGAAGGACTTCGAGTTTATCCCATTTTTCTTTCCACTGCAATGCATTTTCGTGCATCTGTCTCATAATAACTGACCTCAATTTAAAAATAATTTCCTAGAAAACAATTAAAAACCATTCAAAATCTTGACTTGCTAACTCTTATGACTTAAAGCAAACACTAGATGATTAACTTTGATACAACTAGCCTTTGCACTAACATACCGATAAACACAATTCTGGAGGCAGTCAGAAGTAGACCTAGTGATGAAGATGAGCTTACGCATCGTTCTAAGGTAATCTAGGGAATTATGTTGGGGTACAGTTATGCCTGAAGTTTTCAGTTTTTTAATGATTAGGATAAAATATGTAAATAAATTGAAAGGGTTGCATGGCAACATCGATGTCCTGTCTCGTCACAGATATACTTATGGATTGTGGAGAACGAACAAATTTTGGAATATTTAGTTCTGCCCCAAAGATATGGTTACAATATGTAGATGCCACATTTAAAGTACTGAAATGGCAGCCTATCAACAGGTTCTTGAACACCTAAATCCAGTAGTGAACGCAATCCAATTTATCTATGACTTAGAAAAAGATGAACGGGAGTCAATACATTTAGACCGCGAGATTAAACGAAATTAAGGTGGAAGTTTAGAGACTAGTGTCTATAAGAAACCTCCCTACTCGAAACGTTACTCAGACTTCAAATCAGATCATCCCATCTCAGTTAAATGCCTGAGTAATAAGGAAACAAGCCTACTAGTAAGACAGAAAATCTATAACAAGAAATTAGACACATCATGAATACCTTACATCTCAATATTTACCCACCTAAATCTATCAATAAATTCATGACAAATCGAAAGAAAATATGATCAGAAACAGTAGTTGTAATACAGATGCTATTAATTATAATTCTATTGATAATAGTAATGGTAGTGATAGGGTGAAGAGAGAACTCATAGCTTCTAGTGTGCTACCATACAAAGAAGAGACCACTGAAGCGTTACGAAGAACTCACAATAAGAATGGAATTAGAGTGGCACTGGAACCGACAAACTTGCTTAGAAACAGGTTGTGTAGGCTAGAAGACCCTATCGATGCAATCAGGTAAAATAATTTGATTTATCAAGTCCCTTACAATGATTTGGAGGTCAAATGTATAGATCAAAGTAGTTGATCAGAGTAAATAAGGTTATTCAATCATAAAAGGTTAACTACATCAAGATTAGTCAATCGTAGTACAATAAAGAATTTAAAGAAAAGTTCGTCTATAGCTATGCATGCAACTGTACACAGTCACACAATATGGTGGGATAGAGCGACTGTAATAAAAACTAGCTTAGTTTAATGGAAGGAGAGATTGATAAGCGAATCTTTGTTGATCGAATCAGCACCTAATGCATGTAACGGGAATAATGACTCCACACCTGTTCCGGATATGCGAAAAATTCTACCGCCCTGATCACAGAGAAGGGGAGAGAATTGGGACTAAATAAACCGTGTCTCATAGTTATGGAGTCAAATTATGTGAATATGGACAATAAATTATGTCCGAAACGCTATCCAGTGAACAATACTGTTTTACTTTATGATATTTTAAAATGGAATTACAATATTCCATAGTCCTAAGTTCTTCTACTCCCATATTGATAAAAATTAGACTCGCTGTTCATGTCAATTTTTAGTTGATGAATATTGGGATAGTCATATTCCAGTAATCGGTCAGAGGTGAATTAATATTATTATTATTTTTCCCTTAGGTTCCTTTTGGAACATAGGACTTCAGTAGCACCCCTCTATTTCACTCTCTTCTCTTCAGTCTTTCGGACCTCGCTCCAAGACTGCCCACAAGCTTTTATTTCTTCCTCACACTATCTCCTCCATGTCACCCTCGCCTCAAACGCCCAACTCCTCGTTTCCCATTTGGATTCCATTCGACGGACTGACCTGGCGCATGATGTCCCCAGTCGGCCTTCTCAGTGTATGCCCAATCCAATCCATCTCCACTTTCTTCCACTGCATATTTGTTGGACGATAGGTTTTTGGCTGGTTAGTTCCCAGAGTTATTTGTTGCTTATTCTTATTATTCTGTCCATCTGATCTTCAGCAGCAAGCGTAGGCAGCTTTTGATGCGATGCATGTCTGTAGTTTGTTGGAAGTGCCACAAGTGGATACTGCTAAGATATCTCAAACTGGAATGAGACACTTGTTCAGGGTTTCCAAATTGTCATTCGCGATGAAGACCGATTAGAGCGTGTCGGGCATATTTGTTCAAACAAGTCAAAAGTGATGACTGTTGATACTAAATGATGACGATGATTAAGATACATCACGATTTGAATGAAGCCCGTAAATGTGGATTACCGGGCTTTAACCAACTAACTCAGTAGTTATGTTATGAGTTGAGAGCGTGCTTCCTAGTTTCTATCCTTAAGGAATTTATGAGTGGACAAAACAACACAGTCGTCTACAAAGACCAAATAGTGGGAACATGAATATCATTCAACTTTTCTGACCCTTGCCTACATAACTAGGTCGGCTGTAAATACGAAGTGCACACTGCCATCTTGTTGTCAAACGTCATGTTTACAGTCAGTGGCTAAATAATTAGGCACCACTGTACTACATTCTGATGGACAGCGGAGACCATTAATCAGTATGAAGGCTGAATAGTGGCCAGCTATGGAGTCCTTGAGGCGTATTTTGTCCTATTCGAGGGTCATTGGCTGGATAGAATGGCTCTTAGTGAATGTTGTCGGTCCCCATTCTTTAAGCTTAGCTTCAAAATAAAGTTACTGGATTTATAAAAGTATCGATACAAAAATGTATGCTTCAGCAAGGGCGGATCAGTTCAGTCAAACTAGTTAACAACAGAAAGTAACCAGTTGTGTTATCAAGATTTAGAATAGTTCCGAAGTTCAGTTTGTCGGCATGAAAAGATCTGAACGCTTTTCCTAGTGGTTTTTTACCATTACAGACTGACACTGACTAAACGACTGGTGAAAATTAAGGAACACTAGACTGCTATTGTCATCCTTTTTTAAGACTCATAAATGGTAATTGTGAGCAGCACCACTCGGCATCCAACCTAAGTACATTGAGTATCTGTTCGGAGACATAACGGTCTAGGTGTTTGGTCGAAGTCATGTGGTTCACATTTTAAAGCTCTTCTCAGTTTGGATTTTGAAGTTTACTCTATATCATATTTCTGAACTGAATTTCACCAGTTTCTAGCTTCAGTCAACCAATCTTTTCGCCTTGTCTTGTCTTGTGCAGGTAAGACTTGATGGCTTAAATGAGATTGGCAGCTTTCAGAAGTTGTGATTCTGACAGTAGTTTCCCTCTGATGTGATTCTAGTGCTTTTCAATTACCGAATTTTAAATATACCTGAAGAATCTGATGGAATACTGCGTTAACTTAATTTAGTGGATAGTTAACTATATCAGCATATCGAGTTTCGCTCCCCATTAAGTAAAATACTGTCGATTGATACGAAACAACGGCCTTAAGGAATCCTTGTAACCAGCATCCATATTCTTCAGTGCTCTACCGTAGGTCAACTTCTATATCTTTGACAACATTTCCGTCTCTAGATAACTCTTATAAGTAGATCGTATTTAAAATAAATAAACTGCAATATATTAAGAGAGAACTTGAAAGTGATACTTGATTAGACGAAGTTCAACCCTCTCTTGTGCTGGAGAACTAACAAACTATTGCATACGGTGTAAGATCTCTAAATATCGTATTAAATGTTCTATTTTTGCGTAGTTCAGTAACAGTCAACACCCATTTACATTAGGATAAAGTGATCGAGCTATGGCTATCTCAAATAGACTAATTAAAAATCAGTTAGTTAATCCTTGTCTATGACTCAACAGTATCTGGATTGGATTGAAAAAAGCCTGGCTAGTCATCTAGCTTGATGATTTGCAGTGAACTGTTAAGCGTTACTGCTTCCCATGACAGATCACCAAAACCCTCGGTAACTCATGTGAAATAAGTACATTAATAGTAGTTAGGTCATGTAGCTCTGTCGGTGAAGTAATGAACCGGGAATACTAAGGCTTCTACGTCGAATCCTGCTGTCAGTTAGACCGGTTTCAGTTATAACTTTAGTTAGTTTCCTATAAGATTTTTAAAAAGATGCATGTCCTACTTACAGCAGAATTATTAGCAAAGGCATACTAGGCTGATTCAAATGTGGAAGCAGATTTTATCACGAGTAAACCTGTCTTAGAGAACAACTGTAAGCTTGTTAGCACTCGATTGCTGTTCCGTACTAGTTTAATTTTGACCTTCTTGGCTAGTCTTCCGATACCCTCAACTAGCAACTGCCAGTGTGGCTTAGTAGCATTATATTTTGTCAGTTCATGATATGTTTCTGCATCAGATATGAAGAACTATGAACTTGACTCAGGTGGTATCAAACAGAAGCCTCAATGACAACACTGACTAAAAGAAAACCACTTTGATCTAAGAAATGTTAACATCTGTTGTACACTTTGAAAATTGTTGATTCGTTTTTATTTCAGACTATTTCACTTCACTACTATCTATCGTTTTAAACGTAAATGTCAGCCAACATCACGTAAAATCATTTTGATCGCCGTCAACATTCAATGTTTAATAATCTACCTAGTCTTAAATTGATTTTTGACTGGACTCAAGCATTTGATCGATTTTCAAAAATTGCGCATTTTGATATGTAACATATGTTGATTGTGACAAGAAGCACAAATTTAGTATTTGTGCGACAGTTTGCTGTTTCGTTTTTTAGTTTATGACCTATCTAAACCGTAAGCTACCGAAAATTTTCCACTGCTTTGCAAGTTCATAATGAAATTGATAGAAAACACCCTAGTGGCTGACGATAATCCTATTAGCTCACAACAATAAATCATTATTAAACCAGTAAGAACTGCAGATTTTCATGGTAGCTGACTGAATCTCCATCGGAAAACTGATCCAGGTCCTTCTATTCACCACCACTTTAAGCCGATAATTTCATAACTTGAAAATATTGTGGATTTATGGCTCATTGGTAAAAGGAGTTGACTTCTAACCAACAGGTTACTGGCTGTAGTATCACTGCACCTGCCTAAGCTTGAGCGGACAGTTAGCATCATTAGCCATTGCAAAATAGATATGTCTCACTGTCTAAGGCAACAATGTGCAAAAGGTTGCTGAATGAATTTTGATTTCTGAAAAGTTGTACAAGGAGTAAATTTTTTGAAATATTGCACACTGAGAATTCAATAATGTACCGAAATTGCTGTCTAGAATAAAGTGTTGACTGTCACCATTATTTTTTACTATCATTATTTGATAGTTATGATGGCTCGTGGCTAGCAGTGGGATCCAGGGTTAAAGTTTCGTCCCGTTTGGGATTCAACAGCTGGATGGATGTGCATCCTAGTAACTAATTTTTTTTCAGTAGAACCTGAACCCAGGACAGACTGTTTCAAACACAGAAGCATCACTAAGTTAAAATAGCCATTCCTCGTGTGACGGTTATAATTTTTGTATCATTGCTTGTAACTTCCCGTCATTGGCTGGATCGAAATGATAGACGTCCGTTATTATAAATGTCATTATTATCATAACCATCATCATTTCTATTATTATTACTGAGTATATGCATGTCTGTCTCTCCATTTAAAAATCTTTCAGATCTCTCCTAGAATGTGACATATCAAATTCAAACTGTTATGAAGACGTCAAGACAAATGTATAAATGTGTTGAAAATGAACTCAACAAAATTTCAGGCACCAATTTGAATAGTTAATGACTAATGAATACAGACGGTGGGCGTTTTGATTTTGACGATGGTGGGACATATATTGGAAATTGGTATCAAGGTTCGGCGCATGGGCTTGGTTTAGCTACAGGACCAAATGGCGTCGGTGAATATTCTGGTGAATGGAATCTAGGCTTTGAAACATGTGGTGTCTACTTGTGGCCAAATGGAAATATGTACGCTGGAACTTGGATCAAAGGGAAACGTCATGGTGATGGTGTACAAGTTAGAGGGAGATGCATTTATCAGGGAGAATTCAACGCAGGTGCTTTTGGTCAGTATGGTGTAAAAACATCGATTAACAGTCAAGCAAAGTATGAAGGAAGTTGGAGCCTAAATCGATACGAAGGTTTCGGTGTTGAAACTTGTGCCGACGGAAGTAGGTGACACTTGGTCCTTGATCCAAATGAAATTTTTCAGTAGATAATTTAAAAACGCGTTTTATAAGGTTGATGACGGTGCTGGAAGTTAGAAGTCAATAGACAAGAGACCTCTTCTCATCTATATCTCTTGCTTGTAATCAAAGAACTCCAGCTCCCGCAGAGACATACAGAAGCAGTGCTTTATTCGCAGGCTTAACCACTGAGCTACTTAAATCGGAAATGATTTCCTTTGTGATTTGATAATCTGAACGAATTTTCATTAGAGGGTAACCAACGTAGTCTTTAGGCCACCTCAAAATCTACCAACCTAGTATAGTGTTGTCACTAAGTTGAATGACATGAATTAACAGTGGATTGTGAAAGATCGCACCTTTTTACCTATAATGGGGATTTGCTCACCTTTAATAGCCTTCATATCACGTGAAACGTACGCCCAAAGATGACCAGTTCTGGAAACATTATGGCTATTTTGGTCTTTAAAGGAAGTTTTTTCAATTTTTAAGCAAGCTGCAGTATACTAATGAGGGATACTGGCTAGCAGTAGAATTCAAGACGCAAGATTTAACTGATAATTCTGGACTTCTTGCATTCAATAGATATGTATACCTAAGTGAACAAGAAACATTTCACCTTTGGTAGTTGAGAATGGTTATCTTTCCAATTCATTTCAATGCAGTTTTCACCAGAATTGGACATTCGGTAGAGAAGCATTGAAAACTATGAAGCATTAAATAGCTGTTTTACTGCAGTTTAGGATTTTTCAGCAATGCACAATGAAAACTGTCAGTTCTCCCAGTGAGTACGTAAACATTCTGCTACTGGTTCAAAGTCTAGTTGTTCCTGTGTCCATTTCTTATGAATTCCCAAGGTTCTGATGAGAAGCCATGATCTGTAAAGTTATCTAAGTTACCTGTGAAGATAGTTATTCAGTGACATTAGTTGATGGTTTGTATGGTCAGTAACATTTTGAAGCTCCCGGCTTACGTTTTACACTTTTTGTCAATTTGTAATATAGAATGACTGTTATCTAATGACATCAGTATGTCTACCTTGATGTTCAACTAAGCTAGCACCGTAGATCACCGCTTTTCATGAAAACGTTCAGAAAGACATGTCAATGCAAGTCACTTATGAGCAGTGGACTGTTGTACATTTAAAAGAATTTTGATGAGCTGACTGACCTTGAAGCAGTTCCTATTAGAGAGCTCCTTGTGGACTGAAGGCTCTTGTCCCAAACCGTATATATCACGGATCCACACTCTTGAGGAGTCTTGAACGGAACAACTGTTCGGTACTGCCAACTTTTTAATGCTTTATCTGAGTCCATCTCGTGACATAAACCTGCCTTGCAATCAGTCAGCTTTTCAAAAATCAACCTATTTTACACATTTAATTCAATGATGCTTCTCATCCACCACACAAGGTATCATTGAGTACTCCGCCTATTTTGAACAAGTTATGCCTTTTTTCAGCCTAATGTTTACCTCAAGAAAGTGACATTCACAATCCTAAACGATTTCGCTCAGTTTTCCTGTTAGTATCACCGAAGTTTTAGCAAACACGAAGATGGAAAATTCTGTTACTAAAGGACGAAAATGGGGATTTTTTGACTTACACAGTTGATGACCATCATAGTTGAAAAAGCTACTTTAACGCATTACTCAAGGTATCTGTTATTTTACATGAAACTCATGAGAGTAAATAGTATGGATAACCGTTATGATTTAACTTTGTAATGGGAAAAAGCAAGACATAGAGTATAAACTGATAGGAGCAGTTAGAAGTCAATCTAACAGTTCCATAATGTCCGCTAGCTGGCTGGAGATGATTGAGATACCAGACACCCACTTCAGTTAATTAGGATAGTGGTCTAACGAAACTGATCTAACTCAGACAGTCAAAACCTGCAAACCATTCTAAAACTGGCCAGGTGCTTAGTAATACCTAGATTAGGTGGCAGTGAGGTAGTGAGGATGACGCAACTACGTGCAACTGTGAGATCATTAGGAATGTTTCAGAAGGCTAGTTACTGGTTGTTTCTAAGGATAATTTGCTTTTCTTTTGTGGCAATCAATACTTACTTGAGTAGTCGGAGGTTTAATACCTCCTAAACTTAAGTAACGAGGAAGTATTACAATTGAAATACGTTGTTAACTAGTTATCTGTTACAGAGATGAACAAGTTTCTCTGCACTGTATCCTTTCCTTTTAATCCTTTTAGTAGCGGTAGTTAGATACATCGTGTTGTTTCAACTGAAAGGTTTTGAAATGCACCACTTTTTAAATTTAGAGGTAAGAAAAAGTAAGCTGGGCATTTCGAGAATAGTCTTCAGTTCGACTCATCATTTTAAGATAATAACTTGTTGTTCTGAGTTTCCTGGCCAGTTCCAGGTATTTACAACAATATGGTTTTGCTCTATGGATATGCCTAGTCTGGATTTGACTGAAGGAGAATGAAATGCTTGACAGTCATTTCTCAGTGTGACAACTGACAAATATCAGAGGATTGGCGTGGTAGTCTAGTTATTTTAGGCAGTCAGAAACATTTATGCTGGAGGTCACAACCTGTGACCTTGCCTAGGCACTTTCCTTGTGAAACTCCAATGCATGTATAGGCAATCAAGTAAAAACTTCTCAGTTAAGACAATGGCCACTGTTGACGATACAATTTGAAAATAAGCTGGAAAAGTTTGCCTGAGTTTTATTGAAGATACACTTATTCTGATTTTTGTATTATCTACACATGTGACGTCGGAAACCTAAGTGGAAGCAGATGAACTGGTGAGCGTTGCTTCAAATGGATAGAAAGACTGTTCGGTATTTCGATCATTCGTTATCGGTTGGTAAATACTTTATTGAGTTATACTGAATGTCGTCCAACTACTTATAGGATTTTAGTAGCATGTCTCATCTCACATGATATAATTGTCCAATTTGTTATTACTACTGTTGTTCTTGCTCCCGTTGTTTTAACCCCTACAGGTGTCTATGCCGGTGCCTGGTCAAAAGGAGTTCGTCATGGACTTGGTGTTCGTAAATCATTTATCAGCTATAAAGCGAATTCATTCTCCGACACCAATTCAGTCACTCACTCGTCACCAACAAAGTGTAGCCATGAGGAGATTTTGTGTGCTGGAGACAGTGGTAGCGGCAGTGGTACATGTGGTGTTGTTCCTACCACTATTTCTAGTGATCAGGGTAAGAAGACTGCTTCCACTAGTCATTCTCCTGTATTATGTGAGAAACGACACAGTTCTACTGTCAATCTACCGTCGAATGCGTCGGCGTGCGTTAGTCGTAAAGCTGTCATTGGCAGGGCAATTATGCGTCGGTTGAAAAAACAGCACTCTGCTATCGAACTGGGTCGTTCCGTAGCAAATCAACCAACCAATGCGAATGGTACAGCTGCTTGCAGTACACCGAGGGCTTCACCACCTAGAATGAAACAATCACTTACTCCAAGTGAGAATTCTCAATGTCCTTTAAAAGATGATTGGAAACACAGAACCTCAGGTGGGAAAAAGCTGATATTGAACAAACGAATCAAGATGAAAAGGGAAAAGTTATGAGTATTGTTGAAGTTTATGCCGGTGAATGGTTTCAAGACCAACGATCTGGTTATGGGATAGCTGAACGTTCCAATGGTTTTGTTTATATCGCGAGTGGACTAGAAATCAGAAACATGGTTACGGTATTATTATCAATCCTAACGGGACACGTGATGAAGGACAATTTCAAGCGAATAATTTAGTCAACAAAGTCAATCGTAAAAGTAAACTTCATTTAGTGCGTCAAACAAAATTGAAGGAATGCGTTGAAGACGCTCTATTTCGAGCTGAAGCAGCTGCAAAACAAGCGAAGCTGGTTGCTTCGGAACATGCCAAAGAAAGGTTGGTTGTAACTTTTTTTTATATTTTCATTTCTTCAGGATATACGCAGATTCACCGTAACTGTAGCGTATTGGCCTCAAAGCGTTGCATAACCAGGGGTATGTGTACTATTGACTAATTTGGGTACTTGAGAATCATTCATATCAGTCAGTAGAAGGCAGTGACCAGATCGAAGTTATCTAAAAACCAAGCGATCAGTGTACTCCTTTGATGACAAGCTAACCAGTGGTATATGTGTATCGTTTCGTCTTAGGTAGCTCAGCCTATCTAGTCATCAACATTTACTTAACTTGGTAAATAGCCAGTTTTAAAGTAGCATCCAAATCTCCTCCACATGGTTATTGAGTGTTACGGACCAATAGGGCTAATCAATCGTTCCTCTCCACTTTCCGACACCAGTCACTATGTTAAGGAGATCATGATTTTCTTTTTGTACATTTTGGTTTTCAGAGGGAACAACACGAATCTGAAAATCACCTAACACCTAATTGTGTCATTCAGACTGTGGACCAGGAATCCTGATTCACTAACTTTTATTCTTTGTTTGACAAAATTGCTGATAAAATCAACACAAAGGTCAGAGTTAACATTAGGTTAGCATTCTGTTAGCTTACAGATATCGTGAGTTTATTGACCTTGTTTGATTAAGTATTTTACCAGGGATCCAAAATCTTTCACCACAGTTTGAAATCGAATGGGAAGTCAGTCAAAACTGATCCCAACTGGAAAGTATTCGTATTATCGAAAAATTGAGAGTAAGACTGGGCTTGGACTTCAGATGACACTGAAACTAGTTCTTCTGTGTTTTAATGATGAATCATGGTTTCAGTACACATAAGTCAGTATATTTAATAGTTTCATTTCCTGTGATACAATGTGGAAATTATCTAGTGTTTTCAATAGATGTCGGTTCTATCCTTCACCTTGGTTCACTCTACAAGTCAAGATTCTTGAATACATATTAGTCTTTCATTCAAACTCTTATCTGGAAAGACATTTTCAGCTATAGCTTATGGTGCTTACACCCGTTGGACGTTCTACCGTTTCTTCTTTGAAGTAGTCGGTACATTGGAACCACGCTTAACTGTCGGCTGGTAAATAATATCCATTAAATTTATGAGTCTGAAACTATTTTGCTCAGTTTTTAAGCCTGCTTCACCTAGTTTTCGTATATTTTCCTTACGGTCAGTGTTGTAACTATGACTTTCCACACGTTCTGGGACCAGAGATGGAGTATAATGCCAGCTTACTGCTAATTGACATCCCGTCAATCTTTCAAGTTGCTTAACAGCTACGTTGGACGAACACTTTGGTGATGTTGACAAACTTTGTTGCTGATTTCGTGACTTTTGGTCAGTTTTATCTTTTCCCTTCTATAATTTTTCAAGTTTTATAAGGGACACTGCATAGTGACTTTGTTTATCTGTGGGTTAAAAACATTCTCAATAACTTTGAATATCAGTTGACAGATAGTACAGAGGGAAAGTCTTTCGCTGATTTTTGCAGTGGCTTTTGAGAGTAACCACACTGTAGGACTATATATACAAAAAGACATTATGATTGGTGGGAAGATCAAAACTCTAAGAAGTTGATGACGAATACCGTTACCTGTTTAAAGTATTTTACGAATGACCTGAACCCACTAGGAACAATGAAGATGAACTCAGCAAAACTACTACCTGTTATCTGTGAATCCTTGTTTTTTTCCTTATTCATTTTACGGGAATGCGATTCAGTCAGTTTGTAACTGGGGATAGAATTACTGTACGGATTTTTCGTTGCCGTCTTCAGTTTTATTTTGAAACAATAAGTGCTGTTTTTGAAATCATCATTCATCGGTTATCAAATACATTACGCTGATAGGTCCTAAATAGGAAGAAATCTGAGTCTTGCATTTTTCTATCACCTGCATAAAAAGTCAAAATAATAGATGGCTGAAACATTTAGAATCTGAGATAGAGAATTTAAATGTATTTTGTAAAACTCACTCAAGTCATCGATATCTGGGACATCATAGAACAGTATCGAAGAATGCAGCAGCTGAGAATGTCATTTAGAGGTAATGTTAGAGTTTTAGATAAAATAATTCTAGATGGACATGCTGTTAACCAATGGAATATTTCGTCACTTATTTCCCGGTATGGAGGGAAAAATACTGAAATGGTTCATCGCTGTCCTTAGTAGGGGCTTTTTAGATAGATGTATATGGCTAATACCTTGAGCTGCATTTTTATATCAGCAGCAATGCAATAAACTGAAAGGTACCTACTTTTGACACAGACTTTAAAAATTCTGAAAAGGCCACTATTTTTACTGATCAGAAAATTATTCTTCACCTGAAGTTTGATAACTTCTAAAAATCTAGAAGTTCTAGATTCTGATTCTTAGTAAACTTTGAAAGTGCTTCATTCCTTAGTGAGAAAAAAGTGGTAGAGTTACTGGACCCTCTGGTGAACTATTCTCATCCACACGTCGGCTTTTAGAAGACACCACTAAGGCATATATTTATGTATATATACGTGATGTCTAAGTCTTTACCATTAAAATATAAAGGTCAGGTTTTCAAACGCTACTGACATAATTATCAGGTAACTCTAAGGGCTAGGAAACTTCATGAGCACTTACTTCGTAAATACTGGGAAAAGGACCTTGCATGATGACAAAATGTATAAGAAAAAACCTCAAAGTTAGGAGAACACCAAACACTTATCATTCTCATCCTGAGCTACAAATCTCTAATATTTCAACAACCAATTATGCTTTCAGTCCTATGAAAAAATAACCCTTGCAACTGAATTAAAGAAACTTGATCGTTTATTATAACAGCCACTAGTTTGACCTTTCAAATCGCTCTTAAATATAAAATAAAAGTGAAGATTTTGACTGATAGTTTACGAAAATTCCATCCACTGTTATTGGCAACCAATTTCTAAACCAATAATTTAAGTACAGGAACATCTGCTTTCCGTTAACTCTTCATAGACGGCCCTACACTAACATATAACACTTTCAATATACAAAATTATAAATCATTCAAGTGGTGATAACTAGTTAAGCAAAGATTATCAATCTCCAAGTATCTAGCAGGTGATAATTAATCAAGGCTATTACAACACTAGCTAAGGTATAGCTCAGCTACGTATAAATACTTGTGAAAATCTTAACAGGTTTTTGTATAGTATTGTTGCTTGTATTAAAAACCACACTCATAGCACAAGAATTCCCCATCGTGACTCTGTGGTCTAGTGGATAACGCTATGACATATGAAGCGACAGGTCCCAATTTCGAATACTTATGAGAACAATATCGCTCACTATGGAGCAGACATAACCAGCTGGCGAATACCAAACAGAATGAAGCATACATCTTGAGTTCCACTGCTAGCCACTATCCATCATTAATATGTGGGTTTCTATATAGCTGTACAGTTTGCAAAATGGTAACTCGGGAGAACAGAAAATGAATGGTTTTATCAAGAGGTCAATTGTTAAAATTTCTTACGTATGAAGAATTAAAGACAACAAGGAGAAGAACCAAATAACATTAATGATAACCGTTTGTCAGATGAATGAGAGGAAGAGTTATCTTCTCGTAGATGTCATCAGATGGTCAAGGCAAAGAAAGATGCAGCATGAATACACAGACTCGGCTTGTTCGTGTGGATTCTGAGGGCTTCTGTTTTATGCAACGGACCAACTTTTGGAGGACCAATGAGACTAAAAGGAACATAAGGAATAACTTTAAAGGAAATGTGAATATCTACTCTGTGACCGCTGTCAACCAGATAAGAAAGTACTGAGCTTAGTTTCTATCTTGTTTACCGTTTACTTAGCCATAACGGATGGTGTTCGGCAATTTGACGATAGACTTTCCTAGTTATACACCCCACTTAACTACATCTACAACAGCAGTTGAACTGGTAAGCGCACATAGAGGAGGCGAAGGCAAGTAGTCTATCTTTGATTAGCCAAGTCAACACTAGTCGTCTGCATAATACGCAGCATAGCTTTCTGGCATTAAACGATCTTCTTACGACATTCCTAAGGCACAACATCATACTTTCATCGATAATGTTACTTGGAATCAGTACTGTTAGGAACTGCTATCTCTTCAAAACTGTTAGCATTCCGGTTTTCAGTTAAGCGGGTTATCCGTTACTGCTAGGTAGATCATAAATAATTTCAAGTTCTTGATCTAAAGTATTGTCTGAGTAGATAAGTTTTGCTCGGTAAACAAGGCGTTTAACTAAATTTCCTCTATATCGCTCGCAAACCACACTCAAAAAATGACCCGGTGATACTGATTTTCAACACGCAATGCTTTTTGAAGTTCTATCCTTTTTCCTACTCAATCGGACATTTACAAAGGTGATTCTATCATTACTTTCTCACTTCTGGAGGTGAAGAAATTCTCTGACTGGACACTATTCAACGTATTTATTACATTCCTTGCTTCGTTTTCGTTCTTCAGAATTAGGAATATATCCTCTGCGCAACGACAGTAAAATTTTAACCAACTTATTATACCCACTAAAAACCCACTTTCTAATTTCTCTAGGATAAGGTTTGCTGAGATTTGACTCATCTTACTGTTTGTAGAATTTGTTGTTGAAGATGACTCTTCTCTTCGCTCATTCCCAAAACGATTGCTATTATTATTATTATTATCGTTATTATAATTACTATTACTATTGACACAACCATTCATTTTCTGTTCTTCTATGCAGTTATGCAACAAGCTATTTAAAATTCCATAAATTCTACTGTTTTAAACACCCTGGTTAATGATCACTCCCTTGATACTTTGAGATTGATAATCAGTGCTTAACTAATTATTACCACCAGAATCGTATGTAGTTTCCCATTTTAGAAATATACTTATGTATCTACTAGTGTAGGAAAGATATTTCTTAGCTCAAACTGTTTGCTTTCTAAGTGTCTCTATGGAAATCTTTACATAAATTTTTAAATCACAGAGCACCACGTCACTGCATAACACTAGTAGCTTTTTACTGAATTGAATGTGTATTTTTGTAGTGGTTACTCCTTTGTACTTTGCGTTCACTTAAACCTCACTGAATTAGCAGTTTCACCGATATTCTCATTCAAAATAGGACGGAGTATAATGACAATGCTGATCTCCAAACGTCTGCTGTGAATAATTTTAACTTGGAGAGAATTTTCAGGTTTTAAAATAAAATTGATAGTTCGCAATCAACAAACACTTCTTTACTTTTGTCTCTTCCTTTTTTCGTAGAGCATTGAAAGCACGTAAATCCGCTGAATTGGCAGTGTCTGTTATCCAGAAGGCTCTTCATTTGTCTGACAAAGCAAGAGAATTAGCTTTTCAACTGGAACCACAGTTTCACCAACCAGGTAAACTGACCTTGTGCTTACGCCCTAAAAGTATGTTTTGCGATGTACTTGTGCGTAATATATACCCATCATGTATACGTTTCAAATAGTGAAACATCTGTACAAAAGAATTTATTATCAGTAGTAAAATCGAATTCCGACAAACAGACAAAAACAGCTAAGAGTCTTACAAACACTTACAGCAGTACACTTCACAGCAGTACGGATATAAGTGGTGGATAGAAAAAGATTAATATCAAAGTAGACAACAGTTTACGGGAGAAAAGAGAACTACAAAATTTAGTAAAACTAAGTGAACAAACCTGATTCACTAGAACTGGTTTTCAGCCATGTTAATAAGAGTCTCCAACCACTGATTTTTATTATCTCAAGGACCTCAGTCAGCCAGTCTACACTACCCTACAACGATCAGAGCAACAGTCATAGATTTCATGAACTTGTGTCATATCTTCAAATGACTACCTGTGGCCTTCTGCCAGCACAGTCGCACTTCGGGTAACATTGAAGGTTAAGGTATGTGGTGGCTGGGTATGAGCAACGTGTTTTTAAACCACCTCAGTCTATGAAGGTTCATAACATCAATGAATGGCATACCCTCCTTGCCTAGTATCCCCTTCCCAAAATCAAGAAAAATTAGAAAATTATATACTTTGGCCCACCCTTCGCCTAAAAGGACAATGTAGTCTGTGTATTCCAAGTCAAGCAAGCGCTTTCCTGGGAGTGAATCAGTACCAGAGAAGTTGGAGGTACTCAGGGTTGTATCCATCAGCACATATATAACTAAGTTAGACAGGAACGGTTACGCTCTGAATTTATGCCAGACAGCTGTTTTTCATCATTTCAGATGGCAACCTCTCAATACACCCATACATTCTTTATTAGTATCAGTAGATAGCTTTGCTTTTTAGTACATTCGTCCTCGGTACTCCCTTCTTAGTTAGACACTTCTACAACACCTCTTTGTTGACAAAGTCAAATTCAGCCTTTGGGTCAGTAAAAGTGGTAAGTACACTTGTGTTCCATAAACTGTCGAAGGGTGAAGATGTGTATCCTCTTTCGAACATGAAACCTAGCTACTTTTCTAGCTTTCTAGAACTCTAGTCAGGCTTTGCATGCGATGTTATTCAAACTGATTTCCTTTTGATTGTCACAAAAGACTCCTTTCTTTACCTATATACCGGAATATTTAAGGATCTGAACCGAACTGATAGAACTATCTATGATTTGCATATAGTAATAAACACCTGCATCACTCGTCTCGGTAATTTCCTACCTGCATCCTTGAAAAGTAAGTGACAATCATCGTTATCCTTTCATTGGCATGGAACAACATACATTCCTCCAGCTTAATATTCTGAGTGGCTCAGCTCTAAATACATAAAGGTTAAACTCACCCACTAATATGACTATATCTGAAACTTTTGTTTCATTTAGTAAATTTGACAGCTGTTAGTAAAGCTCATCGTTTATATCATACTGTAGTCAGTAGGCTTATAGGCGGCAGTCTAGATTAGGTGCATATGAGTGTCGCAGTTTTTTGGGGTTTCAGACATTTCTGCAGTCAAACAGCGCATTCTACTTCACAAATTAACTCACTGACTACAACAGTGAGTCCACAGGAGCTAGCGACTGAATCTCTGCACACCGGTAGGGTGAAGTTTGCTGATTTTTTGCATTCAACAGGTCAGGTCACTTAAGTGCATTTTAGTTTTTGTATTAGAAATGTCACACAGTGAAACAGCATTATTTACTGCATAACGTTTATACAGTTCTAATCTTCACTCCTTCACTGTGACAAGGGAAGTAAAATTTTCCATATATCTGGGACAGGTGCAGAATCACTTATGTTGCATGTATTTGGTGTTGATTCGATAAACAAAGATTCGGTTATTAATCTCTCCCTATATTTCTAATAAACGGACTAAAATGGAACTACAACCCACCACAGTGCTCAAGTTTTACTCTGATATTAATGAGGTCACTTAAGGTTGAAGAATTTTCTCTTGAGTCGATATTTTCGGTACCAAGCTTTCAATAATATCGTAGACATTATTTTCAGTGCACGCTTGGAATGCATAAAGATGGTGATTCCCTAACAAGCAGTGGTGCAAATACCTTCTACCCATCTGATCAGTCATTTGACCTTTTTGGATTTTGAGCGTTGACCGACTTTGTCTAAAAGCAAAGATATTTATTTGTTAACCTAGGTGAGTTTTTAAAATTCACCTGTCAATATAAATAGATGAGCGCGTTTCTGTTGACCGCGGACCTCCGATTTTGAAGATGATAAGGGAATAACTGCTACTCATTCGTTTATCCCAGTGGTGTAGTTCATGAAACATTCCCTTGCTCACTGGATTAGTTAACTTTTGGACTTTTGGAAGCTATTCACAGATCAGGGTTTCTGATGATTCCTGGTTGGTTTCTTTTGTTTGAATTAATAGAACTGTATTAAAACTGAAAAGTTTGATCCACTCAAACGTTTTTATACGTTGATGGATTCTTCGAGCACAGCAAACATCTGTTTCTCCAAGCGAAATGGGATCTGCCATCGCGTTTTAACCGTGATTCATGTGTTAATTGCGACTGTTGCAAGCCTGTGCTGACAACTGCTCACATAATTTGGTAAACGAACAAGATATCATCGGCTGACAAGTCACAAATAGGATGAAACTCCCTTTCCGGATTCCATGACTAACCATTATCGATCAGTAGCAAAATGCTTAAACTTAGGAACTGATTGTTCTGACTCATTGTAATTGGAAGGTCAATCTTCCCAGCGCCGATGCGAGTGAATGTGGAAAGACTTTACTGAAGATCAGCTGATTGTATACTCGTAGATTCGGTACTAGTGGAGAATTAAATCATTATTATATTGAAACAGGCATAGATATACAAAGAATGTGATTCAGATAATAAGACTCCAAACCAAATGTAACATATGAAAGGAAAGAAAAGTGTAGGGATGTAGCATACAACCCTCATTGAACCTGACACATGACCATAGGACCACGTACTATCCAGTCGCCCCTAGCAGATCTGTCAATATACCCAGCCTATAACAGGCTAGGTATATGCCAAATAGTTAATAGTCAGTTGAGGATAATATGAAGGTCATTAAGCCAACAGTCGATTCTTACCAGTGGATGTGAGTCAGATTTTCTGTTCATCGTAACAACCTGAGGTTTAACGTGCATAAACTTCACAAAATTCCACATTAAGCGCTTATCGTCAGTGGAAGCAGAAATTTAAACCAATTTTTATTGCCTTGCTTGCTAGATTTATGGTGACGCAAGTCATGAGTGCTGTGAACTTGCAAATTCATCTTATGCACTGGTGTTTTTCGCCTAACTTCTGTGACTACGGTTGACCACCACTTTTTTACAAATAGTCATCTGTACATTGATTGATCACCATATGGTAACCAATTTCACGATATCTAGTCCGAGTGCTGACCAATTTCTATTGCTCATTTTGTATTGTGACTAGCAGCCTCGTAGACTTGCCATCAAGATGCACTGAAATAAATGTTAGTTGGATGAAGGCAATCAGTAGGAACCCCTGCTTGACCTAGTTTCATGCTTTTTGATACTCGTCACCAAGGCGTATCTGTAGCCTCAATAAGACAGATTTCCATCCAGAGATTTGGACTTGCGTCACCTGGTGTTGCAGTTGTGGAAGTTTCCTTTTGTTTTCTCCAGTCAATGAAGGAAATATATAATCATGTAAAATAAACAAAATGTCAGTCAGTCTGTTTTTTATCGAATGAAATAGGCTAATTAAGGCTTTGAATCGTTGTTGCTTCAGCACTGCTGTTTTCATCGTTATACAAGTCTTGATCGATAATCTGATGATATGGACTGAGACTATGGAAGTAAACTTGGGAAGCAGCACCTTATCTGGATTTGTTGACGCTCACAGCTGCAGTGTTTGAGCAGCATCATAAGAATTTAGGCTATAAAGGCAACGTTTCAAAATCGGTCCATCGACTTCAGTCAACACCTAAAACTTTACAACTACACTTGTTACGTGTTTGATGGAGGCTAGCACTGGAATCCAGGATGCGCGTTTTGTCCTATTTAGGATTCGTTAGCGGAATATACCTGGATCCTAGTGAGTGATGGTGCTCCCACTGAAGCTGAAACGCAAAACCGATTGCTACAAATTATTATTATACGATTGGTCCCTTGGGTTCCTAATGGAACAGTAGAACGTCTCCATCCCACTCTGTTCTCTGAAATCTTTTGAACCTGGCTCCACGACAGCCCACAAACTCTCATTTGCTCCTCGCATGATCTCCTCCATGTCACCTTCACCTCGGACGCCCAACTCGTCGCTTCCCAGGGGGTTCCACTCGAGGGCCTGGCCTGACAAGTAATGTCCCAAGCCGGCCTTCTCAGTGTATGCCCAATGCTAGAGTGTTATCTACAAGGCTACTGAAATAGAACAGCCACCTCTCGTTCAAAAGGTATGAATTTTCATCATTTCATCTATTCCCCTTGATACGGGGTTTACGAGTGAACTGAACAGCTAGTGACAGAAGTAACAAATCCAACACCAAGTGATGTGGGGTGAAATACCGGAAGGAGTATTGCTTTCCTCAAGGTTTCAGATGCACTTTTCTGATGACTGTCAACAAGCAAGCTAGACTTAACGCCAACAGGCTCCTAAAGTTTAGAAGAGAACTTATTCTTTTTCAGAGCTTTGGAATTTTTGTTATTTGATGAATCGCTCCAAGACACTGCTATTGAGCTGTCTTTAGTCACTGTCCAACCTTTATTTGCTCACTTCAAATTAATGAAGGCTTTGTGATAAATACTCAACGGGGAAAATGGGTAACTGCAAACACCAATTGGCAATATTTGTTGATGATATATGTAGCAAAAACTGCTTACTTTACTTGAGAATGAGCTCCGAAGCAGTGTTTCTAGAGTGTCCCCAAGTAAATGATCTTAGTTCAGATAGTTCGAGCTACTAACTTCTCTCACTTTCATCCATCTGTGTGAAACGCTGAGGGTTTAAATTCAATTTCGAAAAAATGACCGTCCAGTTTTAATAACCAAGTAAGTAGTGTGGATAGATTTGGGCGGGCTAAAGCACGCTCAATTGTTAAATCTTTATTCCTAGCAAGCAGCCAAAATGCTGTGACCTGAATATGTCAGTATTCTTGTGGAATAAGACAGTCACTCTTCATACCATGGTTCCACCTGTTATTTCATATAACCTGGGATTATGAACTTTAAATACACATTATCTGTAATATCGCTAGGTCACTCATCATTATAATGTACTATATTTCATGTTGAATAGCTGTAGGAAGTTCACAGCATATCTCTTCACTTCTCAACTTCCGAGTATATGTATTTACAGGATAAATTTCTCCTGCACTGCACGTACAAACAGCAAGTGACTTTCGATGGTGGTGTCGTCTTCAAGTGTTTTGAGGTTTTCCTTCCTAGATCGTATCTCAAAATACCTATCATTAAATAACTGAGTGTGTCTGAGATTTCTGATCATTCATTCCAGGTTTTTAACGTCATTCAACGGCTTTTGATCTTCGCACCAATATCTAACTCGAGAAATTGTTTTAACTCATCGATGCTGTTTCTCAACTCCTGATGAAAAAACAAGCTGCAGATACACCCTGCTGCTGAGGGCCAAGAAGCACGAAATCTATATCCACAGCTTCTTGCCGATGGCCTGCAACTAATTAACATCCATCAGGCTACAGCCTTTCACTGTTGACAGTTAAGGTTCATACTTTTCACTTAAAAGACTGAAGATCATTAGATTTTACAAGGACATACTTTCAGTCTTTCATTTATTCCACAATATAATCGTTTAAGTATCTTTCCCCAAGGATCCAAGTGAGTCTGCTGGTAATAAGAACGACTGAGGATATAAATTTTGTCATTTTTTTTTAATTTTTCGACTTCTGCCTTGATATCACTGAAAGATATACTGATTAGTCACTGACTAGTTGTGTGACTTAGCTGGTGAGTAGTTTTAAATGTGTTGCACATGTACTCATGACCCATGTTGGGTGGTTCTCATTATTGATGTTTATCATGTTTACAATCCCAGTGATTAGATATTATGGTTCGCAGTGGTTGACCCTGGATAGTTGAGAGGAGTCAGCACGAAGCTGTTCCAAATTTGAATTTCTTTCTTCTTGCCCTCACTGACACGGCACTTACTGCAATGGTCACAAACATTAGCACTGAGTATTTAGACGTCAACTGATCACTTTAAAATTGGATTCAGTAAACTGAGGGTAAACAGGTGGATACGTAGTGTCATGAACAATATTATATAGGTTGGAATATCTTGACCATTTCTGATAGTTTTAAAAAGGTGACCGATTTGTTCAAACAATATGGCTTGAACTGTTGAGCCTAAGTGATTGCTTGAATAATCTTAAAGAAAAGTGACTTGCAATCTACAAGAAAGGGATCTATGCTCCGTTTAGTATTTATGAAAGTTGTCTCTTTAACCAAGAGTAGTACACTGGCATGTTAATTGACGAATGTTAGTGACTACGGACAGAATATGTTAGACGAAATATTTGTAGCGGTGAAGTACCAGGCAGCAGGACTGATCTCTTCAGCAACCAGTGAACAATACTTTTGCACAGTGTAGAAATCTTTCTTAAACTTGTAGACTGCTCAGGCGTTCTTCACATTCTTTGGCTGTTTGAATGGAATTTTTAAGATATACTTCACCCCAAATACTATTTCTTAGTCGAATGCATTTTCATCCTGGTGAACTTATGTTTAAAACGTTCGTTTCACAATTGTTGGCATAAAGGATACTTTCAAGCTAAACATATTTCTGCACAAGTGTAAGTAACCAAAGGGTAATGTTATCAGTTTTCATTTACAATTTTTTGGAAATGAACTCTGAATAGGTATCCCCTGTATACCTCATAAAACTTCATTTAGCAATAAAACCTGTATTCCAAACTATCATTTAAATCCTTTCACTGATCCCTATTATTGTTTTTCTATTGGGTTCCTTGTGGAACATAGGACTTCAGTACCACGCCTCCATTCCACTCTCTTCTCTTCAGTCTTTTGAACCTGGTGCCAACACTGTCAACAACCTTTAGTTTTTTCCTTACATGATCTCCTCCATTTCACCTTCACCTCAAAAGACCAACTCCTCGTTTCCCATCCGGGTCCCACCCGAGGGCCTCGCCTGGCGCATGATGTCCCCAGTCGGCCTTCCCAGTGTATGCCCAATCCAATCCATCTCCACAATCTTCCACTGCATATTTGTTGGACGATGGGTTCTTGGTTGGTCCATTGCCAGCCAACCAGCCATTCAGAGTCCCTTTTTGCTTATTCTTATTATTCTGGCCATCTGACCCTTAGCAAAAAGCGTAGATAGCTGTTTATATGATGCATGTCTGTAGTTTGTTGGACATGTTTTTCGTAACGCGCCAAGTTTCTGAACCATACATAAGCACTGACTTGACATTGGTATTGAAAATCCGGATCTTGTTCAGGCTATATGCTGAGTGCAGTAGATCTCCACACTGATTTCAGATTAGTGAAAGCCTGTCTTGCCCTTCCGATCCTGGTTTTGACATCCTCATCTGTGCCTGTGTCGCCTGTAGCTGAAACTATGTTGCCCAGGTAGGTGGGTAGGGAAAGAGACAACTAATTTTAGGTTTCACCCGTTAATGTTGATTGGTGCTTGTTGTTTTTGGTTGGGTATATTCATCACCTCTGTCTTCTCTACATTCACTTGAAGTCCGTTTTCGCTGCCACGCCTCTTCTGTCACTTGTTAGTTCTCGCCTGTAGATCTTCGAGTTTGTGCTACAAGACATTCGACATAAATCATCATCGGTCCAGCCAACGTATGCCCATCTTCTTGCCCCTCACGGTTTGCTGCATGACCCAGTCCACCACAATCAGAAAAATCATGGATGATGGTAGACAGCCTTGTCTTACTCCTGTCTTCACTTCAAAGGCGTCACTGAGCTTTTCACTGTGGATCACTTGCCATGTGGCGTTTTCATATAGCCGTTGAATGAGGTTGATAAAGATTTGTGGTACTAAGTAGTGTTGAAACAGTTTCCAAATTACCTGTCTGTTGACGCTGTAGAAGGCCTTTCCAAAGTCGATAAAGATGAGGTAGAGAGCTGACTGCCATTCCATACTCCATTCACTGATGATGCGTAGTGTTGTTGTTTAATCCGCACATGATTTGTTCTTTCTGAATCCAGCCATCCTTTTCCGGTCATAATTTTGAATCCAGTGCACTGTTTAGTCTCTCCAGGATGATGCGACTTAATATTTCGCTTGCTTGGTGTGGACAACAGCACGATTCCGCGCCACTTCTTGCAAAGACTTAGGTCCCCTTCTTTGGGATTTTGACAAGGTAACCCTTATTCCAACCAAACAGCAGGTACATTTCCTTCCACCCAAACCTTCTGCAGTAGTGGTGTGAGCATTCCGCTGTTGCCTTTGCTTCTGTTCTCAGTGCTTCTGGCGGGATGCCATCTGGTCCTGCTGTTTTCCCGAATTTCATCAGTTTTATGGCATTCAGTACTTCTGCTTTTGTCAGAGGGCATGTGTACACTGGTGGTTCTGCCGTTGCTGATGATATTTCTGGACGAGTTGCAAGTGGTTTTGGACTCAAGGGCTTTTTGAAGTGGTCAGTTCATTGTTTGCTTTGTTTCTCTTCTTTGGTAACTAGGTTTCCTTAACTATCTTTCATTGGTTTCATCTAAGTTGATCTCTTCCCAGATAGTAACCTGGCTTTTTGATATAATGCTGTCAGGTCTCTCCAAACAGCAACCTGTTCTGCTTCGCTTGCCAATGTGTCGTAGAGGTGCCTTTTATCCTTCCGAACACTCTTCTTCACTTCTTCGTCCAATGTTTCATACGTGCTGATCCCTATGATGGAATCTAATTCACACAGTACTTAATCGCCATACTAACATTCCTACATTGTTTATAATGTTCGAATGGGTATAGACAGCATCTGCATTATGCAGTGATGGAAAACTATATGATTTAAAACAAGAAAAAACGAGAACCACTGCACGAAAACTTTCTGTTACATGACACTTGATGACAATACAAAATGTTGTCCGTCGCTTAGTGCAACCTAACTCAATAGTTAATCATCAGCTGCAGGATTCGAACAGCCTATTGGTCATTGAAAAAGTACTTACAATTATGACACACTCACTTGTGCAGGAATTTTTCAGGTCTTTTAAAGTTCATTCTGGTAATCACCGAAGCTCGTTAAAAAAGTAATGCGAAACGTACTCACTGTTCTCTATGTGGCTGAAATGTATCAAACAAATGTAGAAATATTTAAAGCCAATGAAACTCCAAATTTTCAGATGTTAATTTCGTATCTCAGACCATTTTTATATTAACGTATTCAAAAATAATTATTTCAACTTTTTACCTCAAGGAATTGAATGGCGCAAGAAATGTCAGTTCGAAATTGATCCAGTGATGATATGAACGCATTAAAATCCCCAACATTATGTTCACCAAGCTTAACTTTAAATGTTTCAAGTGAGTTTTTACCTCCAACTTCAAGTGCACTCTTTAGTCAATCACGTTTAAATGAAGAGAATAGTCATCAGATTCTTGAACAATTACAACATCAAGAACCACATCAAATCACGGTTACACCACTGCGTTCATTGAGTAATACACAAAGTTTCAAACATCGTCAACACTATCATCATTCGCAGGCAAGACGAAAGTTTTTTCGTAAATTTCTATCACGTGACTCTACACCGAGTTCGGTTGATCCTACAGATGAGCCGTCATCTACTGATTTATTTGAACGTTTCGCTAATTTTAATAATCCAAATTTTTATCGATTTAAGAAGCCTAGTACTGGTGATGTAGCAGATGTATCCCCGTTGATAACATCAAGCGAATTAATTCGCCCATTTTCTGCGCCTCAAAAAACCTTTATGAATGAATTGAAAGTTGAAAGTTACTCAGCAAATGACAGAATAATTTCACCACTGAAAGAAGTTTCCAATGAAGATATGGAACCACAGAAGGGTACACCAACTGAGAGGAATGTTGATATATTTAATAAACAGATGAGTTCATCAGCTGGGGATCTTGTTAGCTTGTGTAAGTCATCCATGGATCCATGTTTAGACAGTTTGGTAAGTGCTGCTTGTATGGTGAGTTTACCATTTTACCGCTTTTTACGGTATCATTAGTAGTGAGCATGGTATTTGTAGTAGTAGTGACTTTGACTCTCTAGGCAGTATAGACTCACCCCATAGTTGCATACCAGGGCGTTAGGTGTAAGCAGCTCTAGTTAGTGTGATCAGGTGCTTCTGAGTTTTTGTTGTTGGCTCGTGGCAACTGGAAGTGTTTATGCGTCGGAGATTACGGGTTGAGCCTAGTTTTACATGACGATAAGTCTACTCGTGGTCTCACCGTATATCAATCAATGCATTGGCAAGTTGACTTTTCAAAAACTGAGGTCCTATAGATCCATTTGCAAGATCTGTAGCGTGGGCCCTCAAGGCACGATTCTGTTCAGTGTGTTAAAAGCATCCGAAAGACAAGGTGAATCCAATTTCCTAACTATGGTATTCATTGCTGTTGAATCAAGCCTAGAGACGAGTATAGTTTTGCCTCACGAAAGCAAGTGATGTTGGCTGCATACTGGTGACCAAAAGGAAGCCATCGCTGAGAATCGTTCGGTATTATTGGTTTACAGAATGGACCGCTTAAAAGGGTCTCTTTTTGGGGAGGTGAGCTACACTTAGGTCTGCGAGGTTGCTGAGACTTCCACAAAATGTCTTTTATGCATGTCTGCCGACAGTAAGGTGAATACGGTCAACGAACCAGTTACTCTAGAAATGTGGATGCGTTGGAGTTTGACAGTTGGGAGAGTTCTGAGATAATGCTCATCAGTTTGAGGAGGCGTTAGAAGGAGTGTTCGTTTTCATGTGGATGCCTTGTTTAGAAGTTCCCTTCACGGTGAGGTGAAAGATATACAAGGTTTGCGTTGGAACGTCCTTATATTTAAAGACTGATCTGGAACTTGAGGCTCAGTCAAAAATTGGAGTGAAACCTCAGATAGTAGTGTGAGTAGTAGTAGTAGTAGTAGTTGTAGTTGTAGTTGTAGTAATTGGTAGAGATCACTTATGACCAACCCTAGAAGTTTCTTGTAAAACTGACAGACAGCTGTCTGCCCTACTCTTCCACCTGAGTGTTTTCGTATGATAATCCGGTTAAATTCATAATAATTTGAGGCTGTTCAACCCACAGCATCATAGTTGACTAGTATAGCTTAAATGCCGGTAGTAATTATAACATACGCTTATCAGTCCTCAATTGTATCACCTCATTTGTGTTTAATCCTTACTCGAGTAGTTTGGTATTCATTTTTACAGAGAAATTTATCCTCATATCGAGAACCATTGCAGCATTTATCACCCTGTATGAAGTCACCCGAGTCTCGTAGAAGTACTTCAGAAAGACGAATTTCAATGTCGATAAATAATGACAAGATCAAGAAGTTATCACCTATTCACCTGGCTACTGTACCGCCGAGTACCACTTCATCTAATTCCATGGAAAGTGTCTCTCAGAATCATGCTGCATCAAGTGAAACAATGGACATTATGAAAATTGAAATCAACGATCAAATTCACTCGAATAGTCAACTGCAGTCGTCTAGTGTGAGGCAAGAAGAAATGAATGAAACTCACCCCTTATGGAAGTGCAAATCTCCACAAATTGTACAACCGAGGAAAATCAGTCCCGGTTATCTAAAGAGTAGTCAACATCCTCCAAAGTTGAGCATGAATTCAACTCAAGACTCTGGCTACCTATCAATGGATCCTAGTGAATCACGTTCGTTTTCAATACAAACACTGAACAGATCCATGTCATATCAAGCTCCTGATGCGATTTTAGAGTCGGACAGTGTGAAAGAATTTCAAATAGGGCAGAAAACTTCATGGACAAAAAGTGAAGCTGGTCATTTTCCTGTTAGTGTAACAGTATATAAACCATTGCTATCAGCTATGATACCAGCTGACTGTTCCATGCCGAGTCGACTATCTCCTCAAGTGAAATCATTCAAAACGTCAAATGTATTTTCTGCTTCCTTATCACCAAAAGCAAAAAAGATTAAAGTGCAAACTGAAGAGATCCCATTTCAGTCGGTGACAAGACGACAGATGATCGCTGCTAGACGAAAATTTTCAACTAGTCCTAGAAGGTGTTATAAATCAGATGCGTAAGTGAAACCCTACCGATAATTCTAATCAAAACATTGCTAAGTATCAACTGTTTATAATTACTCAATGTACAGTTTAGCTTAGATTGAATTCTATACTCGTTAGAGATCATCAACACAGAATATCTACAAAGATATGCAGTTATATATTGTCTTTCAGTTATGAAATGTTTAAGTTGTCCTGCCATTAGATACTTACCAACTGAACAACTTGTAGGTCAAGACTAGTCAGGTGTAGGAACAGGTTGTGTAAACGAATCGGTTACAGGATGTTAACCAATATAACTGACAAGTTCTGCGTTCTAAGATAGACGTATGTTCTCTATACCATTGCGTTCTGACTTCACTCGGTGCTGAATTCAAACTACAAAAGCCTTGGGTGAACTTAGAATTTGGTAACTACATCGCTTACCGCCTGGTGATCAACTACGACTGTGTTTGGGCATTTCAGTGATGAGTTATGCAGTGACTGAATCTCCGAAAAAGCATGAATTTCTTCAAGATTACATATACGCTTTCCTGATGAGTGCCAGCGAGCCCGAAGCCCTCTAGGGACTAACACATACCACCGAGTGGAATGCTGTGGTCCTCCTGGACTTCATAGTCACTTAACCATCTTATAATAAACTTTAATTTTATCCCAGTTTATTGCATATTACTGTGAATAGAATAGAGGAGTGGTAAAATTTTAATCACTTACTTTTACGCAATATAACTGAAGAGATATACTGAAATCTTGTTATACAAAAACAGAAATTAACCACAGCTAAGTTGTTAGTATTATTGCATTTTACGCTTCAGTGGAATTTTCTGTTTAGCGTTTCCCCTCTTATCTGTACTACAAAAGAATTTCCAATGCTTGAATACTTGCTCATATCTAAACGAAAAGAAGTTTAATTTAGTCGATTACTTTTAGTGATCACCACAATGTATAATATACTATTACATAAGGATGTACATAAGTGTGTTTGTGTGTGTGTGTGTGTATCCCTAGATATTTATGGGCTAGGGACGTCCTAAGACAATATACGCATAAAACCAGAGAGATGATAAAAGATTGAAAGAGGGAAGGAGACATCCGGAGGAATTCACTGTTAATGTGTTCGGTACCTGTCCACCGAAAATAACTAGATGCATACACGTATACACACGTAGATAAACAAACGAATTGATGAAAAATACCTCTGATAAATACGATGGTCAATACACCCACACATGATGATCATGAAGCAATGGATGCATGAAAAGAGTTGAAATTCATCGCAATGTTACCAGCAAATATCAGATCGAAAGATCTAAAAAAGATTTCACTGTTTTACAGGAAATATTACTTGTTATTGTTGCTTCTGGTCTATTTTTGTCTTGTTTTTCTTACGACTCGATTGTTATACATAAAATTTCAATTGCTGTAGCTTATTTACTAAAGAGGATTTTATGGGATGATAAAGTATTGGTATAATGGACTTGACTGGTGTGAATTTCGTCTTTCTATTGACAGTAGTGAACTGATGTCAGTCTCTGTTGGCCAACGGACTCCATGTATAAATCCATGAATGTTACCTGTAACTTGGCTATTTATGTCTCCGACGAGAGATAACAATGGAATTAGATACCGATGGTGTGCCTAATTTTGGACTTTTGTAGATGGATATATCTACATTCCAATGGGTACTGCTACTAAAAATGAAACCCAAACACAGCCCCTACCACGTTTAAAAGTTACAATCTTTTCCACTAAACTTTTAGGTTATGATAGCCACATCTTATTCAAGCTGTGAATGCATACAATATCAAAGCGCTTATTCATCCAACCCGCATTTCAACAGAGACTAAGCAATCTGGTCCGGCAGATCATCATTGGGAAGGTCAATGAAAAACTGGTATTCATCAAACAGGATACGGTGTTAGCCGAGTGCATAATGCCGTAACTTTTGAGGTGGTAGTGCTGGGTTTGACTTTCCATGGGATTACAACACTTGGATCGTTTAAAAAGGCTTGATACTTTACTAGGATGAAATAAAACTGAGGAGTAAGGAAAAATATATGCTGGGTATGAGTGTTCACTTTTTATTAAACACCTGAAAACATACTGATGAGCACATTGAGTTACTTTGGGAAACTCAAACAGTTCTCATTTTATTTTGCCGGCCAAACCGGCTTCCCTAGCATTTGTGGCCAACAGGTGTTTTTTGTAAATGAGTTAAAATAAACCTAGTCTTTAGACCACCTACCTTAATCTCACTATTGAAAGCTTCTAGTTCATACTTCTGGATAAAAAGGAAGATGAACTGACCACTACGTAGAGACCATTGTAGACATGAAGTTCTGAATGGTGATCAAAGTGTACTTTGTGGATAATCAATCAGTTCGCCATGCATAGGCACACAGAAAAGTACATAAATGCATGGGAGTCTACGGGCTACACATCTAACCATATTTCTTGTTATCTTTTTCAAAATTATCTTAGTTCTGTCTTAGTTGAGCTTCCCCAAAGGCCAGAATCTCACTCAAGTCAAAGGTACTGGATACCAACAGACAATGTATTGCCTTGTGCAAGTGATAGCTATGAACAAGATGAGCTTCAGGCGAGGCAACTTAAATCCCACACCGACTACTCTGGGCATTATTTGTCCCCATCGCAAAATGCAAAGATTTTTCATACTTATACTAGCAGTGCTGGTGACAACGGAGGTTCTGGTGCTGTTTTCCGTATAGGAAGTGTACAAGACGTTGAAAGTGTCAGTGAGAAATCAGAATTCAGTTCAGCCACTGTTCGGTCAGCTCCACACTGCCGAACCGTTTATACAGATTCTCCGGTAAATGAATTCAGTCGGCTTAAATCAAGAGAATGGCCTATGGAGATGGGAAAAGTCTATTGTACTCAACAAAACCGATTAGGTCACTGGGACAGCTCGACACCATACGATTTTGTTCAGTATCAGTTACCTACTGTTTATTCCGTCGCTGCTGTTGATGACGATGACAGTGGTAGTTCAGTGTTATACCAACAGTCAACACCTCGGAGTGATCGCCATTCTGTGGATCGCTATGCGCCACCGGTAAGTGCAGCTTACTTGTTAGCAATATGTAAGTGTAGAATCTAAAATGGAAGAACATTATTCAGTTTTTCTTATTCAAAAGACGAATCGGTGTTCAAGAAGTGAAATAATTCTCTCTTTTGAACGACATAAGTTTATTGTAGCATTTTTCCTCACCACTCCTAACCATAAATATTCAATTATAACAGGTTTAAGGAATCTATATGTACATCATAAGGTCCTATTTCAAGTGTACAAGATATTTCGAAAAATTGAATATCAAAAGCCTTGAGGATTTTGTCTCCAGTGTTCCGTGGATGAATGACCAGCTTCGTAGGCGGCCTGCTTGAAGCTTGGGGCACCAAATTATCCACCGGACATTTTTCATCAAATTTTTTCCTTTCAATTTGTTTTAATCATTTAAATATCTCCTTTGAACGAATCACGTACTCTTGCACATTTTCAAACTGTTTCCAACTCTCTGTTTCTCGAGTCAGTAACAAAGCAGAGGTAAAATTTTACGTTATTTGGAAGTGGACTTTTCAGTGCACAAAGTATATCCGTCAGCTACTTAGCTTGAGTAGCAGATTTTTGTACTGGTTGGATCAACCGCCACCACTAAAATTATGCTTGCATTTCTGTTAGTTCTTCATTATGGCCCGGACGCCCATCCAAAACCAGCTGGCTATTTCACATTGTTGCCTTGAATACTGTTATTATTAATATCATTCCGATGCAATAACCATTTCGTCTGAAAGTATTGTACTGGTAGTGAATTTGTTGAAAAATTACATGCTGAGAATTCTATACATGTTTGGAACAAAGTGATTATGGTCTTTATTATGAGATAGGAAAGAAGAGTTTCAGGCCTTTAAGATGAGGTAATTTTTCCGATTAATGACAGGCTCAAAACAGGGGGAATATCACCCAATCAGGTAGGCTGATGAGGGTTGTTATTGATTCGTAGTTGTTTTGTCCACATTACGATATTATTCCAGGCGTTACCTACTCAGTGATTGTAGCACGTCCACATGATCTATTCATAACGGTTACCGAAATAGTTGAGGTTTTTCTTTATTAATGTAGAAGTGATATTGTTGACAAGATGAGTAACCCAATATTTATATTAGCCAATTTTCTTTAACACACAGTTCTTTCTCAAAGGACACTGTTGAATACTTGTGAAGATAGTATGAATCTAACTAGGTGCTTATCAGCTGTATGTCATCAGCAAGCTGAGATAACATTTACAAAAGTAAACACGATGTATGTTTTTATCTTTGTAGGCACCCAATCTAAAAAGTCAGAGAGCAATGAGTGATCGATTTACAAAGTTACATACGAAACCATTTACTACACATAATTTTACTTGTTTACATGGCTGGTGTCAAATGCCGAGGAGCAGACGACTTCAGTTTACACCTAATCGAGCTTACAATGCACATGAAGATGGTGTTGTGAATGAGGAACACTTTACACCAATCTTTAAGTTAACACCACACGGGCATCCTCGGAAACATAAGCAGGTTCATTTGGCTGCAGTTCAAGATACCACAATGATTTCACATCCTCAAGAAATTTATCTGAAAAGGTATAGCATAGATAATCAACGATATTTTACTAAGATAGATTCTCAGAAATTGGATTTTCCAACGAATCACTCTACGCATCCATTTCAATTTAATTTCAATTTACGCCATGATAAACGTTTCCAGCCGTCAACACCGTCGTCATCTTCAGTTTATCCTGCTAATTCCAGTACTGTATGTCCAAGTAAATATGTTTCAACACCACTGACAAGTGCAAATGCATTGTGGAGTAAAGCAATGAATCCATTCTGCATGAATAAGACAGTGCATACAGGATCATGGCAACAATTCCCTAAAAAAGTTTTTCGATCCACCTATCCATATTATGCAGCACAGAGTTTAACTGCCAAAAGATTTCAACAGTTTCATCATCAACGGAAAGGTGAACAACAACGAGAACAATTTGCGTCCAAATATTCAACGTTCCCAATGAACACTAGTCGGACAATCAATCGAAATAATTTGGAATATTCTGTCCTGCCAACAGATTCAGCATTACCAATGAGACGACCTGATTCTGAGACTGGTGTCAAAAGAATTATTTTCAGCAATGACAATCTTAACCATGATATTCATAATGGTTTTGATGAGGAGGCGAACTGGTTATACAGTACACTAAAAGCTGATGAAGTCGACCTGTATGCAAGTCAACAAGATCCAAAATTAAATTTTAGTAGTCCGGGAACAGTGGAGAATGATGACGAAGTGAAACTGTCGCAGGAAATAGCTACTATTAACCAACATCGACGTCGTACCAGTTGGCCGCAAACTCTTTATGAGTTCATACCAGAAATGTACTCAGATTATTACTCCAACTCTAGCCCAACAGTGGCTAACATTGGCACGAAACCGATTAAGCCAGATGAGCTACGCTTAACAGTGGGTGTTGTTGGCAGAAGTTCTGTCATATCTAGCCCTCAAACAACACCCTCAACACCAGTTAAAAGTAATAATCAAGTGAGTTTAGCACTTTTGAACAAACAAAGAGTAATTACATGGACTTTCATTCATTATGTTAAACTAGCAGAATTTCGAAATTATATTTAAGTTTATTTGAGTGTTTTATATCACACTCTCATTTGTGAATGTATCAGTGAAGATAATTTCACTACTATGACAAAGTAAACCTTTTCCAGGAATACCTGTAGGTGTGAATCAATTCCTGGGTAGTGAAGAAAGAGGCTATCTTGGTTATTTCTTATAGTATACCTTAATTTCTATGACCTCATTTCCACTGCCTGATAGAGTGCATGTGTCTATCAACCAACTATCTTGATGTTTTCACCTTTTCTATTTCTCGTCATAGTTCCATTAACTCGGTTTGTAATCACTGTATCGGTCATTAATGGTTAACCAAAGTTCAGCATTCTATATAGTCCCCTGGCATTTCAAGATCATTCTCGGTATATATTCTGTCTTGCTTGTTGGCATTAAAAAAGAATAGTTATCTCCACTAACGTCTTAATTGTTCTTTTGACACGCAATAAAAGTAAGAATCACAATGTCCCTTTTTTAGTTTGGATCTGACTAAGGGTGTGCATAAGGTGGTGAATATCTCTGCACTGATCTTAGTGAAGGTTCCATATATTGCCCCAAGTGTTTTGAAATTATGAGCCGTGAATAAATGAAATCGGCCTGTGGTTTTCAAGTCGTGACTTATTGTGATACCCGATTCATTGTGGACTCATAGTTAAGGAAAAGAATTCCATCTTATGTCATAAGTATCCGAGCATGAACATCCTATGTGCATGGCTTAACGCCTACGTGTGTTGATGGACATGAACTGTTTCTTCTCCTACGAAGTTGATAGACTGTTGAAGTCAGTTTGAAGAAAGGGTACATCAGATTTATCTCTTGATTCTCGCCAAAATTTCATATCAACGGCATAGATAATCACGGAATCAATCAAAACACACCCACCTAACGAAACCGATGTACTTGATCTATGACACATAGATAAACTGTAATAATTAATGTAAAAAGATGAGCAACCATTACAAGAAAGTCCATTTCATGTTCGAAATTTAAAGAGGGAGAAAAATAATCAAAGCTAGTAAAATCAACAAGCGATCAAGTACAATAGATAAAGCCAAACACCTGTGAAGAAAGTCATATCATCAGTTTTCAAAGTTCACTGAAGATGGCAATCACTGTGAGATGGTACAACCACGGAGAACACTTCTACCGACAGATAACGAAATTCCAACGTTGCATGATAAAAACCTAAACCCTTGACACAGGCGCACACATGAGTCTATCAGCGCAGTTAATTAGTGTAAAGATTAGTTGGTTTAAGTTAGCTTATTAAACTTCTTCATGTAATTACACTCCGAAGAATTGGAATTTGAGTAACAGTACGCTCAGATTCTGTTAAATTGGTTAACACAAAGTAGTTTTCTTCCTACGAAGAAATAAATGAGTAAAAATTCGCTTTCTGATACAGACCAACGATCTTATAGTACTCACTTACAACAAACTAAAATGGAAGAAAACTCAGACGCCTGGAAGTACTTTAAGCAAAGGCAGGAAACTTTATTTTTAAAAGACAACAATATTCAAGTAGTAATTAAAACACTAGCGAAGAAAACTATAACCTATCTGACAAACGTGTTTTATTTTTAAAAATGTTTTGAAGTAAGAGACTTCACAAATCGGTTGTTTAGATTTCCTACTATCATCTAATTGGGAAGTCATTTAACCATGAAATTTTAAACGAAAATGCTTAATTTGACTTCAGATTACTACTTAAAACTGATGTATCCACCAGATACAAAATTGTTTAGAAAAACAATTCTGAGTGAGTGGTTTGTGAAGTATTTTGTTAATGTTAAGTCTAAGAATCAATCACTGAATGTTGGAGTGTACAAGTTTTCGGTAGCTGCTTCATTCCAGTCTGCTACTCTTCAGACAGGCGTACGCCGTTGACCATTTCTTGGAATGAAGTTAATGCTTTAAGGGATACATTCTTGGGAATTTATCGCCCAGGACAGTAATTGAGCTTTGACACTCAGCTACACATCCCATACCTTGATAGACAATTCTTCACTCAATGATGGTCAGGCACTGCTTATTTTCAAAATATTTTGATGATTTGTTACGTCAGTCAGATTGATAGGACGCCGAGATCTCTGATAACAACCATGAAAATAGTGAACTTCTATTATATATCATGATTTTTGTGAAGCTGGATATTAAACTCCTACGACATTGACGATGATAAAGCTATAGGTTCAAAAGAAAAAGACATATGGATGTATATGACTCGAGTTACGAAAATGGTGACGAGACAGAGTTCTAAAAATATACACTTCCGCATTTGTCGTTAATGCTTGTTAACAAACTAAAATAAAGTACTTCGAAGGACATATTGGCGTTTCAATAGCCTAGTTTACACGATGTACTGTAAATTTGATCGTCTGATTATTATGTTTACCCTGATACTGAAACACCTGTCAGTTATTATAATAAACTGTTTGCTTTTCAACCACATCACGAGAAGTGGTTCATGCATTTGTAGTGCACCTTCTTGACACCAAATACACTGCTAGGTTTTCAGATCAATAAATAAACATTTAAAATATCTAAATACTGAATAAATAATCTTCTACTGCGCATACGGGTGACTTTAGTTCTCTAAGTATGTTTTAACATGTAGGCATCCTCCGTAGAAATTCGTAACTTTTGAGTCCTCTTCGTGATGATCTGCAGCAGCTTGTTCAGAGTCCCCAGCTTGGCCACTAATAGACAGATAATTTTAACGTTTTTCCTCTAAAATAACTTCTTTACTTCTGACCAAGAGATAAATTGCTCGTTTGAATGCTTCTTAGCATATGACATGCTACCTTATTTGTCTTTTTTTATCAGTAATTACACGTTGGTAAGGTACTGGTTACTTTGGTAATGGAGCACACTCATTTACTTAAGGCTGGTCAAGTGTTAGGCCAGACTCTCATATATTAATGTGGATGATTTTCATTCCGCATGAAGCAAATAATGCAGTTTTCCCGACCCAACTAATGTGTGCTAATGCTCGGTAAGCCTGCTTTGTGATGACAACAAACGCATGAGACATATTAGTAACCATTGCACTTGTTTACAGAAAAATAGCTTCACAGACCAAACAAATGTGGTTGAAAGTTTGGTAAACGGTTGAGTTACAGGTGGTATGAACATTTATTTATTTATCAGGTAGGTCTATCAAAAAACATAGTTCACAAAAATAACTAGCTAATATAAAAAACTTTAGCAGTCAGTTTGAAACATTATTTTGCTAGTGTAATGCATCTATGAACAGAATTACAAAACACGTGAGTTTTAGCTGCATACCATAGCATAGTCAGGCAGCCATCCAAAAGCACTGTTCATTATTTTTCTGTGGGCACACATACTTATTTAGATTGCTCTCAACCATGATTGAGCAGTCTTAAATCTACTACCTTAACAAATGAGTTAATGAATTTAATTCATAGTGACAGACAAATTTTCTCAGTCGTCGTTTTGGAGTTGTTTAGTGGAAGTGAGTGCTAACTAATTATTTGATAAAAACTGGGTTGTACACAATTTCACGTGAGATGATTGAGAATGTTTGTAACTCTGCAGAATAATTTTGAAGACGTTGTGCTCTTTAAGCTGAAAGGTTTAATCGTAGTGCTTTCGCTGCCATTCTAGACAACATCATCTTTCTGAAGTTTGTGCCGTTAATGACAACAAAAGCTCCAAGATTAAACCATCTAGCTTAGTGGACACAACATCAAGACACTTTCACGTGGCTGATAGAACAAAAATAATGTCATTGCTTACTGAGGATTTCGAAGGGTTTTGAATAGAGAAATGACAGCATCCGGAAAATCGTTAAGAATATGTGAGCATTGGACAGCTGTTTTATCGTAATCTGGGGCTCCTCTGAGGTTCGAGCTCAGCACCCTCTGTGTAGTCTAAATGAGAACCGGTAGCGTTCACGGCGATAGAATCAGCCATTGAGTCACAATTCAATGGCCCACTTCTTACCACTTCTGTTGTTTCATGTTTTCAGAGAATTTATTGCAGTACTGAGCATTGGTTGAGCAATTCACATACTCCAGTGTTACAAGGGCCGTTCGTGACCTGAATTGCTTATTAGTGAAGTGTGTGACTTACGGACCGATTGATATGGGTTCAGATCTCTGAAGAATTACTAGTTTCCTTAAGATATTAGATATGCGCTACTGATGGTTGCCAGAACACACAGAACCGAGAATCATGGCTTCCCACTGACTAGCTACTGATACAACACAAATTAACAAGTCAGTAAATATGGGATAAAATAGAGAAGGAAGAACTTGATTACGATATGGTGGGAATTATTTCTGTTCTTCAGTAGCTTGTACTGATGATCTAGGATATGGCTGTTTGTTTTATGAGCTGTCCTGTCACTGATTGTTTGCGTGGGTGTAATTAGACTGTCACTTCCGTCGACCATGCAGCTATTCGTTATGATTTTCTTTGATTGATTCTTCTGTTCAGTGTTAATATGTGTAACGATTATAAGGCGATATGAAAACAAGGCTTCGGAAAGCTTTTTGACATTTATTTTGTCTCTTCTACCCTAGCTTTTCACACTTCCCCAATTGAATTCACGTACAAAATTGCTCACATTCACTCCTACTAATACAGAGACATAGTAACGCCTTGTATCGTCCATATTACCACATAGTATCGTCCATTGGTGTTCACGTTAGCAGTGACGAGGTAGTTGTTCACCAATTTACGTGCATTACCTGTTACCGTTTGCACAATTTAGTTTCCAGATTATGTTTGACTTGTCATCCTTCGGCTTGGATAACATAATATGAGAACATCTGATAGGTTTATGAATCAAAATGATTCCAAACATTTTCTTGATTGCAGTTTCTATTTCCAAAATGTGAAGGTAGCCATTCTCCTGAAAAATAACCGCTAGTCATATATCCTACTATCTGTGTCTACTTAATGCTCTGGAGTTTGTCATCTATCTTCTGAACAGTCTTTTCACACAAGTAGTTTTGTGCGTTATCCAAATTTCGCCTATGTATTTTAGAATTCGACCAAGGTCAGTCTACTTCCTGCAAACATGAGTTTCCCATACTTTGCTAACTCGTCCTTGTATTTCAAAAATCTGCATATAGAAGTTTGTTATTCAATTCCTCTACAGCTATAAATCTGGTATCATTGAAAAGATTGGTGATCAACCAATTAGCCATATGCACTTTCGAATTGATTTTGCATAATGATGATGAAGACACCCTCTACATGACCGATCCAGAGTTTTAGTTTGTGACACTGTAAGACGATAGTTTTAAATCTTTAAATTACTGTTTCTGAAAGTAATCCGGACACGGATGGTCCCATAGTTTTTGTTCAGATTACTACTGAATTCAGTAACATACTGTCAGCCATGAAGTGACGAGCTTTAAAAGAAGTGAAAACTGAACTGATGATAACTTTCGACACTAAACAGCCACTCACCTCAGTTGAGTTTTACCTGCTATATGATACAAGACTGTTCACCTCACAGATAATAAATAAACACCATATAAAATACACCAAAATGTAATTTAAATGGAGCTCTTTTACCTCCGAACATATACATAATCAAAGGTAATTCTGAAGAATTCGTACACTGATTCCGTACACAAACAGAAACCGAACTGTTGAGCAATTTAGGCCCCATTATTAACTTAAAACCCTCTACTTCAACTCCATCGACTTTGAAAAGGCCTTCGACAGCGTCGACTGACAAGTAATTTGGCAGGCAGTTGCTTCAACACTACGGAATACCACAAACCTTTATCAATCTCATTCAATAACTATATGAAGACGCCACATGCCAAGTAATTGACAGTGGGAAGCTCAGTGACACTTTCGAAGTGAAGACAGGAGTGAAACAAGGCTGCCGCCCACTATCATCCATGATATTCCTGATTGTGGTCAACTCGACTGGATCATGCAGCAGACCGTGAGGAGCGAGAAGATGGGCATACACTGGCTGGACCGAGAAACAGATCCTAGAAGGTTTGGATTTCGCCGATGACTTGTGTTTAATGTCACACAAACTTGAAGATCTACAGGCGAAAACTAACAAGTTGTCAGAAGAGGTAGGGCAGGGCAGGGCGGCGAAGACGGGACTTCAAGTGAATATAGAGAAGACGGAGGTGATGAAGATACCCAACCAACACCACCACTACCACCATCACCACCACCACCAACAACAACAACAGATTCCAATCACCATCAACGGAAGAAACTTAAGGGAAGTAACCCCTTTCACCTATCTACGCAGCACTGTCTCAACTACAGGCGGTGGTGGCACAGATGAGGATGTCAAAGTCAGGATCGGAAAAGCAAGACAGGCGTTCATCAATCTGAAAGCAGTGTGCAGATCTCCTGCACTCCACTCAGCATGTGGAACAAGATCCGGATTCTCAACACCAACGTCAAATCAGTGCTCCTGTATGGCTCAGACACTTGGCACATCACGAAAGGGATTCCCAACAAACTACAGACATTCATCAACAACTGCCTACGCTCGGTAATTGAGCTCAGATGGATGGCCAGAATAATAAGAATAAGCAACAAGGAACTCTGGCCGGGTAACGAACCAACCAAGAAGCTGTTGCTCAACAAATATGTTGTGGAAAGAAAGTGGAGATTGATTGGATTGGGCATACACTGATAAGGCCAACTGGGGACATCACGTGTCAGGCCAGGCCCTCGAGTGGGACCCGGATGGGGAGCGACGAGTTGGGTGTCCGAGGTGAGGGTGACATGGAGGAGATGATGCGAGGAGGAAATGAGAGTTTCTGGGCAGTCATGGAGCGAGGTACAAAAGATTTCAGAGAACAGAGTGGGATGGAGACGTTCTACTGAATCCCTATGTTCCATTAGGAACCCAAGGGACAAATAATAATAATAATTAATTTAAAAAATTAGTGGAGACCTGATTGTAGTAACTCCGTAGACTAAAAAATATGTGAGAATGGTTGGGCATAATTCTATATTTGATTTTTAATTTGATACGGCAGACAATATAATATACTAAATGACGTTTCAAGCAGGGTTTATTATTAATATTCATATCGAAGTAATTATATGACTTTTGAACCTCAATTATTTATTTCAACAGTTCTTCATTCTTTCATTTTAATAAAAGTAAAAATCCCAGATATCCGTAATAACCAGTGGTTTTAAAGGCCACCCTAGAAACTGCCGAAATAACCAACCAGCTTTCAGTATTCCGACGAGAAAGAAAGTTTTCATAAAATGAAGAAATTTAACTGGTTGTCTCAGTAGTTCCCAGGATTGCCTGTAAGGTTACTTGAAATGTGTGATGGACCATTTCTCTTACGTGTATTAGGTGTATATTCAATCAACAAAGATTCTGTGAGCAGTCTCATGCTCCACCTAGCTACCATATTGCATTTTAAAAGGCACCCTAGACCAACCAATAGTGTGATAATGGGTCAGTGCATGCAGATGGTCTATCATTCTATGTTTAGCTACATTTTTGTACTCAACTATTCTCGCTGACCGTGATAGACTACTTTGATCTATGTACTTTAACTCACATTCATCACATGGTATTTGATAGATAGGTTGATTATGTTATTTTGCTCAATTGGTTCCATTTGATCATCAAGCCTACAAAGTTTCTCTCTGTGTGAGTTTATGGGTTTACATGCCACCCTAATCCCAGCATTTGTTATGTATTCCACATAAATTTCTTTATACTGCAACACTAGAGAGGATTTGAATTCCCTCTGGACATGTTGCATTCACCACTAACATTTCCATTCCTTCTCTTATCAGTCTTTATAAAGTTTTTAATAAATTCCAGAGGGTGGTTATTAAGAAGTAGTGTCTCTTTGATGTGTTCCATTTTCTTATTTAGGTTTTTTGAATTACTAGTCGAACTCCCAGCCCGATTATTTGAACCTTTTATCAAGCCTACTTTGACAGATATGGGTTGAGATGATGTGAAATCTAAGTATATCTATTCGAATGTGTTGGTTTCCTACACACCACACTGATATCTGAGCTTCTATCTTCTCTGCCCTTGATTTTGTAATGCAATATAGGTAATTCTCCTTCTTCATTTTCTAATTTCTGAATGAATTCCATTGTATCCACTAACTAGATAATGTGTGTGAAAATCTATTGGATGTGTTCTGGTTTCAGCACAGTGAACGTGTCATCCACTTATCGTCAACATACTGTTTCGATGGGTTGGGATTTTCGTAACGCCATTTGCTCCCAAAAGTCCATAAATATGTATGCTACGATCGTGAATATTGGAAGTTCCATCGTTCCTGCATCTATTTGTTTATTTATTATCTGGAAATTTCAAATCCGTGGAATTTAGACCAAGTTGTATCTGTAACATAATTTTTCCGATAGAAACTTTATTTCTGTATAGAGGCTTATCACACCAAAATTAATCATCTTTTCTCCCTTCCCTAGGTGTATGTTATTTAGCCTGTTTCAATTCCAGTGAACTGTTGAACCTAGATTTGGACTGATTTCCAGTAGGGCATAGTATTGTAGATAAATGCTTAGATAACCTATTTCTCAGCCTGTTTCTAAAGTCAACTATTGGCCTAATAGTATAACCTGTTTTATGAATCTTAATAGTACCATACATTCTACTAGGATTGTTAACTTTAGGCGTCAAATTAAACCATTGAAACTCACCCAAAGTTGTCTTCATTTGGCGCATTAGATCAGCTGGAGACGTTTAATTTTAATCATAACTGTATCTATAGGTTGTTTCTTAAAAAGTTTCCCATATAGTCCTGTTTCTATATGTTTATTGACTTGTCTCAAGTAATCCGCCTTATCCACCCTTGTCAGATTTTACAATTACTGTACTAATGTCATTTCTTAAATTTCTGAGCATTTATGGTCTCGTTAAGTTCTTCCTCTTTTGGTGTTTTAGTATCTTTTCAGCTTCATGTTACTTCTATGCTGGGTTTGAGTTAAACTACTGCTACTTTGGTGTATTGTCTTTTCTCGAGAACATTTACTTCAGCCGAGCGTAATTCTCTGGTTGAGAGACTGATCGTCCGCTTTGTCTGACTGATGGTTGGTGGTGTTTCATTTGTAGCTTCCTTTCATTTTGTGGGGTATTTTTCTTCCATTGGTTTGTTGAACTTTTTAGTTGGAATATTTTTGCAAATGCCGAAAGAAGCTGGTTTTTCTTTACTGGATGCTTCAAGGAGAAGTTCAAAGCCTCTTTTATTCATCATCTTCATCAGTCTATATTTCAGCTGTTCGATATCATTGCACGTGGTAGCTAATTTCTTTATAATCCTGTAGAGTTCTCTCAGACATCCTTTGCTGACTTATTATATTGCTCTTTTCACTCTGTCTGTTAGAATGGAAGTTCGTAGACAAAGATCCTTGAGAATAATTTGGCTTTTCGTGCATCGACTGTCAAAGATGCGTTGGCTTAAGTATCGTTTATAAAATTCGTGTGAGTTTATTGAAGAGCCTCGGAACCGGAAGACGATAAATTTCATTAACGTAAGAGTAAGACTTCGGCACCAGCAAATAGATAACATCGTGGTGTTTGAAACAACCAACACAAGGTTTGAATCCTAATGGTGGTATGAACAAGGATCCAAGTAAACTCGTCTAAGAAGTTCAATAGGTGAACGAATTTGTCCTCGTATGTTTCAGTGACAACTATTACGAAATCCAATAGCTTATAAATTATTGTCGCATGCATCTCTTTTGCCTTTTCTAGCAATGGTTCTCTTATTACAACTCATGGTACTCACTCACACTAATGAACACGGTGATCTTAATTCTGGTCCTGATCATTTCAATTATCAATTGGCTATGGCATGAAGAGAAACAGAAAAAGGCTAATATGCCCAACTGAACTACTAGCAAGTGCTGAATGTTGGAGAGAAGGCTTTATCTGTGTTCATATTTCATTAAAAACTCCCACTCACCCAAATACGTAGCAAAACATACAAATGGAACAGAGAAACCCATTATTTCATTTTTTTTCCACTTTTTGAAGTTATCAGTAAATTAGATGCCAAAAATCTCAGTTTAACATTATTGAACATTTTATTATCGCATTTTAATGAATTGTATCCTATTTTTTAGGCTGTCTTTTATGGATTAAATGATGAGAGAGATGTGGAAAAAATGTAAAGAATAACACTTAGATCCTTTTTTTCCTTATCATTACTAACTACTCGGCATTCTTGTTTTCATGTTTTATGGAAGATAAATAACTCGCTCCTATGTTTTTGACCTATATCTTATGCCTACTTGCAAATAAATAAGTAGCTCAAGCGAATATTGAAAATATAGTTACGTCAGTTGGCACTGGACTTCAGTTTGTTATCGCAACGTCTCATTTACCCGTTGGCTATCTATATGTCTTCAAATTCAACTTCTTACTCAAATACTAGATGTAGGATGCAAACATTGTCCCAACCAAGTATTATTTCTGATATCGCATGTAAATGTACCCAAATAATCAACACTCAGACGTGTGTGATCAGTATGATTCGGTATAACTGAACGTGTATGGTAGATTCGACCCTTTGTCGTTACCAGCTCTTGCATGCCCTACTGGGTTTGTTTACTGTAGAACACTTCTGGCTGACTTTACTACTCTTGTTTAGTGGCTATTTGTGCAGAATGAGATGGGTGCCCACTCAAGTTGAGGCATAGATGTTTGATATCAGCAAAGTGTAAAATACCTAATGTATAGTTCAGATATGAGTAGTGTATTAAATCATTCATCTCAGAAAACATTGCCGCTGAAATAATCCTCCCAGATCCTAAATATTCTCCATCACATTTCAGGGAGTTTTCATTATTTCATCGAAGGAAGGTTCAGTGTTCAAGGGTGAATAACTGACCATTGAATAGCAACTGCTTACCTACCTATCCAACTAGCTTCCTGATGTCCCATCATGTGACTAATGTGGCAGCAGCTAAACCTGAACAAGCCAGAGACGACATAAATTATTCATCCTTATGGCGCAGTTTAATACTTCTATATCAATTTGATATGATTATGAGCAGTAATTTATGCTCAAAACTTCATCAGGTAAATAATACTACATCACTGTGTTTTAAATCAAACAAACAAATCCGATATGTAATTAAGTTCTACAACAGTGCCCAAGGTTTACACCTAGTTTAATACATGTTCGAAAGACGAAACTTCAGTGATTTGAGATGAAGTGACGAATAGTGACCGAATGCATCACATCATGAGGGCATTCTTAATTTTCAGTGGTTTACTATGAAACAATTCTTTTGCTGCTGTAGCTTTTTTTCATCAGGCTGTGATGCAAAATAACCTTTCCTGGTACATACTATTCTGTAAAAGATATATGTATATTTAGACAATTTCAGGTACATATCTTATAAACACTTGAAAAAAGAAATATTCAACCAGAAACCGCTTAAATCAGTTGATGGTGGGGTAGGGAGAGGGAAACAAAACAATAAGGGTAATCTTATTCCATAGATGTTTTCAAGGTGTTCGAACAGTGGCTAACTTGCGTTACTCCCACACCTGTCATGAATATACGTTTTTGGATAGTTTCTTAAGATTTTATTGATAGGCAGACTCTTGACTGCATTCAGTCCAGGACTCGATGATTGTACGGGATAGCATACTGTTTATAAATTTGAACAGAGTAAGAAGAATGATTTCCACAAAACAGTATGAAGACATGATTTCTCTCTTTGAAATCTGGTTTTAGTGATCATTTGACAGAGCAAACAAGAACTGACATGTTTCATAATCTGTGAAGCCATAGCTCATTAGAGAAACATTCAGAAAACGGAAGCCGTGCAGCTAAGATGAAACATGATTTTAAAATGCTGTAACACTACACATTGAATGCAGATGACAATTCCTAAATGAAAGTAATTATGTTACATTAGGCAACGAGAAAATAATTATTAACATGAGATACAGGTGATCTTAAGTCGTAATCATGTCGAATAGAGAGAAAGTGGTAAGGTGGAGTGAAAGTACTTAAAGTTTCTCAGTGAGGCAGTTGTAGACTAACTTTGCTCAAGAAAGACAATAGTTGTCTACTTCTTCTATTCATTAAACCTGATCTGATGAAGTACAGGTAAACTAAGATGAAGTGAAGTGAATGTGTAGCCTATTTCAACCGTTTTACTGAAATCTTTACTTCATGTGGTGAAAATAGTTTCCTTGATTAGATTTCGTCATTACTGTGAGTGACCGACAGGCGAATTCTTTTGCCTTAGTGTCACAGATAGTTTCGTTCGTAAACTTCCTAATAAACTATTCAGTATAAACAACCGGTTAAATTGGAATAAAACACTGTTCTGGTAATTACAGAAAGTAGTTTCATTCTTCCTTCATTTGCAAAACTGTCAGCAAGAATTGGTCTTAAAGGGATATCAATAACAGCTTTGCCACACTTAACAATAAAATTTCTCTAGAGACTCGAATCCAACATTTCTGGTGCCCAGCATCATCAAGCTTGGGAGTTGGGCTTTGTTTGGAGAGACAGGTTTCATTTACCGATAATTGTTATCCATCATTTCTCTAAATATGATTTCTGTAGTTCCTTGAACGTAACTAATTGATCCACTCTTTGTGCAAATTTGAGTATGTTTTCAAACCAAAGACAGACATTTCTTTGCTAACTGGTTCCAACTTAGTTGCCAACCAACGGGTCAGTTAATGACACAGTGAAATGATCTTGAAGACCAGTGGCTTTATGTAACTTCAAATAGCCATGCATAAATAATAGGTATGAGCCCCACGGTTTGAGATCACTATGCACGTCGTTGACTTGGTCATTTTCCGTTTCAGAACCGAATTTTGTTGATGAGAACAGATAAACTTTTAGTTGGTTCGTTCAGTGGAATGACTGATATCTTCCGATAGTTGTAGACGCTGGATAAAATCCCACAACATGCATGCACTATACCAACTACACTCACTGCATAGTTATAGGATGGGAGAAATATGAAGGTATACAGATGTGTTTCCGTCAAAATGACAGTTTCCATTAGGACAACATATACTTCGCTCATATACGCACTTACAAACTAAGAAACTTCTTTATTTTCAGACAAACTTGTCGATTCTGCTACTCACCGACCGACTGATCATGTATTTTATCAGCGGAAGTTTAGTTATAGCCACTCACTTGAATGGAAATTCACACCGGACAACCTTGAAACTAGTTCTCATATGTTGATTGGCTTGCGTCTTAATACCTAGGTTGTAAGTAGATTACACCATATTCATTTTGAATTTATCGCTTTCTGGAGCCCCGCATTCTAAAAATGCACTTTGTTTAAACAGGATATTGGCACTTCAGACTGCAACTATTTACTTCCATATTAAATGACATATCACTGCGTGTTATAAATCAAATAAACAAATCTAATATGGAATTAAATTCTACCGCAGTACCCAAGTTTTACACCTATATTGATGCAATTTTTTACGCATATTATCGTGATACTTTTTTCTCTGTGACTTTAAATCTTTCATAGACTTCTACCCATAATTTGATTATTATTATTATTTGTCCCTTGTGTTCCTAGTGGGCTTCAGTAGCACGCCTCCATTCCACTCTCTTCTCTTCAGTCTTTTGAACCTGGTGCCAACACTGTCAACAACCTTTAATTTTTTCCTTACATGATCTCCTCCATGTCACCCTCACCTCAAAGACCAACTCCTCATTTCCCATTTGGATTCCATTCGACGGACTGACCTGGCGGATGATGTCCCCAGTCGCCTTCTCAGTGTATGCCCAATCCAATCCATCTCCACAATCTTCCACTGCATATTTGTTGGACGATAGGTTCTTGGTTGGTCCATTGCCAGCCAACCAGCCATTCAGAGTTCCTTGTTGCTTATTCTTATTATTCTGTCCATCTGATCCTCAGCAAAAAGCGTAGATAGCTGTTTATATGATGCATGTCTGTAGTTTGTTGGACATGTTTTTCGTAACGCGCCAAGTTTCTGAACCATACATAAGCACTGACTTGACATTGGTATTGAAAATCCGGATCTTGTTCAGGCTATATGCTGAGTGCAGTAGATCTCCACACTGATTTCAGATTAGTGAAAGCCTGTCTTGCCCTTCCGATCCTGGTTTTGACATCCTCATCTGTGCTGCCTATAGTTATTAGATAAATAACATGAATTGTTGCACTGATAAGTCACTTGAGAGTAAACAATTTCATTTTATCTAGTACTGACTGAATTCTGAGAGGACATCATTTCCATTGAGATTAGAGACATGCCTTGCTAATGAGTACTAACAAGCGCATAACCTAGGTCAGTTAGGGTTTCCTGCCAATCGCCTTCAATCATTTGATATGAATAGGCATTATCAATATTATTTTGGGTAAGCTGAAACAAAATGGAGAACAGAAGTCATTCTATTCTGTCTCAGCGACCGAGTCGTAATTTGCTTACAAAGAGGTATGACCATCCTTCTCTCAATTCTTCTACAGTCACAACTGGATGTTACTGAAAGTGCTCGAATGGAAGAGAAACTGCTAGTAAGTGTTCCCTGGTTTTCAGAGACTCCACTGCTGATGTCGATTCCCAGCAAAATCTGCTTCAATTAAGTACTAATTTTGGATCGGTCGGTGGTGAAAAAGATATGACATGGTCAGAGGATTACTGTTTAGGAGACTGACCCCATTATCAGTTACAGTCACCAATTATCATATTTTAAGGCAGATGTTAAGTATGCAATAGCTGTGGCTTAAACAGGGGGACGAACGGATAATGGTGTTTCGATCCTCTAAACAAGCTGGGATTGAATATGAAAAATTTAATTTCTTATGATGTGTGTGACTATCTGTTGGACAAATTATTAGTCGTAGAACTTTCTTAGAATTTCTAACGCCAAACTTGGAAATAAACTTTCAGTAATTCAATAGTAAACATTGCAGTAAATCCACAAAACACAGGAGCGAAAAAACAGAATTTGTCTGGAACACGCTACCACATTGAGAGATAAAATTAACTAGCAATGTGATTATGAGCCTCAGGCCGCGAGATATCCTTGGAGATACTATGTGAATGCTTCAATGACCAAAACAAATAGCTAAATGCCGCATCAAAGTGGAATCACAGCTGATAACGAAGGTCATGCAAATCCACAGCACAAGCTGAGATAAAGTCAAACACTAATCCAAGAAACTGCATGGTAGATGGAAACTAAACTGAAGAGGGACAAATTCAGTCAAGAAATGACAGGGAAAGATAATTCACTGAACTGTTAACTCGCTGACTAAACTTCATGTACCACGTGCATGGAAGTCAACAAAAAGAAATGTACATGTATTACTACTTACTAGTAGTAAGTAGTATAAACCTGAATTCTAAAACGCATAAGGGTAGATACAAGTTATAAGGAAAGAAGGCTGAGTGAAAGCAGATTCAGAATTAAAGCTACTCACCATAACAAGATCATGCCCATTGAATATCAGTCTCATTTTGCCGAGCCAATTTCTTGCTGGTTGTAAAAAGTAGAAGGAAAAAACTTGGTACCTAAAACTTATTCCACCTCGACTCAGAACGCTTCAATCTTGATCGACAGTTTCCTATCACCACTTCGAATTTGACGGTAAATTATGTCACCATCCATTTAGCATCTGTACACGAAGTCAATTATAATCCGACCAGCTCATTGGCAAAATCCGCTACTTCCAAATTCAAAGATGTAGGGTGAAGTCTTCATCCAAAGATGAGTAGTATACATTGGTCTTCAGGTACGTCCTTTGGATGACTGTTAGCACGCATGAAATTTAGAAGAAACAGGTTCTACAACCGATCAAAGTCCAACATCCAATACGAAACGTAGTGTGTGACAGTGTCATGTCACTCAGAATAGTGGTTTCATTGGATTGGGTACCACTTTACAACTAATTCATGTAGTTCAATTGTTATGTGGATACGAGTTTCCTACAGTCATTAGTCGAACCGCGAAGCTTTCATTGTTAGTGCTACTGAAGGTTTTCAGTGTAAAATTTTGAATAAACTAGGCTTTCACAACTTCATGAACTGACTAGGTTTATGGGTCTACTATTCTGCACCTAACTTCAGCAAGCCTCCACGCTGGTTCCACTGCACTCCAGTGTTACTAGGATGACAGTGGTTACGAAACAACGAATAGTCACTACTAATCCTCAGGATAAGAATTATTTGATGTTTTTCCGTAGGGAAAACTCGACTTTAAGTTAGCTGAAAAGCTATCCTGAGTTCATGTCACTTTGATGAAGCTAATAGGGTCAGTTAGGCTTCATAGATAGAATCTGACAACTCGTTTGTCTCACCAGCGTATCCCACGTAGTGTGTTATATGTAGGCTAAGGCACAGACAAGGAGAAATGGACTATATACAAATTATCATTTACAACATCAAGTACAAGAAATATGATCAGCACCACTTCGGTAAAAGTGCCCCGTCTCTTCGCCTTCGTTTATACGAACATCATTTGGCCATTAAACATCACAACATTTCGTTGCTGATCGAAAAAGCAAGACAGGCGTTCATCAATCTGAAAGCAGTGTGCAGATCTTCTGCACTCCACTCAGCATGTGGAACAAGATCCGGATTCTCAACACCAACGTCAAATCAGTGCTCCTGTATGGCTCAGACACTTGGCACATCACGAAAGGGATTTCCAACAAACTACAGACATTCATCAACAACTGCCTACGCTCGTTAATTGAGCTCAGATGGATGGCCAGAATAATAAGAATAAGCAACAAGGAACTCTGGCCGGGTAACGAACCAACCAAGAAGCTGTTGCTCAACAAATATGTTGTGGAAAGAAAGTGGAGATTGATTGGATTGGGCATACACTGATAAGGCCAACTGGGGACATCACGTGTCAGGCCAGGCCCTCGGGTGGAACCCGGATGGGAAGCGACGAGTTGGGTGTCCGAGGTGAGGGTGACATGGAGGAGATGATGCGAGGAGGAAATGAGAGTTTCTGGGCAGTCATGGAGCGAGGTACAAAAGATTTCAGAGGACAGAGTGGGATGGAGACGTTCTACTGAATCCCTATGTTCCATCAGGAACCCAAGGGACAAATAACAATGATAATAATAATAATAATACATTTCGTTGCTGATATCAGGGCATATGGACAAGTATGGACATGATTTTGATTTTGAAAATGCAGAGATCTTAGACAGAGGAATTCCAAAGAATATCAGAGAATTCCTGGAGGCTTGACATTCAGGTCAATCAGTAATTATTGCATGCATTGATATCGACCCAAGATATTTACCAGTGAGAAAAATGGTAAGTGAATTCAAGGTCAGAGGTCAGGCACAAACACGTCAACAGAAAATTTATGCAGTCTGTGACACGACAATCAAGGAAAACTACCAGTCGTCGGACATCATCCTTCATGGTTAAGTAGAGGGCAAACAAGACGGATACCCAGCTCAATACTCTCTCATCTGGTCGACACTGATTACTGAGTTAATATTCCCAACACTTAAAGTTATTTATCCCATTCCTTCTAATCCCACACAAGCTCAACAGGTTCTTCTTTTACATACGGTAGAAGCAATCGCAATCCACCTGAATAAGTCAAGTTTGTGGGTCCAGAAGAAATTCGTACAGCCCCTTTCCTTGCCTTAGCCTTCTGAATGGCTTTTCTGTAAAAACATCACCCTCCCATTAGTTCATCTCACGAATATTTGCAACTATTACTATTTTTACTACAGTTTCAACAAGCTTACTCTTCCAAATCTTGTCTCTGATTGCCGTCAACAACCAACCACTTGATTGAATAATTCGTTTTCTCTTCTCTTCATTTTAGTTATTATTACACAAGCTATCAATTATGCAATAGCCTGCTTAAAATTTCACAAATTTTAGCATGTATTTATCTTACCTTTACTTTAGCTGCGATTTTAATTACCCTCATTAATTTCCCCCCCCCCTTGATGCTTTGTGGTTGATAACCTATTATGAAACAGTTATAATCACTGGATTGATAGGTAATTTTATATTTTCAGAAGGCTATATAATAGTGTAGATCCCTCGATGAAGGAATAACTAAAGAGAAATATTTTTCTGCTCAAATTTTTTGTTTTCTAAATGTCCAAATGGGAATTCGCGTATTACCGAAATCCCAATAAATTCCACTGAAGTTGATGCTTATATTTCCTAGAAAGGTGACGAAAACTTCACAATGAAACTAACCAGCTCATAGAACTCAACACAACTAAGATAAACAATAACCTACCTTGTCGATTTTTTCTTATCTGGTCAGTAGTTCATAGATGTGCACTAATGTCATTTTTCAGTGGTTGGCACAACGGAATTAGATCATGTGACATGATGAAGGCATTTTTACAATTCTATCTAGTCAAATCACGTTAATCAGTTCAAAACCTACACATTTTTGCTTATATATTATACGGAAATTAGTAGGTGAAAGACAGTGCAAACTGATAATGTAATCCCTTAGATATCTAGCATAAATGTGGATAGATGAAGTTGAGTCATTACAAAAGTTTACACGATAAATACCATCTCTTAAGTTTACTGATAGCTATTACTCAGATAACCAGCTATCATTTTACTTACCACATTTGCCTGATGCAAAACAATCCAACTGCTTGAAATCGATTATAAGTTTGTAACTCCTGCTTCATTCTACATCTACATTGAGACTCTCCAGTTTATGCCATCACTATGAGAAAACCAACCTAAATTAAATAACTTTGGATACATATATAAAATTATACAAAATCTAAAAATAGTAACCAGACGTCCTTGATTCAGTTAAAGACATAATGTCGTACATCAAAGAAAAACGAAAACGAAAGTCATTACAGATTGGAATTATCTACTGCATTTAGTTTTAATAATAGGTAAGCGTGTCTTTGAATTTCGAAATACTGGCTAGATTGTTCAAACTCGTATTCCCATCCATTAACGTCTGTAGTATAACCAGATTACTACGTCATAACTGGAATGGTGAGACTGTACAAAAGTTGTCATTATTTAGCATAATCATTGAGAAGAACTGACATCTTACTAAATTTATCTCACTATAGAGAAAAAATTAGTAACTGAGACTTAAATATTGGATCACTGAGAAGAAATTGATTTTCGTTTGTCTTTTGTTCAAAAGATGATAAGATTTTAGGTTGGTTTTATAAAAAAGAATGAGACAGGAGCTGAAAACTTGTATTGACGTGATCAGTTATGCATAAGTAGACTGTATCATTGACTTGACAAGCTCTTGGTGTCATGTATTTACACGTATAGGCAAGTAAATCGAACTTCTTGGGTAAATTTCTAGAAAGTGACATTGGAGGGAGAGAAGGTTCAGGTGACTTCTGGTCCACAGATACTACATAGACACCGCAAAGGTCAAGGGAATAACACACAAACATTAGCACAAAAGTTAATTGCCACTAACAGCTGTTTTTTCTGTTTTTGAAATAGAATTATGCACTAGTACCTGGTAACTTGGGTGAAAATGAAACCCAGTTAGCACTTACACTTAGGTTTAGTAAACTTAGTTTGCAGAGCAGTGTGTAAGGTTTAGTAAATGCGTCTATCTTGACGATTTTATTTTCGCAAACTGTACTATCTTGTGTTTAGTTCACGGCATTTTTACAGCTATTAGACCTAACTTTTTTGACTGCTTGTAATGATAATTGTAATCTTATGCTGTTATATCGAATCGAGCTGATCTACCTCTGTAGGTAGATGCTCTCCTGTGCGGATTTTACAGTGTCATCCAGGGAGCCTATCAATGACCTCGTCAGCTGGATGCATATGCATCCCAGTGACTGGTGGTACACCAAATGAGGCACCAGTCCAGCACCCACGGCATCAAACGCCACAACATTATCCTCTAGGCCACTGAAGCACAACTTTGTATCGTTAATAATAATTTTATACTGTGTTAAGAAGTCGGGGAGCTTCCAGAAAGAAGACAATGGAACATAAGAAACTATACAAACCGTAAGAATGAAAAACTTTTAGTATAAAAGTGTACAGTACATCAAGATAGTTTTCAAGATGAGGAGTGACCAAGGGAAATATGGAAACAACAAGAAAACATGGGAAATTGCGACGATAAATAGAATGGAAGTAAAGAAATATATTAAAAACGTCATCCATTTTAAACACTCATAAATACGACTGCCAAATTAATGTGGGGTTTGAATGAACTGACCGTTTAAGCTGATAATTCCAGGCGTAATATAGACAAGAGGAGAATAAGCTTCTTTTCTTGACATAATTCCGTCTAATTCATGCATATTGCAAGGACTTCTGGGGTCCATTTGTCAATGACCCTGGACTTAGAGTCGTGATAATGTGGTCAGTGCTGACACAGTATTAGACAGTCGTGCAGGAGCAAATAAACTAACTTAACCACATTGAAGGTATGAGGTGTAAAACACTATCCCTTAGATCACCGGGATACATCGAATGACTGGATAGAACGATCCTCAAAAAAAGGTAAGAAAAAGATGTTTTCTCGAGAATGGAAATTCTTCATTTCCATACTAACATCAGCGGAGTTGAAAGTAATGCAAAATACTTTATGTAGTACGGTGGTGACTTCCCTCTGGAGTTGATATCTTTTATCTTGGTCTATAAACTCGGCCTAAGCGCACGTGAGAAGCATCAGCTCTTCCTTTCAAACAATCAGAGTATCAGATTGAAGTATGTGATGGGCAATGGGAATGGTTAACTCTTTCTTTCCACCTACTGGTTTCCAAAGATAAACATTTGTCAGCTGACCATTCGATATAGGCTTTCTGTAGGTCAATCCATCTAGTGTTCCTTCATTTATTCTGGTTAACTGTACATCCAGAAACAGAATTTTGAATTCACTTGCTAATTTAAGTGTAAATTTAATTGATTGATCGCAAGTGATAAGTGTTTTGAAAGACGTAACTCAAATCGCATTTATCCTAGTGAATTATTAGTGTTGATACAGTTAATTCCGTTTTATAACTTCCGATAAAATAATGGACAGATTTAGTTTGTCAAAGAAGTGTGACTGCCAAACAAGAACTGAAAGGAAGACACCTAGAGATTTCGATGATTCTTCTTGACTTCTTACAACTTTGGGAAGCTAATATGCAACCTCATATTCTCCTCCTCTGCTTGCTGTCCTTGTACTGTTCAAGTTTATATCTGAAGGAATTCTGTCGAATTCATTAAAGAACTTTACGTCCCAACAAATTACTACTAAAACGGTTACACATTTTGACCAACTTGCTGAATGTCATGCTTGGTAAGCTTGGTAAGCCATTTGGACAACATTTCCATTTACCAGACATTTCTCAGTGAAAAACAGTTTTCTAAGGCGAAATGAAACTATTCTTAAACATTACTTTTGACACTCAGCTCGAAATGGTTACATGCTTTTAGGTGTGTTTAAAGATGACCTTCAACATACATTAGTGTCAACAGATATAATAATTAGTAATCAAAGAATGTTGAAAAGATTTCACAGTGGTTTTCATCTCGGGTGTGCATCAGCGACGGAATTGCCGGGAACCATGAGACATTGGGAAGTTACTTCACCGTAGTTTCTGACATCTCACTAGTGCACACATGTACACTAAATCATGCTGACCGAGTAGAGGAACGTGACATCTGACAACGAGTAAATTGTTATCTCTCCACTGTGCCTACGTCCAATACTACGCACTGTCCAACTTCTATGTGTTCGTAATATCGTCTAACTATCATTGGTAGAAAATAATCCTGGCTTCAGACTTAGATAAATTTATAATTCATTCCTTCCCACTAGAAGTTCAGGAGACCGATCTGGAAACATGTCACTAACAAGTACTGAAATAAGATTCATTTGGGTGCTTGTTGAGGAATCAAGTGATCTAGTGTATTCCTTATATCTTTTATTAAGATTTATTTCAGCCGGAAACACCTGGTGGAACTCCAACAGATGTTAATTCGTGTTATAAAGCTTGATGTTGCCTGTCAATGATCAACAGTAAATGTGTCCCACTGTACCTCGGTTACGCGCCTAGCGGGACTTATCAACGATCGCGACTCCGTAAGGGTGGTATGGGCATTTATCAGTCGTTAAAACCAAAGACCAAAACACTGTACCTAACAGTTTCGCATCACTTCACTTCAGTTGATGTGTGAAAGACTCGAAATAACAGTATATAACAAGACAATATATTTAGGAGAATTCCTTTAACGCACGTTCATTCATCATAAGATAAGGGTTAATACAGAATCTCCTCTTGTGTTAGGTGGTTGATGACAGTATATAGGAAACCGTGACACTCACCGATAAGATATACCTACGACTGATAGGAAACAGTGGTCTCTTCAGACATCCGAACGCGCATCACCCAGTGCTACAGTTACAGAAATCATAAGTGAGCTATTTGAGTTACAAGTCATGCTCTGTACAACTGTACCAGGTACGATTACGTAACCGCTTCTAGCTGTATTTGAATTTATCTTGTCCATTAAAGACAACTCTTCACCTTAACTTATATAATCTGTCCTTAGTTTATCTGAGTTCCAGGATTTTAAATTCCTTGTAGTAATAAATCAAAATGTTTTTTCCTGATATTCAAAACATTAACTTGGCAGAAGAGAATAAGTTGAACACTGTAGATAACTTATATTTGTAAAGCACCAATGAATTAGAAAATTGAACTTGTACAGACCTCATATTCTAAAGTAGCGGCTTCGAGAAGGTCAGATTTTCCTTTTTTCTGCTTCTCCCAGGCTTTACAAGTATATTTCTATAGTTTTCTGGTGTCTTAAAACCCTTCATGTAAAGCATGTTATTCATTTATTTTGGTCGCCACCAGTTGACGAAAATCGTACGAAATAAAATGGTACCACCTTACCCTGCAAATGGCAATCTCTTTGCGTTGTTTAGTTTCAACAAGGAGAATAAATGTATTAGGTGTGTCAGATACATTAGTTGATTACTATGATAATGTACTGTGATGATGAACTTCCTAGCTCGGTCACCCACATTGAAAAATAGGATTAGACAACACGAAATTCGTTCCTCACCAATTACCTAACGACATACCGGGATGATCAACGAAACTTGATCAACATTCCAATCAAAAAGTTCTTAAGTAATTACAATTTTCAGAGTCATTCATCCAAGATAATATCATTATGAAGAAGCAGATAAAATGATAATTCTAAAAGGACTAATATACTGCTACACAAAAGGTTGTATTTGAAGAAATTTCAGGGAAGCAAATATTGATACTACCCGTCAGAAGTAAAATTAACAAAATTTAGGACCTGGTTAGCGAAATTGATAAGAATATTTAGGATATCCAATACACTACTTTGCTAAGTTTATAAGTTAGACTTCCAGGTCATTCAAGGTCAGACTGAATGAATATAGATTTACCATAGGTCAACCTTCGAGAATGATAAAGTAGAAAAATTCAGAAAAACGTTCATCTCCGTAACTGCCCACATTCGATCTGAAAAAAAAAACTCCACTGAACTGAACAATGCTGAAACAATGAAATCCAATTTTTAAAAAGATTGAAACGAAAACTAATGACTCAAATCAGCTCTCAAAAGTATGAAACATTGGTTTGGATAGGCAAACTGATCAACTACGGACCGATGAACAGTTGTTTCATCCTAGTTTTGACAATCATCACCAATTCCTATTCACAATTCTATTTGAAATCGAGTTCAAGACTATCGGTCCATGAAGACTTGACCTAAGCCAACAGAATGAAACCAACTAGCTAAGGAAATGGAAATTTCATATATTCGACTTTTCTCTACTATAATATGGTTAAAATTTCAATTATAATGTGGTTCCAAACGTCAGATTTGCGCAGAGTATTACCAAAATTAAAAATAAGTTATCAACTGTGCATAGAAATATTCATTGCGAATCTATTTATAAATGTTATGATTCATTTTAAAAAGCAAAATGTCTGCATCGATATTACGAGATACTAAAAATGTTTATAAGATTTTGAGATGATGTAAAATATTTGTAGGTGAGAAGGATAATTTTGATGGTGCTGTTTTCTCTGAGCTAAATGGCTTAATCATGGAGCTTTCGTTGTCATTCTAGACAACATCATCAACACAAACACCATCAAAAACGAAAAACATATTGAAATAAAAGACAACTTTCTACAATAGAGAAGAAGCAACTGTAGCCCAAGACATCAATGTTTCCAGGTAAACTTTCTTCTGATTTTATTTTGCATAGGATCTACTACTAATAAAATATTTGAGCACATGAGCCATCAATCCAAATAGTTGGACATAAAATTTTAAAAATGAAATAAGAAGATAGCAAATAGGCAATACCGTCGCTGTTGTTCACAGTTTAGCTGTAGAGACAATGTGACAAAGAGACAATTTTTAGTCTTTATGATATTGCCATCCAAAGAAGGGATATCAAAAATTCCACAATGGATTTATAAGTTGGCTACGATTAGGATGGTATACATACCTACAAAATCATCCCTCCAAACTATGGAAACAGAAAACAAAATATGAAATGATAGAGCTGTCAAATATCAGTAGTCTGTAAGAAAAGCCCGCCTGTAGACAAGCGTACATTGACTCAAAGTAGCACTCTAGAATTAGTCATCATAGAAGTGCCAAACAACAATAAAATGACTATCGGTTCTTTGTCAAATCAGCAACCAATGGGTATCAAGAATGACGTGGCACCCTGTTCAGCCGATAGAAAAACCATACTGGAATAATAAAATGCAAGTCTGAGGGCTTATTACAAAAACAGTAATTAGTATGGTCAATGGTTAGCGTTCTTAACAGCTTATGTAACCAATATATGACCGGTAATTTGATTTTCATTGCTCTGTACTTCCTAGTGTTATATCCTACCTTCATAGGTTTATGGGATATGTAGTAAACTGGACCGATCTTCAGTTGTACCAGACCCAATGTTGGCTGTATCCGGTTTTGTTATACCTCTCTCAATTAGAACTTCAGTTAGTTCACTTTTATTGCAGATATGGATGATTTAGCAGATTTATTACCCTCCAGGATCTAACTTTCATCGGTTCTAATATCATTTCCAATCATAAAATCATTATCAGTATTGCCTCAGTGACAACTGAAGATGATGTGTCATTTCTGAATAGTTAGAGAGAGTAATGTCGACTGAGCTGCATTACTACAGAGTTTGTGGTCCTACTCTCTCCTCCCAAATGATCTCTCTGAGGTTATAGGGCTTTTCAAGATATTGGTTGAAAAGATTTCAGCTAACTTATCCATTCGAAACTTTGTTTTCATGATTCGTTGTAATCTCCCCTGTACTGATGGCGAAAAAAGGATGAATGTGATTAAAAACTCATGGATTAGTTAGGTACCCGGAAACGGGAAATTCATCCATTTGTTATCAAGTGAAAACAATGCTGCCTCTATCAGTAATTATGAAGGAGAAACTAAAGCCACTACCTGTCATTAAGCCAAAGTGATGGCTTCGCGTGGACTGTGGTCACTAGTTAAAGCTATCAAAACTCAAGCTCAGAAAGGAATAAGCTTACCAAAAGAAGTGTTCGTCAGAGAATATCTTTACCGCGTTGCTTAAGAAACAAGCAAATTCATTAACTTCGTATGGCCTTCCACTAATTTCTGCTTAAACAAATGGATGCTGAATGTTACCATAGAATTACACAAAGTGAGAACAATATTCGAGAACCTAGGGGTATCATCACCTTTACACAGTGCAACAAATATGAGAGTACAGTTAGCTCAAACAAATGTGTAAAATACATACGAGAAAATTAGTTGTACTGGGAGAAAATATAACTCGTGCAGCGACTCAAATCCGTAACCTTCGAATTATAAACTAAATGGTCTACCGACTGGATTAAGAAACAAAACTATTATCCGCCTCCTACTGATATGAGAATAGAATTTAGGCACTATGGTAGAACTGTAATTTCATAACAGTTCTTTATATATATATATATATATATATATATATATATATATATATATATATCATATAGTGAAACAGTATTATGTACTGATGACGTCTCGACTAGACTTTAATGCTTACCTCGATGTGATTATGAGTAATAGTTTCTGCTCACAACGTCTTCGAATAAACAATGCTGTATCATTCACTGTGATACTATAATGGTATCCAGCCCTTAGTATCACTTAAACTACCAACTTGTTCAGCCGTGTACGAAATGAAACATACACAAGCATGCACTGCACTACACTTCGACACAGTCGTGTACGATGAAGCTAGATGCACATTGTTGTTGTTAAGATCAGCACACAATTGTTATGGGGTAAATGAAGCGCTATCGGTAAACGAAACCAGTAAATATATTGATAGACTGGTTATCACCAGGACACTGTGGATACTTGACCACTATCAAGGCTTTTCTCCTCAAATTCAATCATATTAGTGATATTCTTTAGTTTTTGTGTACCGTGAAATACAAATATTCTCTTTTCGGTTAACTGTGAAATCAGAGACGGGTGTCGTCCTGTTCAGGCCTAATAATCTATGGAATTCATTTGAATTATAAATTTGCAAATTCATCGAAATTCGAATCAATCATTTCTAGTTTCAGTCGTATCATAAATTTCATCTTATTCTCTAGATTATCATTACTCAACTATTGTTCAAAGGTATCAGTTGTAAAGGTTACGGGTGTCTGAGAAACTATGTCTTAGCAGCAGCAGAGAATGTAGGTACGAAAGCTTGAACTGATGAGTGTTTACTTTGACGAAATAAGTATCATCTAATGTCTACTACTGATCAAATTAATATCAGGTAATATGTCAAGACCTTAGCAACCTTAAATGTTGAAAGTTATCTTTGTTCAATTTAGAACAAGATGCATAGGAGAACAATATTGTTTTTGAGTTGAATGTCCTGAGACTTTATACTATTAGGTGCAGGTTTAAATACATAAAACATAAAACAACCTTCATGTTTTATCAGTTGATGATAGCGGATTCTGCAGTTTGGAATGACTAAAACGCGGTGGGAATACTAATAGTTTAAGTAATGATTAGGATATTGAGAACGGTATAATAATGTGAATAAATGTTCCGACTGACAAAACAGGAGAACAAAATGGTCGCACATTTTTAAAGGACGAAGATAGTACATTAAAAAGTCTGCACAGAAATATGTTACAGATGTGAAAAAGGTCAGAAAAACTACAAGAGAGGAAAGAGATTTTAAAGTGAAGTCATTCACCGACTATTCTCAGTTTAAATAAGAAATTTAAGCTATGAAAAGTGCTGCTGAATGTAGGGCCCAGAACTGTTCTTTCGATATAACAAAGCCTCAGCAATACGTTAGATATGCTTTCGAACTCAGTTGGGAAAGCTAGTTAGAATGTTATTATCTTTTTGTACTCTTTCGGATTACCCACTGTGTAGGCAGTATCAATTAGATGAGGAAAAATATAACCTCGCTTCGACTTCAAATGTCCCCTTCATTGCAACGAAGTAGACCCCTATTTATATGTTGGAAAACTATCCAGCTGGACGTGGAGTATTACTGACTCATTAGCAGTACTCGATTTGTGGTCAAACGCCATAAAACATCCCTCTTTCTGAATGTGATATCGGAATAACATCCGATAAACTGTCTTAAAGAACAAAAAAATGACTCAATCCCACACAGTGTAAAACACAATAGTGCGAAAACAAGGACTTTCTTTAGTCCTTTCTTATTTTGGCATAACTCACCATTATTCGATTAAACAAAGTCAAAGTGTATATATACACTTCACAATCACAACAGAATAGATCTGGAAAAAACTGTTTGTTTGAATGACTGCGAACGTTTAGGAAACCAATAAATCGTCGAATAGAAACTCACAATTTATATAATAAAATGAAACTGCATGGTAATAAGAGTTCCATCGGGTAGTCAAATGCCTTGAGATGTTGAGAAGTGGTTGATAGCTCAGTCGATAGAACATTAAGTTAATATCCTGCCAACGAGTAGTTGAAATACCTAAAATCTTACCTGTATTTTCATTCACTTTAGTCATACAATAAAGTATGTATCCGGACAATATTACAGGAAAAATGTGAAGCCCTCTTTCAGAAGCCTCCAGATCTATTCTTTCTTCATTACTGACTGATTCCCGATAATTTATGGGACTGTATACACCAAATGTTTTCTCGAGAGTAAAATGGAGTTCAATTATGTCGACTACTTCTTTTCATACACCTAATCTGCTTATTGACCTAACACTGAGTTCAGTCAAATAGATGATCTTTTGAAAAGTAACCCATTGAATATGCCAACTGCTTTTACCCGAATTCTCAGGAGATATTAAAACAATTAGAGCCATCTATCAATTATTTTTAAGTAGCATTCATTACGGAATGACATCATTAAAAACCTCGGAGCACTAGATAGCTGTTTGCTTCGAGTATAAAACTACTCAACAGTGAGTACCCGCAACCGTTCTAGGGAGGAAGCAGTTTTCCAGTGTTTTGAAGGTTTTCTAACTGATATCAGCTTGTTATCAATACTATCTTGAAGTCAGTTAATCACCATAGACCTCGAACATGAGTATCATTCCTTTTTCTTTCTGTTTAAAGGTAGAATAATGATACTCAACATCGATCATCTCAAGAAATTAAATAAGATCAGTAATTTGTGAATTTTTATGCAATATGAAGCGTACATGTATTATCAAAAAATTTAATAAAATATTAATGAATTCAATTTCTTTTGAACTGATAAATTTACATACTATCTAAAAATCATCTATCGAAAAATGACTACAATTTGTATAAGAGTCAGCACCTTTGTGACACTAAACAAATAAAATATAAAAACAAAACCTTACAAGCAAAGTGATTATTCTTGACTGAGTGACACAATCTTTTATCGTGAGCAGAAAGATTGACAAAATCTTCATAAGAAGCCTTTTCAACCAATCGCTTTGCTTCGAAATTTTGCGAGAAAACACGTGAATCAACGTGTAAGTATCAGATTGGTTGGAGATGGAAAATCAATAGGATTTAAATCTAGTAGGCCTAGAAATTATCATTATTATTTTATTATTTATCCTTGGGTTCCTAATGGAACATAGGGATTCAGTAGAACGTCTACAGTGCACTCTGTTCCCTGCAAACTTTCGTACCTCGCTCCATGACTGCCCAGAAACTCTCATTTCCTCCTCGCATCATCTCCTCCATGTCACCCTCACCTCGGACACCCAACTCGTCGCTTCCCATCCGGGTTCCACCCGAGGGCCTGGCCTGACACGTGATGTCCCCAGTTGGCCTTATCAGTGTATGCCCAATCCAATCCATCTCCACTTTCTTTCCACAACATATTTGTTGAGCAACAGCTTCTTGGTTGGTTCGTTACCCGGCCAGAGTTCCTTGTTGCTTATTCTTATTATTCTGGCCATCCATCTGAGCTCAATTAACGAGCGTAGGCAGTTGTTGATGAATGTCTGTAGTTTGTTGGAAATCCCTTTCGTGATGTGCCAAGTGTCTGAGCCATACAGGAGCACTGATTTGACGTTGGTGTTGAGAATCCGGATCTTGTTCCACATGCTGAGTGGAGTGCAGAAGATCTGCACACTGCTTTCAGATTGATGAACGCCTGTCTTGCTTTTCCGATCCTGACTTTGACATCCTCATCTGTGCCACCACCGCCTGTAGTTGAGATAGTGCTGCGTAGATAGGTGAAAGGGGTCACTTCCCTTAAGTTTTTCCTGTTCATGGTGATTGGAGCTTGTTGTTGTTGTTGTTGGTGGTGGTGGTGGTGGTGGTAGTGGTGGTGTTGGTTGCATATATTCATCACCTCCGTCTTCCCTATATTCACTTGAAGTCCCGTCTTCGCCGCCCTGCCCTGCCTCTTCTGACAACTTGTTAGTTTTCGCCTGTAGATCTTCAAGTTTGTGTGACATTAAACACAAGTCATCGGCGAAACCCAAATCTTCTCCTGGGGTCTTTTCATCGGTCCAGCCAGTGTATGCCCATCTTCTCGCTCCTCACGGTCTGCTGCATGATCCAGTCGAGTTGACCACAATCAGGAATATCATTGGTGATAGTAGACAGCCTTGTCTTACTCCTGTCTTCACTTCGAAAGTGTCACTGAGCTTCCCATTGTGAATTACTTGGCATATGGCATCTTCATATAATTGTTGAATGAGGTTGATAAAGGTTTGTGGTATTCCGTAGTGTTGAATCAGCTGCCTGTCAAATTACTTGTCGGTCGACGCTGTCGAAGGCCTTTTCAAAGTCGATGAAGTTGAGGTAGGGGGTTGACTGCCATTCTATACACTGTTCTATGATGATGCGTGGTGCAGCGTTGAAATTTCTTCCGCACATGACTGTTCATCCTGACAGAACAAACAGAAGGTACCTTACCCTCCACCCAAACCTTCTGCAATATTGGCGTGAGCATGTCCGCTGTTTTCCCTGCATCTGCTCTCAGTGCTTCTGGCGGGATTCCATCTGGTCCTGCTGCTTTCTAGTTTTATGGCATTCAGTACTTCTGCTTTTGTCGTAGGACTTATGTTCACTGGTAGCTCTGTGGCTGCAGGTGGTATTTCTGGACGAGTTGCAGGTGGTGGTGGTGGTCGGTTTAAGAGTTTTTTGAAGTGGTCATCCATCGTTTCCTTTGTTTCTCCTCTTCTCTAACCAGGTTTCCTTCTCAGTCTTTCATTGGTTTCGTGTGATAGTAACAGATAGTAACCTGGTTATTTGATATAATGTTGTCAGGTCTCTTCTACCAGCAGCCTGTTCTGCTTCGCTTGCCAATGTGTCGTAGAAGTGTCTTTTGTCCTTCCGAACACTCTTCTTCACTCCTTTGTCCAGTCTAGTGTTTTATAGGTTGTGTTCAGTTCCTCTTTTCGTTGTTTGTCCCTGCACTGCACAGCAATGCACTGGTTCATCTTCTGCTTCACCATCTTCCTCTCCCTGCTCCATCAGCTCCCATGTATCCATTGACATCCATTCCTTGTCTTCTTTCTTCTTCCTTCCTAATATGGTTATGCAGGTTTCTTTGCATATAGCTTTCAAAGAGTTCCAGTGCTCATCCACACAGGTTTCTTCAGGGATGTTCCTTGATATCTCCCATTTTGTCCTGATGACTTACCGACGTGAAAATTTGCTTTGTAGTTTCGTCCTTCAGTTTCTGTTGTGGGTGTTGAACTTGAACTGTGGTCTATCACCAACTTCTTTGAAGGCTTTCACCTTCTTCTACATCAACTGCGTTGGAATCAGTGCAATATCGTTAGACATCCTTCCTGCCGCTTAAATCTGGGAGGATTCTGGTCAAAATGTAATGACTAGTAGAGTCATCCAAGTCGAACATGAGGACAGTCACTCAACGACGACATTAGATGTAGGTTGCGCCGTATAGTGAACTGACAGAAGTAGGAAATATGGACCATTGGATTCCGACCCCGTGGCTTAGTGGTAACGTGCAGCCTTGAGACCTGGAGGTCCTGGGTTAGATCCCCTGGGGGTGGGGTCGTGGGTGTGCACTTTTGATGAGTCCCATACTAGAACGAAACACCTGTCCAATCCTCTTAGGTTTCCATTGTTCCTCCAACTGATGTCAGTTCATGATGAATTCCAACCTAAAATCAAAATGCAATGAATTAATTCTTATTGCCCATTTTTGTGAAATATTTCTATGGACTATTAATTCAGATGAGATTTTTATGTGCTAGTGATTGATTTCATTGTATTCCCACTACTTCATGACTTTCAGTGGTTCTTTGGTTGCTATCGATCCTTGGTGAACAGGTTCTCATATTAATTATAACTGTTAAATTAATGTTTAAATTCGCTCGATGTACTGGAGCGAATTGTTTGTTACCTGTGACTGCAGTGACATGATTTGACTGCTTACTTGTAACATTAAAAACCAAAGTTTGACAAGCCATATACTATTACAGATTATCAAATGAACTTGAGTTAAGGTAACTGCTAGCGAAAAGCGGATTATCAGTGAACAATTCAAGAAGTTTTTAGGTATGTGAATGTTTAACGATACAAATTGTCTTCTGGTTATACGCACATATGCATACAATTCAATCTTATATTGAGACACAATTCCTGACAATTAAGACTAGCCTGAACTGAAATTCTATTTGACCTCAAAATAATCTGTTTAAACTTTTCATATTATTGAGGCAACTTTTGTTGATTCTAGTGTCTTTTCTGATCGAAAATGTTTTGGGGTCGATTGGTTAATGATTACTAGGCTAAAATTTACAACTGAATAACTGTGATGATAAACAGCACAAAAAGTGCACTTTTCACATTGGTCACCACTATTTCCTAAACCAGTAGAGTTGTATGAATTAAACAAAAAGTGATTCAGATCTAATGACAATAAGATGTTGAATTGAAGAGGAATGAAAAGTATTAAGCGCAAATATTAGTCATAGTCGGTTTCAACTTAAATATAGCGGTTAGAAAATTCTACAGTTCGGAAGAAAAGGCTTGGCTCGGCCTTATTACAGTATTGTTACTTTGCCAATATAACAATCCCTTTGAACGTTTCTGATTGCAACGACCTCAAATGCCTAGCAGATGCAGTTTTATAACCTATATCCCTCATCACACAGATCTCTCGGTTTACTTATAGGATGTCAGGTAGACTCTTTTTTCTCAGTATTTCGCATGTACTCGCTCCTGCAAGAAGGATTTTTCCACAATTATGATTACTATTTCAGATTACATTTAGCTTTCATTTGGTTGATGATCATCATTTGTATTCTTCTTGTGCCTGGTTGATCCCGCTTCTTTAATGTATAGGAATAAAACTTAAGCCATGTAGTAGAATTCAGTTCCATTCTATTTGATTTATCAGATGCATCACATAGTGAATCAGTAGTATTTACCGGATTACATTTCAGACACAACTTACTGTCTTTATTCATATCAGATATAAAACTGACCATAGATTGTAAGATTTCAGACATACCTGGCTGACGAATCCCTATAAGTTCGAAACAGACCTATCTAAACCAGGGTTTCCTGCCAATTGCTTCCAAACACCCAACATATCACTTACAATCTTTAAACTACAAGCTCAGCTGCTTTGAGAAAAAATGATCTTTTCCATCAGACAAAGCATAAAAAGTTGTAATATGCTTTTTAGCGGCTACCAGTAGAATCCAAGATTCTGATTTTGTCTCATTAAAAACTCAACAGCTCAATTTACATGCTTTCAATGAAACTGCTACAGTAACCTATCAGTTCAGTTCAGCAAAATAAAATAATAAGAATTCACAAGTATATGAAAATTCTAAGTAATAACTATTGAAAAAGTGGTGGTTTCCCTTATTCAGAAGCCCAGTAGATCCGAAGCAATGATATCTGTGTTCGAATCTCAAAACGGAATATTATCCGTCACTGGGATGTAGACGTATCCGGAGGACAAATCCTAAATAAGAGGTAATGCACAATCTGGATTACACTGTTAACCATCACCAACTGGATAACACCAAAATTACACTCAAGTAGGTGTCAAGGTGTTTGTTCAGAGTCTGTTTACTAACAGAAATTGATCATTTAAATCCTGTCAATGAAACAACGAGAGATCACAGACGTGTACAGATGAATAATAGGTTTCTCTTTTATAAATTCAGTCGGTGTAGACTACCATAATGAAAATCATCGTATCATATTGACTCCTTTAAAAAAGTTAATTGAATTAGCTTAAGCATTTGGTGTGCAAGATATTTTCTGGATTAATTACTTCCTGATTTGTCATTCAACATCCTTAGAATAGTATTTCATCCACATTGCCATACCTAAGCATGATGATTATTATTTTATTTGCACGTATTTGTGTGGCTGGACACACCTTGAAAGATAAATCTCATACACATCATGTCAGTTGCCTGTTAGTATCCGAATTGCACAGTTTTCCATAGTAACCTGCAGTCTGAAAATGTTTTAGGCTGTCATATGGTATTTTAGTGACTGAAGTCTTGGATGTATATATCAACCCCTAAATTGATCCCCACTAGGTTCATCATCTTATCATCAAAAGCAGATTCATATTCGTAACTCGCAGTAAAACTCAGGGTGAGCGTTTCGTCCCATTTTGGACTCATCAGATGGATGAACCTGCACCTCAGTAAGTGATATTCCCATTGCAACTCGAACTCAGTATCTATTGCTTTGAAAGCCAGATCGTTATCCACCAAGCCGTTGGGATACGAGAGCAACGGGTATCAGTTTTTGTTTGGTACCCGTAATTTCCCGTTGCTGTAAATACAAAATAATGAATATTTGGCAGTATCGAGACATCCGCATAGGAGTCCATCTGCCATCAGAGGTCGATAAACTCTACCCTACATACCATAACAGCAAGCTAATTGGTTTGCTTGATATTAGTTATTTGTAAACAGTTGACAAGAAATACTGGACCTATATCCCATGCTTGTTCGCAGTCGTCACAAAGGCGTATCTGCAACCTTAAAGGAAGTGATATCCCCTCAAAGATTCAAGCCGGCTTCAAACAGTCCTAAAATCAGATACCTTAACAAAAGTCTATTCAGTTCCCTTTGTGTTGCAGACACGCCTGGCTGACAAATGCCAACAAACATGAAACCTTAGTCCAGGGATTCCAACCGACTGCCATCAACAGTCGAAGATTAATCAAAGTATACTGTCATGTTGGGTGTCTAAATTGGTGACAACATTGAAAAATGACTGATAGATTTTGATCAGCACACAGGACCAGACATATTGACAGCCAATATACTTACTTTACTGCGTACCTTCAACTACATCTATTCATTAATATCATGAAGGTCAGCACCCTATGTCAAATATTCTCAAACGACAAGCTAAATGATTTTCAGAATTTATCTGCATAAGGGTATACAACTGTATGTATTTAACAAGTGTGCTCAAATATTATATAACCGTAAAATCTGAGTTGAAATTGAGGAAGTTGAATAGATCTAAGGATACTTCCTATGAAATAAAGAAGAATTGTATTGATAAAGTCAACTTTTTAGCAAGAGGCATGGATTATCTTCCTTCAACCTCATATTCACACTTTTCGTAGTCCACTATCACACTTGATAACACCATTGATAACACTAATAACCACTTTATCAAGAATGAGAATTTATCTTTAACACAAATAGAATATGAACAATAATTTGTCCGTTATCCAGTAAATGATACTGTTTCATTGTGTAACATTTCTAATAAACAGACTAAAATGGAAGTTAAGGTCTGTCATATTGGGTTTATAAAACAACCGAGATCGACGGTTGCAGACTTTAGATAAACTAGTATTCCATTGATGCCGGAGGTGCATATGTATCAAACCTTGTCTTAATGTAGATTCTGAAATTCTCATTAGCGTGTATCCTTATTCATTGATGTATTCAGCTGAATTGATGAAATTAAACAACGGGAGAAAAATACGTTGTTACTTGTACTATTCCGTCGCTGATTGGACTGAATTAATCGGTCTTTATTGGCATATGGCCTCCTGTGTGGATGACTCCATACTGCCAGTGTTTCAGTTTTATATTAATGAGGAACAGTGGCTAATAGGGGAATCCAGAACGCAAGTTTCTTCCTAATCGAGACTCGTCAGCTAGATGTACCTACTTCCCAGAGAATGATGTTGTCACCACTTAGATTGGAGCCCAAATGATGAGTCCCGAGTAGGACGAAACACATGTCATGGATTCCACTGCTAGCTACTATTTAATATCAAGATAAAATGGGAGGAAAACATTGTTGTGCTGTTAAGACTGATCCCAAACAAAGGAGCAGAACGACAGGTTACATAAGCTGTTTGTTTATTGACCAACGAGTTTATATAAACTAACGTGAACTTCCTGAACAAGTAAATAACTACGCATCTCACCGACAAATCTGTCCTCAGGTAACTGGCCTACTGATGGGTCAGTAGTCTGGAAAATCATATGACGAAATTTATACTAGCTTTCAGGTAGTCTGGAGCCTCATTCAGAGAAGACGGTAAACATTGGGATTCCGCATTAGCTTTGTTTATCTGATATAGCACACAGTGATGCACTGAAAATAATGGTGATAACGATTATAATATTAATATTAATGATAATAATGATAGCAATAAGTTAATATAGAATTACATTCTGCTGCATTATCCGTGTTTTGTACTTATATTAATGGAATATTGTAATTACTTGAATCCGTCAACTTTTAGGAATATTTATTACCATTTATTGACATACTTGTTATTCTCCATTGTTTTGTTAGATCGAATTGTTCAACCTCTACTGACATATGGGCTCCTATGCGGATGCCTCGATATTACCTGAATGTTAACTATGATAGGTTGGTTGGTTGTGCCTAGCAGAAGAATTCAAGGCGCGCATTTCGTCCTATTTGGGGCTTGTCAGCTGAATGTACCTGCACCCCAATGATGTTGTTCCCACTGAGACTTGAGCCTCGTACCCATTGCTTCAAACGCCAAGGTATTATCCACTAGGAATAGTGTCTATGGAATACTATGAACTCCACAAAAATCTTGTCACCTGTTTACAGCCTAAATAAACAAATAAATAAAGAATCAAAACACAGATTTAGGTACTTTTTTTATATTAATCTATATTCGACAAAAGTGAGCGACAGTGTGATGTAGTTTACATATACACGAGTTTTATTAGGCTAGGCGTATAGTTACAAGACTAAAGGACGACTGTTGCTCACTTATCAGATCAATGAATTCCAATCGGATGACGGATGCCTATGATGATATAGAATGATGGTCTGGGTGTATAACGAGCCGCCAGATATGAAAAGTGTGGATCGGGGGCTTTTAACCCAGTTAGTGAATTGTTGGTCTCACACTTGATTGCAAATACAGTCATGATCGTGCACTGCTAGTAAATCTCGAACCAGGATGACACAAACTGACCGATCATTTTGGCAATGTGACTGTTATCCGGAAACCTCAATATTATTTGGAGATAAATTATGATATTATTTGACCGTCGATGTCTAGTGATGGGATGTAAGAATCTGGTTTCATCCCACTTAGGTGAGTTCCATTTTCAGTGGAAACACCACTACTCATTGAGATGCAGGTATATCCAACTGATCGGTTTAAAATAGGACGAAAGGCATGTTCTGCCTTCCACTGCTGGTCGTCACCAATCAAACCAAATCACAGGCTAATACAATTTTCGAGTACTCCCTGGTTTTCAATAATTCCATAGGTAGTGTCAATCTGTGCTAAACACACTACTGAAATTTAGATATTCTAAGGAGTGGTTACGTAACTATCTGGACAGGTACGTGGACAAAAATGATATGATGAATGATCACTATAATTGTAGTAGGACAATAAATTGAAACTCAACAAGGTCAGACAAGAAATAATTAATCTTTTACGGGTGGTAGTGAGTTTTTTTAGATAAGTCAATTATTAATTTAAATATTTGCATTATGATAACCGAAAGACAGTTTTTCACTTTGACTGAGTCTTAGTTTGGCAGACTTTTATTCATACTGGGTGATGGTTGAATGTGAAATAAAAACCTGGGTTGTGGTAGTATTCAAACCAGCGACCACCGGGTTTCCGGCTTGGTGCTCTATCAGCTGAGCTAAGCCACCTGACTGCTGATCAGATTTTTATTTCACTTCAATCAACAAGGGTTTTGACCTACTGCTGTGTGAATTCGTGAGACGTTACTATCACTTGATCGTACTCACACTGGCTGCTCAGACACAGATAAATCAAATGCCTGTTTTTTGTAATTTCTCGTCAGAAGTTGTTACTCAACGTTGAAATTTGTTACCAGTTACGGTTATTGGAATTCGGGTTGCAGTACACGATTTAGAGGATAACAATGAAGGTGATCAAAACAAAAAGACTTTATTATAAGAGTAAAATCTGAGCAGTGTTAGATAGACTGTGATTTCGTTTTACTTTGTTAGATGCATGACACAGGGAAACAGCATTACTTACTGGATTACGTTTCAGACACAACTGATTCTCACGGTAACTCCACAACTTTGATACATGGTTTGTATAGTTCTTCTTCTCTGCGATAAGGGTAGTAGAACTGTTTATATTTCTGGGATCGAAGCAAAATCATTTCCATTACATTTATTTGGGGTTGCTTTGATAAACATCTGGTCATCTGCTTTATCCCAGTAGACAGATGTACATCCCCTTTTGTTGCAGATATTTTTGCTGATTGATAGGTATATTACTGTCTTAGTACAGCAAGGACAACCAGTTTCTCAGAATGGAATGGATTCACAGTATTTCATTGCCTTTTTCAGAGGTGGACATGCAGGTTATAAAAACTATACAATGAGGCATACAGAGAAGTGCGATCTAAACACCATAGTGATCGATAGGATAATAGTCTGCTGATAATGAAAGGACTGATACGGATTAAGAAAGTTTGAATGAAGTAACTTGTTGTGACTGAAATCAAAATTATTCAATGTTTATATGGTCATATTGTCATTTTGTTACACATCATAAATCGAAAAGTGGATTCATAAGTCAATAATATAAATACAAGGTTGAAACTGAACGCAAATTAAGATGAAATTGGTTCGGGTTAGAGAGAAATTGGTGGGGATAAAATATGAATCAGTTGTAAAAAGTGAATAAAAACTCAAATAGTTAAAAGGATTTATAGTAAATAATAAAATCAAACAAATTGCTGGTTTCCGTGGAAGTTGGGAGTTACCAACTAACCCGTTTATGATACACAAGTTTGATTTAATTCTTCTCATAGTAATGTTTTGTCTGGGAAACATAGTTTAAGCAAATATACATTTCCTATGATTTCTCGGTCAGGCTTTATAATTGCATTTACAAAGGATTCAATAGAGCCATTCGGTACCGCTGCATTTTGTAGAACTTAAGCTCGAGCACATGAATTAGAAGGCAAAAATGAAGGTGGTGATAACAGTAACAAAATTTTTCGATTGTTTATTTAACATTAGTAGTCAGATATTTTTCTCTCTATCCCTACACATATGCACAATTCAGTCATGCTTGCATAATGACTGACTGATGAGGTTAAATGAACTCTTGCTAGACTGTATTATTGTAGTCCCTTAGTTCATGCTTTCTTACAAAAATGCTATTAGTCATAATGGTACTAAGTGTGTGTGCTGAACAGTTTCTAAATACAATGGTAAAATCATTTATAACCAGGTTAAAGGTGTTTGTTTGTTTGTTTGGGATATAAATGTTGCATTGCACTTTTCCTGATGATTATACCTTCATCAAATTGAAGTGTACTTCAATTCTTCTGTCTATTGATTTGATAAACCTTTCTCTTTCTACGGTTTTTTTCCCGCAGGTGATATCATTACTTTCACCGATTTACTTCCTTGTTTGTTGACCTCCTTCCTAGCGATCTGATGTAAATTGTCGTAAAACTGACCGATATAGACGTTTGACTGCTATTAAGGTTTGAATGTTATGTAATAAATGTCAGTTGTATTTTATAGTTTGATCGATTCGCAGCTGAAATAAGCAGCAAACGTCTTCTGAATCTGATAGATACTAGTGCTTACTTTTAAAATACCTGCAGTACGTCATTAGAGTTCACACTTCCTCTAGAAATTCTCTTGTTCGATCAAGTCTTGATACCCTTTCCTAGGAAATTCCTAATCACTGTTTTCACGATACAGAGTTGTTGTCTCACAACAGTGAAAGATTCAAAGCAAACATCAAGCACTTGTCATCTGACTGATGAACAGATGAAGTTCAGTAAAGCAATCCAGTGGATCGTGGCGTTAAGTAAATGAGTAATGCCAGTGAACAAGTGAATATACTCGAGATGAAAACAAATACCAACTGTTATCACAAAATCGCATCTGCTTGTTGAATTTTGAGTTATTATTAAAAAGCTATCCTCCAGTAAGATATTAGATAAAGTAATTCAGAGATGTCATCTTCTGTCTAATATTTTTCGCCTCCAGAGTTCGTATCCTCTAGCAATTAGTACAAAATGTCAAACAACACTTGTGATCCACAGACCGAGTCACAGTATGCTCATGTATTTGTGTTTCCATATTCAGACTGAACCAGCTTTCACTACTATGCGAAATACATTCTAATAAAAGGAACGCGATAACAGATATTCAAACAACAAAAGTAATTAGATTAAGCTCATAAGTAGGTGAATAAATAAGTGCAAAGAACTGACTAAATATACCCATTTATTCATCAATAAGAACAAGATATGTATCAACGAAGAAATATTTCTTTTCAACGACTTCATTATCAAGCTGTACAGTCGTATTTATACTCGGTAAAATGACAGATAATTGCGCTAAAAAGTTGCTCAGTCAATATGAAAAATATACTATAGGTGTAGGTGGTGGTATTTGTTCAAGTCGAAGAGATAGAAAAGGGGTCACTGAATAAGGAACGAGTTGAAAACAAGTGGTGAGATAAGGGACACGTGTTGTCAAAGAATAGTAAAAAGGTGATAATTTAGCTGAAAAATGCAAAATAGATCAATGAATAAGGAATGAATTGATATCAAAAAGTGAAATATGGGTAAAATGTTGTCAATCAAGTGAAAACTGGGGATAATGATGATAATAAGAGAGAAGTATACCAAAGTGAAGTGAAATTGACGGAATCAACAAAATGAATTGTTAAGGCCAAGGTAGAGAATGTGGTTTCACAAAAGATGGATATACTAAACGGTTGTATTGTGAAACATGAATACCCAAAATATTTCTGGAAAGCTTTGAGTCGTAATTGTATTCATCCTAATGGTTGTACGTTGAAGAGACATGCTCTAAATCTAATTGATGGCATCCGTGTACGCCTTCCTGAACTGAAAAGAAATAATTCTCAACGAGAGCATTTTATTTCTTTCTTGCTCTACTAGTGTCAAGTTGGAGGCTGATCTATTTACTCCAACATGCCGAGTACACTATTTTGAAGACATTTGCAAAGTGTCCATCGCTCTAGGTAACAAGACACTGTTCTATGTTATGCTTGGTCCTGGTCGTAGACGTTGGATATAAAACCTTGCCTTTAAAGACAGCTGTTTGCGGTGTTCACGTACTGTGGTCAGAAGAATAGAACCCACCCAATTGTAAGGTTTTACTTCAGTTTCCTTTGGGAACAGAATTCCTAAACTTCAAACGGTATGAAGAGATAAGCAGAAGAACTTAATGATATTTCCTATTTATCGATATAAGTAGGTAGAAACTACTCTTAACAATCAGCAAAGCACACTAACCAGATAATGGTAATCCTAATACTCATGTCAATCAGTAGTGCCTACTGTGCAGTTCTTCCTGTCTAAATAAGATCACACAATTGTTAGGAGTCATTTGCTTAAGTATCAGAATCCATCAGTCACTGAGCTTTTAGTGTTACTACTGACCTCACTTTTTAATGGATCAAGTACGAGGATTAGTCACTTACGAGTGACCAATGTCATGCCATGGACTAACTTAGAAATATTGTCAAAAAGTTAATCGCAAGTATATTTTGTCTGAGTAAAAATTGAAAGCAAGTTTTCAGGAAATTTACAATTTCTAACTTTACAAACTATTCTTCTAAGTTTAAAAGGAAAATTTAGGTTAGAAGAGTTACTTGATAGATAATGGTAACCTCATTGAATCAATTGTACATTGAATGCTTTGATTTAAACAGTTATCGTTAAACATCAAGTTGATTTTTAATATTCTTGGACTTGATATTATATACGAGGCTAAATAGGATTTTCTGACCAATGGTTTATTGGAATATATCTAGGATTCACACCAAACTGCAGTATTTTCATGTACAGCAATGTAGACCAAATGTTGTAACCAATGTAAACAACTCAATTGTCAATAATGTATATAATTCATTCACATTTACTTACGATAAACACTTCCATTGTAGAGTTTCTTTTAATGAGTGTAGACTGTAAGTGGTTGGGATTACGAGGCTGATGGTTATTTTGACTCCTGATTTATCCAGATTCTTGGAGAACTCTTTCAACTTTCTTTTTTTATCATAACCACTTTGAAAGGTTCTTATTGCTTGTTGAGTGAGCTGCCTGAGATACTGGTAGGTGAATTTAATGGAATGCTTTTAAAGTCCTTAATAACTTCATTACCATTGACTGAATGTAAGAAAATAAATCATCTGAGGTTGAACTAATCTATTTTTCAAGTTTATCTGGTCATTTACTCTGTAACAGCTAAAGATCCTGCCCAGGGCTAAAATCTTAATAATTAACCTGGTATTTGAATCTGCTGTTCACTAATTGGAAGTTGACCGCCCAAGTAAATTTTAAACACCTCCAAGTGAAGTGTAAACATATTAGATAGAAGAAACTCCAAATCTAATAAGGTGTTATAAGTACTGTAGAGTCAGATCAAAAGTTCAAAAACAGATGAGGTCAGGTAAATCTAGTTTGCGTATCAATCATTAAGCAACCAATGAGCTATCTCTTCGTCGACTGGTTATAAAGATTATGTTAACCGAATTGTGATTTTGAGGATGTGAAATTAAGAAGCATGCGGAAAATGCATCAACTTTACTATCCTGTAAGGGTTGCCTTGAACACGCTTACTGGTTTGAGAGTAAAACATCGGTATACAAATAATTTAGCTGTCCAAACACTAAATCAACCAAAAGTGTCTCTTTAGCAAATTTTGAAAACGACGTTAATTCATCTACACTGCAGTACATGCCTATTCCTATTCGAAAGCTTTATTCGGATTTCTGCTCATCGTCTTCTGTGACAAACTTCTCTCAGTGACCTGGATGGAATAAAACACCAAGTATTTCTTGAACAAGAAGCTAATTTTGTAAGGTGATTCTGATCATAGTTGTAAAACAGTTAGGAAACTATCTCAAATCGAGAAGTATTGAATAATTTGTATCACTTTACTTTGAGATCCACAGACAATGTTCACCAATGTACTCTTATCGAGTTGAATGCAGCACCTCAAGTACCAAGGGAAGCGTGTTACTTTTCATTCACTAATTGGAACTCAATAATTTGAATCTCCTAACTGCCGTCTATTCGCAAAACAATATAACCGTCATTGGATGCTATCTGTGAATGTCTTTATCCTCACATCCAGTTTGTTTGAGCCGAGAGTTGAGTGAATTCAGCTCACTAATGAACATTAAATTTTTATGCAGGGGAAAGAAGCACGCGTGCTCGGTGCTTCTTGCTTATCACTTTTCTCTCACTGATGTCAATCCATAATGACAACTGCCTTGAAACTCTCAAACCGTCATCAAACAACTATCAACCTGATTAAAAAAATAATACCCTCACATATTTCCCCTTAGAATAATAATTCACTAACTTCTCTGGTTGTTTATGCAGCTAAATTTGTCAGTGTGACAGTAGTAAAAAGATTTTATACTTCCTGTGCTCTATTTATCTTACATTTTGTTCATTCAATCCGAAATGGACTGCATAAACGGACAGAAATTCACTCTAAACTAGTCAACAGGGTAAATACTTTGCAAAGTACATTTAGGTTTCAGTGCTGACTAACCTAATGCTATCAACCATTGGGTCTTTTTAACAGGGCACCTCAAGGTTTTGTGTGTTTGATGTATAACGGTTGAAAGTGATAGGCTGCGTGCTCTGCTTGATCGAAGTTTCGTACTCTCAAACACAGTACGACATACCTATCTATAAAGAAACAGTTTTCTTATGAGATCATGAAACCAATGCTAGTTTACGAGTGACTTTAAAGGTCGCCATAACAACTACTGCAATGACTAATTAAACATTTTGGCTTTACAAAAATCTGCATTTCAGAAACAGAGAAATATAGCTGGCTTTTTCAGTCGAGTAACGCTGAGGGCTACCCTAGCAACTACTGAAATAAACAATTAGGTTTCGAATTCCACTTAAAATATGGTTTTTATGAAATAAGGGAACCCAATTGGCAGGCAACTCTAAAGGCCACCCTAGCAATGATCGGAATCATTAATTTCCTTCATTTCGGATGGAAAGGTAAATTTTCATAAAATAGTAGTCTAATTGGTTATTTTAACTGTTGCTAGGGTGGGCTTGGCCACTCCCTAATTTGCATAGGGACTTTAAGGGACACCCAAGCTACTGCTAAATTAACCAATCAAACTTCAGAATTTCAGCTGGGGAAGTAATTGGCTATATGAAGAGTTGCTTTGGTGGTCCTAAAAACACTCTTACGATCATTGAGTGAATTTAAAGGCCAATTAGACTTCTGTATTTTATGAAAATCTGGACTGAACTGTAGAACATTCACTGTCATTCCAGTAACAGCATCAACTCCAAAGTGTGTAAGATATCCAACTGCCTACTAAGGATCAATGGTTCTCCACAGTAATCCGCTCTGTCTTACACTATGGGTGTGCAGCATGTTGGATCACTACATTGGTAATGTAGAGTTTTAGCAAAAAAGATAAGTCACTTGACTAAGTTATAAACATTCACCGATTCGGATGGCTGGGACGTGTTACGCAAGCCTAGTCACTATTAACCACGATGCACTATATTACCTGAAGCATGTTTAGGTTGAAACAAGGCCGAGGCAACTAGAATAAAACATTGTACAAATTCATTAATTCTCTAACAGTTGGTTTAAACTGCTCAGGGAAACGAAGACTTCCCGGCTGACGCCAACGGGACAGCCGAAATAAAAGGTAAAATACTCTATGTGGTATGGGTCAGAATCGATTTTAATGGAGCAGATGCCTCCGCACAGCATCGTCACATCATATTGCTTTATTTTCTAAATCCCAACTTCTTAGCTGCCCATATCTTTCCTTCTACGAGCATTGATAACCATTCTAATTCTGTTTTGTATATTTAGGTGCGGTAACTTGGACTGTTACGCAACAGTGTCAAGTCTTAGTTGATTCTTTCTGAAATCAACGTTAATGATAGGAAGAATTCGTCCGTCCTGATAACCGTGACCGTAGTTTTCCTGAGATATCATCATGTACATACGTACTCGTATAGGCAGCTTTGATACCCAAGTGACATGTTTTTTATTAGTTGTTACATCGCATCCAGCATCAACATGTTGACTGATTACAAACTGACCAGATTTGGAAAAATTTACTTTTACTTTTTCAAGTTCGTTTTGTTCACGTCCCGTACATTTTTTCCAGTTAACTTGGTCTTCCTGTTTATCCATATGTACTGATAATGATGATGATATATGATGTCCAATTAGAGCTCGTGGTTGTTGTGTATCCATGGCATATATAGATGAGGTTTATCTTGTAAGTAGTCTTGATATCGCTTTGTTTTGTATGCGTGCTATTGTGGTCTGCATAGTAGTGAGTGAACGGACTGTGTTGGCTTGACAGCTATAAGATTAAGACTTTCGGAAGAATACTACTAAGCAGTATGAGTAGTTATGAACTCCTCAGGCTGATCTGTAGATTTCGTCAAACAAATCACAGCAATTTAAACGCTGGACAGCAGTTTCACTCACTTGGAACCGAGACCATCAGCTGTGCACCCAGATAGATTCAGCTTACAGAGTTGAATTGTTCAGATCACCTGATTCTGGCTAGAAGACTTGTATGGACCGGTTACCCTAAACAGATGATCAATCTGCAAATGATTTACAAATTGCACGGCCGACGTTGACATTTTTCGCAGCTAAGTAGTTTTTCAACTGCAACCCAACTGTGGTGTTAACAAGGTTTGCGTTGGTAACTATCCGCTCAGGGTCACAAGGTGTTCTCTCCAACACTGAAGTGCTATGAGAAGTTTGGGTATCATCCGAACTTAGTGACTTGGATCAATCAATCACTTCCATCATCAAACTGGCAGTCAATCACAAATATCCTTCTTAATGAAAGAACATGGGCAATTAGTCCTGCTCGAAATATCGAGCAGTAAGTAAAACTGAATCAGTGTGCCATATCAAATAAACAATCTAATATAAAACATTAGTCTGGCCTACATGCTTCACTGTAAAATTATAAATAGAAGATTGGAAAACGTTAATAAAATTGTCCGCATAGACTGTTCATTTCAAACATGTTCTGTTAAATGTGCTACGCCCACTTGTTTTATTTTTGTCAATTGTTAAACTACATCGATTTGCTTGTGTAAGTGACTTCTACTAACAACACACTCAATTAGTTGGGTTGAGATTGCATGCTGTATGAATCTCAGTTTGTTTAAAACAGACTAATCCAAACAATTCCCACTAAAATTAAAATATCTACACTCGATGTGTGCATACGATTTGGTTGTTTTCGTAAAACTTTTCAATAAACACGAAAATAAAGCTCAATAGATACTCAAAGATTAGTAAATAGATCGGGAGTTGGATTACATTTTATAGAAATGAAAAGCAAAATTGGTTTCAATGAAATGAAAGCTCTACAAAAAGGGGGTCTTTGTCGTACAAGAAAAATTCCAATAACTCAACCTCTTTATATACATCTACGATAACACCACAATGGGTGTTCAAGTAAAGACCCTTTATCAATAGATTTACGTGTTTACTCGGCACATCTTTAAGTGAGATACGCAACCAGAAACATATCGGTCAACGGGCCTGAGGATTACAGTCGATAAAAATTTGGAACGAACTTCATATGAATGAAACCGAAGCAAGGGAAAAGGGTATATTTCGTACAAAGAAAGGTTGTCTACAGACGCAATGAATATGAAGGAAAATCCCAACAACTAGAGCAGCCAGAATAATTTATATGCATCGTGGACAAGATTTGACCAAATAGTTTCAAAAATATTGGATGCTGAGTGAAAAGTTGACCAGATTTCCGTGAGGAACATTGGAATTATTCATTTCAGCGAAGATGAAATGTATGTGAATATAACTTGTATCTACCTTTAACAAGCGTCTGAAGTGATAGATGCCGGGTTCGAGCCTCAGTCAGACAGACAAAATCGACGTACAACCTCTCACATAACTGCACCGCTTCAAGTTGCCGCACTTCAAAGCGGTACACGCAGAACAAGTGGTTAGAAAAGACTGATATCAAAGTAGAGAAGGGTGAATGGAAGGAGAGCGAATTTAGAAATGGAAACTTTGGAAGATGTCAAAGAGTGAACACATCTGCACCATCGTGACCGATTTTCAGTCATGTCAACAAGGGTCTCAAACCACTGATTCCTGCAATCTCCAGAACTTCAACCGGGTACTGTACACCCCTTCGAATGGCTAAGACCAATAGTCAGAGACATCATCGACTTTTGCTACCTCTGGGTCTGACTGCTGTGAGCCCTCTTCCTACTTAATCCGACTTCTCCTAGCATTGCGCGTTGAGATGATCAGTAGCTTGGCATGCGCAGTACATGACCAAGCCATCTCAGTCGACTAAGGTTCACAACCTTATCGACTGATTTTTCTTTCTAGCCTAGTATCCTTCGCCTGACTTCAACACGGCTTACACAGTGACTCCACCAAACGCCAGTAATGATAAGCACAATACCATTCATAGAGGACCATCTTCGAGTAGTAGACAGGACATCGTTCAATTGGGAACAATCTGTTAAAGAGGAAACTGTTAGGTTATCAAGATATTAAATAAAATTTATACTAACCGAAGGTAGTAATCCACACAGAAAGAGAAGAAATACAAGGGAAAAGAACGGCGCCTTGGGGAACACGTGCTTCGGTAAACGATGAGATAGAGAGCTTCTTTCTATGGACAGTAAACTGCTTATTTGCAGAGAAATTGGAATACAGGCAGTTAATTATCCAGGGCTCAGTATGTGTCCCGGTCAGCTTCTCCAGGAAAAGAGGTCTTAGGACAGAATGAAAGGGTAAAGTATAGTCTAAAAAGACACATCTGACATACTTGGCACTTTTATCAAGACTGTAAAAAATACGGTGATATAAGACAGTGTTGACATCCAGAGTGCTTCCTTTGCTTTCGCATGCAAGTTGATTAGGATCTCCAAACACCTTCAGTAAGGGTTCAAACATACATATCATTAACTTCTCCATTATTTTAAGAACGGGGAAGTAACTGCAATCCGATGGAATTTCAAACATGTGGTTGGAGTCACCAGCTTAAGTACAGGGACTATCTTGTTATCTTTCCAGACAGCCGGTACGCTGTTTTCTGGAAACGATCTACTAAACATGTTAATTGATGGATGGGACAATATAGCAGCACATTTCTCAAATATGAAACTTGACAAGCCATCCAGACCCAAACTGTGTGAGGGGTTCAGAGATTTGAGACACCCGAAAACACCCTTCTCAGCGAATTTCGGACAACATTCTTCATTGTCAATAAGTGGACAGAGAGGGATGTGACAGTTGGGTTAGTGAGTAAACCACCAATATAACCTGACGAAGGGCGAAGATTTGATCGATGCACTCTCGTCGCGATTTCAAGTCTACTTGGTTTTCCTGGGTATGATGTTCGCAAGCTCCAGTCAAGTCTGACGTCGGATAACTCTGGACCCCTGGATCTTAGACACAATGTAAGTCAAACGGATTCCTCTACGGTTGTCATAAGACATCTCTTCCGTCTTCCACACTCCAATGATCAGTTAAGTAGACCAGTCCGACAGGACTACTTCTGACTCCCACACGCTCCCTCTGTTACTCCTCCACTCAGTAATTCCCTACCTCCATCCTTAAAAACTTCTGGTGATAAACCGTCAGGTCCTGTTGGTTTGTGCCATTTCCGAGTGGAAACAGGCTTCTCAACTTTGACGAGAGTTGAAGGATAGATATCTACACTCCATTCATGTTCCGGCTGGCTGGATGCTGCGTAACCGAAGTGTGACTGTGGACCAGTTGAATTATGCATCAAAGTGTTCTCTCCAACTTTCTAGCCACCTGTCCTCACAAGCTGTTACAGTTCCTTCTTTTCAGTAATGGTTTCACTCACCTTCTTCTTGTCAGTATCTTTATTAATCCTAAATAATTGCCAGGTATTACCTAACGCAGATGCCTTCTGCACCTCTCTTGCTTTCACCACCAACCACTTCTCGCGAACATTCTGAAGACCCTTGACCAACTTACGTTTAAGGTGCTTTCGTTCTTCATTGTGATCAAAGCTAGCTGGAAAACGTTTCCTAGCATTAATCGGTTCGGATGGTGTTTCAGAAATCCTCTGATGTTTGCTGCCCCCTAGATGTACGCACGTTACTAACAGTCTTTAGTGTTGTGTCTTCAGCTGAATAATTATCATGTTGGGTTTCTCCAGGATGAAGATTATTGTCACATTTAGATAAATGCTTGGCTATCTCCTCCCTATATACGTGCTGGATGTCCTCATCTTCCAATCGAACACATACAGGTCTTACTAACGCCCTATTTCCTCAAACCGGTAAGGCACAGACATACTAACGCGTGATCGCAGTTCAAACATGGTACTGCAAAAATAATCGTAATCTTTCATTGATAGCTTGTAGAAATATGACCATGGAGATGTGGCTCACTGGTTTACTCTAAATCAGTGAGTAACGAGGTTGAACCCCGCTCCACATGCTGAGGTGCTGGCAACCAGGTAGTATCATTAGCCCCCCCACAGTAGGTATAGCTCATCGCCTAGTGCACAGATGTGCAAGTGGTTGCTGAGTGCTTTTCGATTTTCCATTCCGAATATGATTTATCTGCGCCTATCGCAGGTTTCATGTCTGAGGACACCAAGTGAGACAGTGTCCCTTCGTGTTCTCGAATCTAGTGCTGGTCAGAATAAGTAATTGTCCGTAAAAAATTGTCGGTTTGTTGGCACAGGATTCTCCAGATACCCTTCCGATTGGCTCAGCTTCCCACTTCAGTGTCAGTGTCACCTCTCATTGTGGCTATATCAAAACGTTTTGCTTTGTGTAGCAAAGTTGACGGCTTCTCTTAGAATTCATCCATTATATCATCCGAACTGAAGTCAGTGGGTATGTGGAGATTACGAACGGGTATCCGTTAGTCTACCGATCCTTCCTAGTTCTCAAAGATCCACTCAGTCGGACAGCATAATGATAGCCGATGACTGGTATCATGTCGAGAAGTGCACTCCCTGCTCTAGGATGTAATGATATATCTACACCAGCGAGTCAACGAGAGCTAGTCACTGGATCTCCGGACGCTCGAAAGATGAATTTTGAAGACTCATCACGCTGGTCGTATGAGGCTAATTTAATACACACATTCGGGTCCTACAACCATTGGATGGTAAAAAAAATGTTCCCCTTTTGGTGTACATTGGTAAGATGTCTTTATTACCCTAACTTCCTGGACACTAAGCCAATGTATCAAATCATTCTTCATCACGGAGTACCTAATAAGTGAACTTGTTGAAGAAATTTCTTTGGTTGATGCAGCAACTGATGTTTAGCTTAATTTTGGAAATGAAAAATTATCGTCTCATGTAACACTTACTTTCAGCGCTACCAGGTTTTCAATAACTTTCTGGTTGATGTCAATCTGTGATTAAAATTCTTTTAATTCCTCATTTTATTTGAAACTCTCCACTAAAGGGAATCCCGAAAGTTGATAGCGTGAATATACTCAAACAGACCAATAATACTACCAAGGAGAGTGGTGACATCTAAATAACCCAGATGAAGTGTTTATGACCAGAATAAGCTTATGTAAAAACCTTTCAATTTAATGGTTGCGACAAATATTTGAACACATAGCAAACCATTATGTTCTGCATCCTATGTTCTATATTCTGAGGTTCGGATAGCAGGCTAGTGAGGTCTTACACTCGATGAAACTTTTAATGGGATAAGTATTTATTGATTCCTAGATGTCCGGTAAGAAAGGCACGCAATCGCTATTCTATATCGTAATCTGTGTTGGCAATATGATACTCTTCAGGTATCCTCTCTAACTGAGAGGTATGATACACTGACAGCTAATAAACCACTACAGGTTTACGAACAATTTATCCGATCAAATTTTTGAGCTCATGTGTACTTTTATTGGTTTGAAATTAAGGTTTCAAAAATATCTCTCCTGCTATGCAAACGCTTTGCTTCACTTTCACTATCTGGGTTCTACAACAGACACGATAATATCTGCATTTTCGTCAAAACATTAGTGCCACGTAATTTTAATAAATACTATCAACGTGGTAAAAGATATATTTGCTCACAATCTATCTATTTTTTGCTTTATCTACATTTTTTCTTTCCTCCCATTTAACTAGGTAAGGATAGAGGATAACATCAATGTAACAAAAATTGGTCACCAGCTTCTCATAGGTGTTCTTACAACTGTCGAGGAAATCGAAGAATGGGTGTCTGCCATGAACACATAAAATATTTCCGCAAAAAATATTTGTTGCTCACTAGACCACAATATCTCGGGGAAAAGGATTATTTTTCATACTATTTGTTTTATTTCAGCTGTCAGACAATAAGTTAGTTCATTTTTTTTGAAAAATGAATTGCTTCTATTTCACCCAAGTGTCTGTTGCTAGTTTTTCCTGCTTGAGAGGTTACTTTTCATTGGATCTTGTGTATTACTGGAGGCGTGCGGGCAGTTGACACTTCCCACGCCGTCGAAGGCTATTTCTTCTAAAGGCACCCAAAAGAGAAAAATATTTGTGACCGCAGAGCCCCTGAGACACCTGCTTGAGGCCTGTCACACACAGCTTCTTGATAAGTTTGAGATTTCGGTTTATCGCTTTCAAACCTAACTATGAATCCCTGTCCCAGGTATTTCCTTGCCACGGGGTGATGGGAGCGTGCCATTTTGGGGGCCGATCTTTTCTCGAGGAAACAAGCGTTTCACCAGAATAGCTAGTTGGGTCATTATGATATACAAGTTCAATCACTACATCAAAACGATAGCTATCAGTCGGGTTGCAGTCAAAAAAACAATACGGTGGGAGGCTCGTACATCCCATCAAATGGAACGATACGCGCGTTCTGGATATAACCGCTGGCCACTATTCATCATCACTATCAAAAAAGTTATTCCAGATGAAAAAGTTGAAATTAGCGCCTACATAACTATCAGCATAAAATATTAAATAAAAATGAACTCAATTATCTGTGATAATAAACTAGTATACAAATAAACGGGTGCATAAAACAACTTGAAAACAATGTTAATCAACAATTAAAAGTACACAATTAAAATGTTATTAGTGTATATATTACAACTGAGGATAGATATTATACGACCAGTTTGTTTAAATCTGCCTAGATCTAACAGTACCCAAGATTTATTAGCCAAAGACTCCTGTTGTTATCGAAAAATTTTCGACACTGACTTAAGGAACTGGATTCTTCAATCACCATGAATTTATGGGTTCATCGTACTACTAGCTCCTTATTGTCTATAGTCACATCGCGGCTTTGTTTGGTTGTGACTAGCAAGTGGATATATGAAACACGTACTACGTCCCAGCTGAGATTCATCAGTTGAACGTACACACTTCTGTGTTAGGGTTCGTACCCAGTATCCATTCTTTCAAACATAAAAGGATTAACTACTGGGCTACAGTCTTGAGAACCGAGTATTGTTCAGCGGATATCATTTTTTATTAATCTATACTTATTACTTCCAGAGGATTATTTTAATAGACCGAATTGACTGGTCTGTTGGCACATAGGTGTGCTCAACAGACATTCGGATTTTGTCTCCAGTTCGATGTACTTTGCTAGTTGGTGGCTCCATCCTATCTCAAACTCATCAGTTGAATGTATCTGTACCACATTGAGCAGTGGTGTTCCCATTCGGAAGCGAACTCAGTAGCCATCTCTCCAAACTCCAGAGCGTTGTCCACTAGACTACTGAGTCATGAGAGTCACATCTTGATCAAGAGACATTATTTGTTGGATGCTTGTACACGTCAATCAGTTCAATTTGGATTATTATAGAAAAGGGGATTTCAAAACCTTACTTATTTTGATTTTTGGTCATTGCGCCACAATAAACTTTTTATATGGAGCTTATCGTCAGACTACAACGTCTGGTGTCAGATTTCGCACAATCATCGATTTAGTGAGTGTGTCGGCATTCGTCTCCGTCTCAATGCCAACGAACACCGTGAACGACTAGTGGATAGTACATACGAGGAACTCGGCTATACACATAGTGAATCCAAACTACGGTGTGTTAAATGTCTTAGAAAACAAGAATTGGAGTACGACATCTAATCTGTCTGGGAAATGACGACAGTTTCCAAAAACTCTTAAAAAAGTCCAGATCGTGAAAGATAAAATTGAAACTAGAAAAAGACAATACAACTTACATGTACTTACAACAATAAATAGGAAAGTGAATTTATTTTTTAAAACCTAACTAAACTCTACTAGTTGGTATATGATGTTGCTTGTTTGAGTCTTAGTGGGAACAATATCGCTCACTAGGAGAGTTACATTTGGATGACGAGTCCTAAATAGAACGAAACGCACGTCCTGGATTCCACTGCTAGTTGCTATCTATCACTAATATCAGGACCGAGCATACAAGCAGTAAAGGGCCATCCGTGCAGAGGCCAATATACCAATAGAGACTGATCAACTCGGTCTCATCAACGACAGGATAATATAAGCAACATCCTATAAAACTACACCCATCGCACAAGTGCCTGTCCTGACTCGGTAGCCTAGTGGATAATGCTCTGGCGTTTGAAGTGATCCGTCCCGCGTTCGAGTCCTCGTGCGAACAACATCGCTCGTTGGGATCCAGGTACACCTAGCTGACGAGTTCTAAGTAGGACGGAAAGCGCGTCCTGAATCCTACTGCTAGACAATAACAATCATTAATTATTAGTAGTCAGAATTCTTGATCATTGACTAGTACCAGAGTCGAGATGCTGTTAAAATGAGCGTACTAAACCAATCAGTAGATTCCAAAATCTTATTTACCGAAAAAGCAAACCAAAGTTAGGTGTGTTACACTATTTTAGAAGGTGGATTAGTGAATAAATGTTTCCTCTGAATTAGCTTCCGGTGAATAGCTGTACACTGGTACATAGATTCATTGGTAGTAGCTTGATCAACAGACGAATGAAACCGGTTTAGCAAGCCTTCATCTGTACACAATCCTACAACCCATGCAAATAAATGGTTCGAAATTATAGTCATCTGAGTTCCCAAGATGGACATTTTTATACTGACCTAGTGTTAAGCAAAACGCATCAGTGTTAACCTTTTCACCAACGTCAAAACATCTGTTCAATATACAAGTTGCAAATACGACTTCCCTGGTGGAGACTGCAAACACCCTGCAGTACGGAAACATTTTGTCATTAAGGGGATTGGTATGTACTCTCCTGATACAAAATATAGAAATATAAATCGACCGACCACTTTATGCACTGCAAATATTTCATCCGCCAATAGACTAGAAAAGTAGGTGTGATGGACGGGATAAATGAACTGATTAGTGAATCAATCCACTTCGCTCCTTAGTTTCATAGCACTCATAAATCCAGACTAATGAGGAAGTATGGCCTCATACGATCGAAGGTGTAAATGACACTGCACCCACTTGTAAACGACTCTTATTGATATCCAGATGGCCTCATTTTACATCAGTATCTTAGTCAATGCACTAGGAAAACATACTTCGCTTCATCCTCAGTTTTCGCCGGAATTCCATTCTTAGAGGACAATGTTACTCGATTACTCCAACTCTAATAAAGAATCTCTTCCAGTTAACATAGAATGCAACGTATACGGCATTCGCGAATCTGGTCAAATAATGTATGATGCAAAACAAGCAATAAGCATAACAAAAGGGGTAATAAATCCGCCATACCTGCAAACACACACGAAGACATTATGTACACATACACGTAAATATATCATATTCTCAAAAATAACAAGTCTATACAGTAGTCAGAAAGAAATCAACGGAGCAAGGGAAAAAACAGACCATTCTAAGTTGACTAAAATCAAAAATAACAAAAGCAACCTCCACTTTATATTATAGTCATTCATTCATCAGTTGAAACTCCATGTGTACAAATTTAAAACAAACAGGTGAGATAAAATATGTTCAGCGTTTGAGAGATCATTATCGCCGTCCTCTTGCAAGCTGAAGAAAGACAGAATCAACGCAGAACCTCGCACGCATGTGCATCGGTTCAAGTTGCCACACTTCACATTAGTATACAAAGAATAGGTGGGGATAGAACGCAGAAGGGAGGACTGCAGTTCATCCTTCAAAACAGAAAAGAAATCGGTAAAATAACACCCAAAAAACCTAAACCCCCTTTTTGATTATTTATCATACAAAAAGTTGATTGAGTAAAAGCAGAGCTTGAAACGATGATTCATGAAAACCAACAAAACAAGTTCTCACATACAAACAGACAAAAGTCGGATTTTTAAATGCCCTCGAATTAGAACGAAAACAGTACTTCTGACAACAGTTTAAAAAGCATGTTTGAAGCAGTTTATATATGCTATAGAGACAGAGGACGGTTTCTTTTCCCTTTCAGTATACAGCGATGAAACTAAAATCATTCTTTGATTCGGCAGTATGTAAACTAAATGAAAATTCGCCTGATACAAACGGGTTTTTTCAAGGCGCTTGCTTTGTCGTCCTAGTAAAGCGGTGAAGTATTCCACAGACACACACAATTCTGGATATTATTTTTAGGCTTTACCAGAGAAACAGGGAAAATAAAGCCGATCCGTAAGCAGAACAATTATCACAGGGATTGATAGTAAACAAGAGAATAATAATTCTGGCTAACCTCAAGCACATAGAAGATGAAACGCGAACCTGTACACGCAAAAACATTTTTTTGTAAAACAGGAAACCGATGATTAGGCAAATTTGGGGACTCACAGTTTAAGATTAGACAAAATGAATAGTTGAGTTTTAAGTTCCCGAGGGATGCAACCACATAAATTGAGTAAATACGTAGATAAGCACGTAGGCAAGTAAACAAGACTTGAAACAGAAAAACAGTGTCTATCTTAGAACACAAAGAAAAACGAGGAAAGATTGAATAAATAAAGAACTACGCTAATCACAATCACAACATGTAGAAAACTTCAGGTATGGAAACGATGACAAATGAGAAAAAACGTCGATGAAACATCATTTCCTTGTCAATTAAAAGGTGAGTTTTTTTACGCCTCATAGAATAGATATTACTTCATCAGGAATAAGAGAGTAGTAGGATGGGGCATTGAAAAGAACACGAAGAAATCCGCGCTCACATACAAACGCATGAAAATTAACACCTCAAGAGAAGAAATAAGTATTCATGGTGAACAGTAAGCACAAATAAGAGAACCTGTATATTTGGATAATGTAATTAGAAGATGTAGATTATCTGGAAAATGTAATGAATTGCGCTATACATTTCGAACATATATAATGCCTTAACAATTAAATGTGTGATCAGATTGTTCAAAATGTATGGCGCAAATATATCACATTTTTCAGATAATCTACGTCTTCTAATCACATTATCCAGATTCATAAAAGGGACTAATTGTTTCAAGAACCTGTGTATATTATTATGCAAACAACACACACACACTATTGATACTGAAATCAACAACAGGTGCAGTAGTAGTATGAGAAGTATTAGAGAAAAGTGATTGACTGATTGACTGATTAGTTGGGCACTAGACTTGATGATTTTTCTCGTCATTATTATGTAGGATAGAAACACTTAAGATGAACATATATGGAAGACAAATTATAAAAAATGAACAGACAGGTCCCAAGTAGCTATTTCTTCTTCATCATCAACATAATCCTCATGTATCACAGAAGGCTGTATATATTGTACTGATAGACATAAACCGCTTCAATTAACATTCAAATGTGATTCATTCATCGATGTCTGCTCTGTAGCATGACTTCCAGGTGCAGAAGAAGTAATCAAGTTAGAAACACCTTCTGGTATTGAAGTTTGTACCACTGACGGTGGAGGATGAAGACTTTCTGTTACAGGTATTGATTGTGCTCTTGCTGTTACAACAGCAGCTGTTGTTGTTGAAGTATCCGGTTCCAAGTTTAATAAACATGTGGGACAACTGAATGAACGCATCAACCATTCATCAATGCATACACGATGGTATGTGTGTAAACAAGGTAGATAGCGTACTTCATCACCTAATTTCAAGTCATTCATACATATAATACACCTAGGAAAAAAACATTAAAATCAACAAAGTACAATAAACATTTACATAAGGAAAAAAATGACACACTAATGTAAATAATAAAAATTTGAACGATCTTTTCATGAAAAACAGAAGTACACTAGTAAACCTGATGTGATCATACCTATGGTCTTCATTCTTGTTGTTGTTGATATTTTATAAAAATCTACCTGGCGGAAATTAAATTTCTCTTTTTGCACTATTTTACACCTTTCATGTATCACCTATGTTAGCTACTGTGAAGGATGCTATTTTCTTATGGGATTCTATTCCAATATATGATTCTGTGTAAAAGACTAAGTTGTAAAAATGTTCAAATCCTTCAATCGAAGTAAAATCTCCTTAATCCAGATGCCTTTGCTTGATGTTAAACAAATGGAGGAAGGTGCCATTTGTTCAATAGCACGAAAAAGTTCCCCGACAGAAGTCATACTGAATGTGTATAGATTGAAACTAGTGATTTGCATTAGATATAAGACTTAATGGCCGTAGGTAACACAAATACAAGCCTTTTGCACAGTCGTGGACAAAGCAATCTAACTAATCAAGTATATCCAGTCCAGAGGTTTGTGGAGTCCTACACTACGACGAGATGATAGTAACCAATAGCTGGAGAGTCTCAGTGATATGGCTCGAGATCCACCACGACGAAGCAGATGTATATACACACGCGTTGTCATCTTCGATATTTTGAACAACTTCACCGTAACCTCTTTCTTATAACTTTTTTATACTTATTTTCTATTTACTTCTTTTGGATGTGCTGTTATGACATATGGCAAACTGAATCGATGCAATGTTCTACTTTGATCTCCTTGTCTTTCTACAAACATATAGGTGTATACATAACCAACTAATGAGTTTGAAAATAAGACGAAGTGCGCGTTTTAGATTCTATCACCACCATGTTTTGTAGGATTTTTCTAAATGTCTTAAATTTGCTAACAAGATTAAGGCATAGACAAGTATAGTGGTATAGAAAAAGATACCGTAGTTGAAACAGATTGGACAATATTGAAGTCGTAATCAAGCGGGATATGATACTGCACCTGGATAACATATTAATTTGTACAACTGATAGATAATTCTATTATCATAATTGACAGTAAGCTAAGAGACTGACCAATGAACTCAAATTATATTGAGTGAGGTTTAACTGTCACTTTTTGCTAGTAAACGCTTTGCAATGTTGCGGTGGTTAGGCTACCCAACATACAGATTACCATAAAACAGTTCACAATGTCATACATAGAGCAAATTCATGGAAACCTTGGATGCAGTAACAAATAATGATAAGTGTTTATCAGGAAGAACAAATGTCCTAGATCAGTTATCACATACATTCATGCACGTTAATCATGAAACGTACAGGATAAAAGTAGAAATAACGATGAACTAGAAGTAACTAACTCACCACCACTACCATAGTGGAAATTTGTTAAAAATCTCCCTTACCAGATAGAAGACCTTGACTGCTTCAAAGAAGCGCCGGAATAAACTAGCATATCAAGGATGCAGTCATGCAGCCGCGTTGTAAATTCCAACAAAATCAACACATCGATAAAACTGGAGCAGATAAACAGCTAGTTGATTCCCAACGTGATGGAGTCATCCAATGAAAGCACACCTGATCAGTGTTCACATTCCAAAACGATACAAAAATAATACAGGACTTGGAACAAAGTACGCCTACTCATTAAATGGTTAGATGCGAAAAGAACAAAGCATATGCGAGAAATCAATACGAGTAAAAATCAGGCAAACCTAACCTAACATACATATCTGTGAGGCCATTCAGGTTGCCATAATTCACACCAAAACAGAAAGTAACAACAGAAACACTGAATAGTCACATGTATACTGACCACACTGAGAGGTTTCTCACCTCCAAACTCTAGGTCATCGAACATTATGTGTTGAAAGTGATATTGTGAAACGTTATCAAGTATCAGCGCCGTCTCACAACAAGGCGTTTATTTGTTTTGAAGGCTTAATTCATGAAATATTGAAACGAATAGTGCATCTTGCACCACATGTTTTAATACAGCCATTTAAAGTCAGGATTCGCTTGCTACCACTCCGTACTGGGACAGGATTAATGCTGACAATTGTTGTCAGATCCAGTAGTATCATGGAGTTCATCGAGAACTTTTGGGTCATAGTTCCTTTTAGTCTTTTTACTTTTCTCTAAAACATAGTGATAACCTGAAATGAATAGACAAGACCAAAAATATTGGACCCGCTGGTATACGACTATAGTTCCATCGGTTGGTTGAAAAATACTATCTCCAAACAATAACAACTGATTTGATGTTCACCTTGAAAATCGTATCAAATACGGAAAGCTGTTGATCAACATGTTGTTCTTGGTTGTACCAAATACTTCATGCTGGATGATTTAGATGTGATGTTCATCTTAGACCCTAACTTTCAGAGTTCAAAACAAGTGGTTAAAATAAAACCTATAGCACAATAAACAACATGCAATTAGGAATGCACTAATAAGTGAGTCATATACTTCAGGGTCGAGAACCGAACCTTATGAAGAGGTGAGTATTATTCTTGTACACACATTGATCACCCTTAAATGTATAAACATACTTCAAGCAAAATATGTGTGACTATCATTTGACCTTCAATCATCCTCCAAGTGTCAATAAAAAATGTGTTGAACACTGAACACAGTAAAACTAACTGTGAACAATAGTGATTCAAACTGTAATACTTTAAGGCATAGAAACACCTGTGAAGATTAGATCAGACCAACAGATGATCGAAGTGAAGAAAACTATTAATAAATGAAAGCATAAATGAGCAGAAAGCAGAAAAAAGTGATTTGTACAGAACCATTTTAATTGAATCAGAAAGATCACAGTCTACGACGTCACAGAAAGATAATGATGTCATCCAGGAATCCAACCCTTTAGGTCGAAGCTTTGAGCCTCATCAAAATAGCACAGCTCATTGGGTGACTTCAATACACATCAGAAATCCGCTGAAGACAATTATGATTAAGTACCTGTAGCCTTTCTTCTTGTTTTGTTTACCTGAGAAAACCCTGTACAAGAATAGAATAGGGCTGTTGAGGGGTATACCATCAATGTATAGCCGTGTAGACAGGATATTTGCTTCATTGCTAAAAGTGACATATGTTCAAGCAATAACTTAACTACAAATGCCTCCTCTTTACTTCTAGCAATCAAAACTTAGGTGTAAAGATTACTTATTGGTGATAATATTCAACCCTTCAGTGTAACAAAATCGATCCATCTCTCCACAGGAGCTACCGAAAGTAGGTGTTTTCTCGGCAGAAAAAAGAATGACCAAAGACAACTTACATGAAAACAGATAAAAACACATCGGAGGATGGTCATCTAGAAATCAACAGCCAGTCACATCTAATATGCAAATCGCAATAGAACTCGGGATTCACGTACACACTCCTGCAGTAGACAACGAGCCATATCTATTGTGTGACGGCTAGAGGTATTACCTGACTACTCAAACCTAGTAGGTGGGGCGAGATTTGAACCCGCGACCAGCCGGTTGAAAGGTGATAGCCTACAATCAATGAGCCACAGACCCATTGGACTCTACTGTTATCAATCTATTTCTTCACCACTGATATTATTATATTCCATATCATGAAAAATTTTATCCAGTAAATAAATAATTTAAACTTCCTCAAAATACGTAATTCACTTGTCAGTAGGGAAAGAATGACCAGGCTAGAAAAAATACGTAACAAAACCAAAAAACGTTAGTCGAGTCTTAAGAACAGGGAAGTTTAAAAATTAAAAAGTGGGTAAGGATAGTGAGTGGAGAAGTTAGTTATGGAAAACAAATTTGATTTCTATTTTTCGATTACCAAAGTTTCAGCAAGGCAAAGTGAACGTTTGTTTAAACCCTTTGAAAGATTCTGTTGTATTTTGTAGACAACGGCAAACAAACCTTCGGGAAATGTATGCTCACAGCTAAGCAGAAGTTATAAGATAAAACTGTTCATCGATTTGTATTTACCTCTACTGAGTTTTCGATAAATGAACATTTTACGTATCTCACCATCTCAACCTCTTAGCAACACGGTAACTTTTAGTCAGTTCTTATCTCTACTTTAAGATTAATGAAGGAACAGTATTCATAAAACGAAAAATTAGAATTGAAATCCCCTCAGCAACCTTGTGCACATGCGTACAGTAGGTAATGAGCCAAACTATTGTCTGAAGGTTAATGATACTACTTGGTTGACCAGACCTCAGCAGGTAGGGCGGGATTCATTGAAAAACATGAATGCTTGATGACATTTGTTTTGAGACAAGACCTTTCACCAGAAGAATATTAGTCTCTTTTCCCGTATAGTAGCACACCTAGACAATATCAAGATGAGACTTGACATTAGTGTGTAACAGTTCAAGTTGCTACGCCTCATATCAGTCGAGTGACTAACTCTACACCCCAAACAAACAAATCGCCAGGATTAATTGGTGAACACATACTACAGTAGTATATCTGGGAATCATCTACCCTTTATTCTACCCTGTGATCCCTGAGACTCACAGCAATATGCTTCCGGTTGGATAAGGGTTACAAGTTGCCAGACTAAAACATGGTATCATTGTATGAAGTCTCCGAGTGTTGATCTATGCCGTATAGGAAAATGTAGACTTCCCAGTTTGGGTTCGTGTGAAATTAGAAACCAGTGGTCGGAAACTAGGTGATGTCACTGAGAATCTATCTCAATGCTGCAGTTGTACTCACATAGTATCTTCATCTTAATCGTCATACTGAATTCCAGTTTTCTCTTATTCCTCTTTTGATGACTTTCTACCACTTTAGGCTGCTTTCTTCTTTATTTCTTTCTCTTTCATCCAAGTCCATTCCCACTTGTGGTGATATCAACTGTGGTAACCTGGACTGCTGTGTAGTAATGCCAAATCCCATGTTTTAAAAATTCCCATTATGTAAATTAGAACAAGACATATAAGGGAACAATATTGTTTTCAATTAGATCCTCTTCAAGCTTTATTCTAATACAAATAGCTTAATATATATATTAAGCCATTTGTATTAGAGTAAAGCCTGAAGAGGATCTAATTGAAAACAATGTTGTTCGCTTATATGTCTTGTTTCAATTTACATTATCTATTTGTCTGGATGGGGATCAGATCAACCAGTTTGCTTTAGGGCCACTCAACAATACAGAACGCTGACAGTATATTTTAAGACCCTCGATTAAAGGCATCACTTCTTGGGATACGAAGGCCGTGGATGAATAATACTCTGTCAACCAAGAAAAGTCTTGAGTCAACAACTGCCATTATTAATGCCATCTAATACGATTTAGTATCTACTCACAATATAACCTCCGGAAAACCAGCTTGTAACTCTATCTGCATTTGACAGCTGAAGTAGTCCGACAAAGCTGTTGCAATAAGTTCCAAACGTGGTATCGGTTGCATTTTAATCAGTGCTCTTCTCGCCTTAGATATCACAAGGCGGTAATATGAGCTTTTAGCATAATTAGAATGCTGGATGCAAACCATTGCTACATAAACAGTTTCAAAGGTGCCGCAAACAGGCAATAATTCTGTTGAGTACTCAGTAGAGGACGACTATTAACAACATGAAAATATGTATAACCCTCAGGAAATTATTCACAAATATGATCCAATTTCTTTCACCTTTTATTTCTTCATCCCAACTCAAGTTAGATGTACATGACCGTTGGAGTAGTCGAGATGCATGCATGTACTGCCCCATAATCAAACTATAGGGTGGGATAGGGTGATAATTCTAAAATCCAATATAGCTAGGTGGAGGAAGAGACTGATCACAGAATCTTTGTTGATTGAACCAAACCTAACAAGTGTGACAGCAATGACTTATCACATATTGCAGATACCATTGCGAAGACTCTTGATTAATTTACGTTTAAGGTGCTTTCGTTCTTCATTGTGATCAGAGCTAGCTGGAAAACGTTTTCTCGCATTAGTCAGTTCGGATGATGTTTCAGAAATCCTCTGACGTTTGCTGCCCTTTGGATGTACGCATGTTACTAACAGTCTTTAGTGTTGTGTCTTCAGCTGAATTAATATCATGCTAGGCTTATCCAGGATGAAGATTGTTGTCACATTTAGAAAGATGCTTAGATATCTCCTTCCAAATACTTCATGTTCTCATCTTCTAGTGGAGCACATATGCAGGGGGTTACTGCCATGTTTTCTACGACTATTAAGTGGCAGACATTTTTGAGGAAATCCGGAAAGATATTCCTCAGTAGGCAATGGATCACACCCATTTGGTCAGGGTTAGTATAACTATCTGGTTGTTCAGACCTCAGTAAGTGATGCGGGTTCGAACCCGTGACTCATTAGTTGGAGGTCGAGTGTTAGAGCAATGAGCCACAGCTAGACTACCTCTGGTAAGACAAAAGTTGGAACCGGAAATGTGCATCAAGACGCAAATATTTTATCCACTGACCTTAATTTTGTCTTTTTTCAACTTTCCATTGATTACTAAGCCTAAGTGGTCCATTATCAATACACATTTTATCATGTCAACTCTTTTGGCTGAGATGCCGACAGTTAATTCAGTGAATATAAGAGCTATATATATATATATATATATATATATATATATATATATATATATATATATATATATATATATATTTCGCATATACATCTTGATTATTCTGTTTCGATTAAACACACACGTAATACCATAACTGATAAATATAAATTTTCTTACTCTCTCAGTTTTTCTTTATTTACTGGTACGTAATTAGTTAGGGGAAGGAATTGAAGCATGTGAATACGTTTGACAATTTGTATTTGTTCTTCCTCGGTTAAATCGGATGCAAGAACTGGCAGGCCCGGACTAATATGATAAGTAGGCATTGGATGCTAGGAAAGATACAATAGAAAAAGTCAGTTAACCCAGTTAGATAGATGAATAAATATCGATGAATGCATATTTTTTATTCGCATGAGAAGCGTAACCTGAAAAGGAAAATGATGGTCTTGGGGATCCTCAAAAACCAAGGTTATGCAAACTTCGATGACAACATCCATGATATTTCTGAAGGGGTTTGCGGGGCTAACAGGAACCATCACGCAAAATATTTCGCATTTTTAGACAGGGTAGGAATTTGAGTTAACAAGCGCTAAAAATAATACTTAACATTATTGTACGTGGCTAAATCTACCCGTGAAATCATATCAGTAAGCAGGCATCGAATAAGTTCACTTCAACAACATAGGACTTCAATGATTGAAAACTGGTTCGAATTGACACATTTCATATCAGGAAAGTAAGAAAAAGGTACGAAAAACGCCATATCATTACGATTAGAGTAAAAAACGTTATCAGTGACTACATCAACACATGTCTACAATCTACGAAGTTTAAACAGCGTAATGAGAAGACGAAGATTATTTCAAACATGTGATGTATTAGCGCTATACATTTCGAACAACCTGATCACACATGGACTTGTCGAACTATTTATGTGAAAATTTACGAAAAAGATCAATGAAGTTAATAGGAAACATAGGAATAGGAAGGGATAGAAAAAGAAAAACCTTACTCTTGGTATGAAAATTAAAATCAATACTACCAAGGTAGGTTCAACGTGAGTACGAATTGTTTTTGTTTACATAAAGGGGGTTTAAATTTACGGATGGCTCTGACCACTTTTATGTAGTACTTTGTCACCTGCACTTATCGGATTTGTTGAGGTCATTTGTTTTTGTAGCCACTTAGGTACATGTTCAACCTTCCTTAACTGCATATTACGATTACTCCTCCCTATATATGCGTCCACACATACATGTAAATTGATAAACATAGTGGGATGTGATGTAATCGTTTATATGTTGTTTCGGTTTGTGCTGTAACATAGACTTCGTCTTCTCTACAATGATGACCTTAGCTGCATAATACGTTTTACAGATGGCCGATCTAAGCCTTTTCCCCACAACAAAGCTATATGAATCACCTCTAAATAGTAAATTTTCACATTAATAGTTCGACAAGTCCATGTGTGATCAGATTGTTCGAAATGTTTGAAATAATCTTCGTCTTCTCATTACGCTGTTTAAATTTATCAAAGGGACCAGTTGCTTTAAATCTATGGAGTATTTGATAGTATGAAATTTTCAGAAAGATGTTGACTTTTTCGTTGCAACTGAGATAATCAAAATGTGGTTCGAAACTCTAGATGGCATGGTTTACGATCTATCAGTGGTTAGGATGCATTATTCGTTTAAATCTTAATAGTATCCATATTTACTTGGTCTACAAACTTCTTTCTTTCTGACACCTAAACGTGGTGGTTCAGCTGGTCTATCTTAAGAACCCACGAGCAACACTAGCTGGAAGCATGGTTCCTTGTGGTATATACCGGAAACATTTGTTGGACAGTGGTAAAACGAAAAGTAGTTAACGCTGCAGCACAAATAATTCACGTTATGGTGGGCAATCCGAGGACGCAGTCACACTGCTCGCAGTAAGGTATTTCCTGACGGTGCTAGCTTTCCGCGCTGATACTGTCTTCTCTTGTCTCAAGTAAAAGTTAGAAAGCACTAATCCTAAAAAGCATATTCTGTTCTGCCCCCACCAGTTTCCTGGGAAACCCTAGGGCTTTTTTTAGTATGGACGTAACAGCTACCCCCAAACGCCCCAATATATGACCGATGGGATGAGTTTGTTTGTTCTCTAGAAATGCTTTCATATAGACAAGCGTTAATAGTCCATCGCTATCCACACGTGGTGAGTGCTTTCAAAAACATGTGAAAGAGACAGCTAGTGTCCGGCGCTTATTACCAGACAGGTGGGTATGGAGGGTCGACCCAGGGGGGTTGATAAACCCTGGCTCCGAACAATGGTTCGCATGGGTTCCAAAATAACGAATGGACAAATGGGATACGAACCTACTTTTGTCTCCAGTAGCCATAGAAAAACAAATTGGTTTACTGCCTTGTGGATCAAACTGTACGTCGAAGGCTCGGAAAGTAATCTCCTAAGACAACCATTTGCTTCGATCTGTGCATCCAGGCGGTATCACAGTCCACACACTACCCACAAACAAAACATTGCAAATGAATACTATAATGCACTGCTAAAAGGTTCCCACAAAAATTATACTCAGTCATTGTCATTTTATCATTGTCTTTATATATGGAATACACTGCTTTCCCATCATCATTTTTATCTTTGGTTCACTACGCTGTTTACTATTGATTGAAATTCTGATCCCTCTGTAGTGTCTTAACTCTCTAAGCAGTTCCTTCCACAAAGCTGTACTTCAGTCCAATATCAGACTCAAATATTGAGATCACGCGTACCATTTAGCCCTAGTGTGTTCAGCGTTCGAACCTTGGTGCAGATGAAACCACAGACAGGATTACCAATAACTCTGTTAAGCCTCGTTATAGATGTATGCTTTATCTCATAGACCTGCGCAGAAGATCACAATGCAGTTTCGAATAACTCCATCTACCAGCTCAAAAGTATTTACCACGTGCTTATCCGGGGGCCGTGTGACATCCGTAGTCAGTTTTGTTGGTACTGGTGTTGCACTAGGCGCTAGAACTGAAGTTGCACAAATGCTTAGAAGATGCAAGTAAAATGAGAAACAACTAGCAATAAAAATGGCGTATTTTCATCATCAACATCACCTGTTTCGAAGGACTGCAGTCCAAATGCAGTTAAGGATGAGTTCTACATCATTTGAGTAGTCTTCTCTACCAAGTGCACTCGACAGACATCATGGTGCTAAGCGGGGACCTGAATGCACAGTTAGGACGTCTAGCCTAAGAACAGCGTTTAGGTGATCAATTGGGATTATTTAGTCGGATAGTGGAGACTGTCTTCCAAAAATTTGTGCAAATAACCCCACGGATCGCCGCTGCCTTGGCGTGGATATCACAATGACTCAACATGATGTGGTGATGGAACACTTGTTTCCTCGAGATCTCGGTGATATGGGCTCACTATCCGATTCAAAACTAACAAACTCAAACCTCCAAAAAAGCCGTGTGTGACCGACCCCAAGCAATTGTCTCTTGTGGTCCATGGGCACGCACTAACCCTTCTTTTTTAGTTACCTCATGAAGAAATAGCCTTTCACGATGTGGGAAGCCTGGAAGTGTCAGCCACCCTCACAGCTCTGTCAGGACTCAAGTTTCCTCGAGTTACTACTGTCGGCCTCTTACATCCTTACCTTCTGATCTTCCTTCTCGCCTCTCGTTCAATAGTCGTATATCATCTTTAATTTCTTTTAGCTCTGAAGCTATTGATAATGATCTGATTTCAAGGATCAGCACCACTGATCTGAAATCCCACTTCAAAATACACATTGAAGCTTTTAATGCCTCCACGCTTTGTCAAACCGGCAAACAAGCTTCACTAACCAAAACTCTAGCAACTCAGGTCACAGATATGCGCTGTTTGTCAGATACACATACACGCCCCAAGTGTGGTTATTCATTTAACCTTAGCTAGCCAATATGATGAGACAGCAAAATTCACCGTTGGAATTTCTGGAGATCCGATCGCCAGACTGGCGTTTTCGCGGGTGTAGGTATAGCATTAAGTGCTAAGACAGAGGGTACACTGCTTGACTGGATTCCAGTTGACAGTCGCCTATGTGCTGTTTACCTGAATAGAGCAATGAGGACTAAAAAGAACAATGAGATTTGCTGTTATCACTTTGCAATCTCTACTTACACACCCAGTGTGAAGTCTATGTAAAGACTGAGTTCTACCAAAAACTATCTAACACTATACTGACAGTCGCACTCCTAACGTTGTTTTTATTGTTGCAGAGGATTTCAACGCACAAATGGGTATGTAAAGTCAAGCAGAAATGCACTCAGGTGGTATTTTGGTGATCTCAAACGAAAGAACAGATAGGGGCGATAGCCTGCCATAATTTTGCACAGACAACCATTTATTTCTGGCCAGATAGACATTGTCTGGCGTGGTATCCAACTCAACTGAGCGGTAAACACAGATAGACTATACTGCCATCACTCATCTCTGGAGAGGGCCGGTGGAAGACTGCGTGTTTGAACGGCGATAACGCCTTAGTTTGAGCGTGGGAATGTCTGCGCTTAAATGGAGGGTTAAATAGTATAGCAATAGGACCCTTGCGAGTGCAAGTCGACAGTGACAGTATTAAGGCCGCTTTCATTGAGAAACTGGACAGACAATTATCCGAGCCAAACAACAACACTCATCTGGAAGCCCGGTACCATCTCGTCACCTACGTGATGAAGACCGTAGCCAACTCAGAGCGTTTAGCAAAGGTTAGTGGATCTCACCAGCTTCTTCCCAAATAAACAACGCATGCGAACGCATCCCTGTAGACTGTGAGGACAATGAGGGTGTAAGCAATTTAAGTGCGAACTGACAAAAAACCTAAGCAATCACTGCGAATAGTGACGGACAGTGAAGGATAGAGATAAGAAAGGCAACGGGGATAAGTAACACAAGACAGTTATTCAGACGTATAAAGGAAACCGGGGTGAAAATGTGAGTTGTTAGTGAGACCACAACATAGAGTGATGGGTCTGATTCACTCGCAGGAGAGACGGTTGGAATGACAAGCAGAACACTTCGAGGAACAGTTCAACTGGCCTCCAACTACCATTCTGCTGCCTGTCCAGTTGCATACTGAATGCAGCCTCGAGATCAGACACCCAACACTAACAAGAGTCGAGAGTGCTGTAACCTGAGACGAGGGAAAGTAGCACACCCAGACGGACTTGAACCAGAAGTACTTAAGGATGGTGGTAGGAAATTATTGACCAAGATAACAAGAGTATGGGAGTCAGATATAATTCCCTCTGACTGATCCTGATCACTAACTGACCCAGTCTTCAACAAAGGCGAGATTTCTTCTTGTGATAACCACAAAAGAATCAGCCTGATGGACAGTGTCTCAGATTCTAGATTCTATAATCACTAGACGGCTAAGTGGAACCTGGGAAAAGCAGATCCGAAAGACCACGCAGGATTCAGACCTGGCTATGGACGTGACGACCAGATATTTACACTCTATTTGCTTACATACTACAGGCAAACTTAGCAACGCCTGAGACTGACTGTGTTTCTTGACCTGAAAGCTCCATCTGACTCCGTCCATTGAGAAGTCTTACGGCGGTGTCTCTCACTAAAAGGAGTGCCAAGTAAGTAAACAAATCTGAAACTGCATCGACTCAGGGGGGTGGAATACATGTTAGGCATATCTAGTCACCGTCTGCCTCGTCGCGCAATGTTAGCTGGAGTACGTTAAGGCTAGAAAGAGGTTACAGACTGACACACTAAAATATGAAATTACTGCATGAAGTTTTTGACCATTGGTTTGGGCGATGTAAAGGTATGCAGACGTCCCGGGTATAGCTTGTGTAAAAACACAAACAAGTGGTTGCAGACTCAAGACGATATCGCTCGCCTCCAAGCTCAGCAGCAACTATTTCAGCTCATTAAGAATACCGCCAAGAAAATGACGGCGAGTGAAACCATCACCAAAGAGGATGGAGCGCTGATAACCTCCCAGCACAGGCAGCTACAACATTTGGCAGAACACTTTGCAGCACAGTTCAACTGACCTCAAGCAATGCCTCAGTTGTCCAACATCCAGAATGAACCTGAATCCGACGTAGACGTCGGTCCTCCGACTCGACCTGGAGTTAAGATGGCTGAAAAGGCTGGACCTGACAGTTTGCCACCCGAAGTCTTCAACGACTCAGGCTGGAGATTGGTGATTAGTGACGGCACTTCACTCTATCGACCGTGAAGTGTTGTGGCAGCATCTAACTGTGGAGTACCGAGCAAGTACATAACGCCAATCAAAGTTTCTACTCGAACTCACGCAGGTGTGTAAGGGCCTATGGAGACTTCTCATGTGAATTGATGACAACTAGTAGTGTCCTCCAGGGATGCCCACTGTCACCGTTTCTATTCAACTTCATCATAGACGTACTAATGGACATAACCTTAAGTTACGTTTGACTTCACAGGTATCGACCTAATCTCTGGAGCTCATCTGGTTGACTTGGAGTATGAAGACGATATTGTCCTGTTAGGTGATGCTGACAAAATGCAGGGTCTTGTGAACGCGTTGAGCAGTAATCTGAGTAAGTTTGGTACGCGTTCCGCACCTGTCAAATGTAAGACGATGCTTCATGACTGGTCTGCTGCAAGTACTCGCAGTTTAATGATAGGGAGTGAAGTGGTGGAATGTGTCGAGCACTTCACTTACTTGGGGGAGTTGGATCAGCTCGAATGGGTGGTTGCTGACGAAATTTCAGCTCGCATACAGAGGGCCAGTTTGGCATTTGCAAACTTGCATCATCTGTGGCGCCAAGTGGTGAGATATCCGACCATCTATTAAAGGGTGAGTATACTGCACTACAGTTCACTTTGTCTTGTTGTATGGCTGTTGAAAGTAGAAGGCTTAAAGTGCTTACTGGGTTTCGATCATAAATGTCTTCATAGCATTGCTTGCGTTTGGTGGGACCACCGTGTGAGCAGTATCGTGGTCAGATGGATACTAGGCAGGGAAAACAAGTTAGTTGATGAGGTTGTGGACCTTGATCAACTGAGATGGCTTGGACATACACCACGCATTCCGAGCCACCACGCACGTCAACGTGCCATACTAGGGGAGGTTGGAAGAGGGTTCGGGGCGGCTAGACCAAGACTTGGCACCAGTCGCTGAAGTCTCCTGCTGTTGGTCTGGGTAGTGTGGAGAGACGCAGACTGCCTGATTGAGGTCCCCGAGACGATGGGAATCAGTGGTTGAGGATTATTGGTGAGATAGCTAGAAAACGGTCATAGTGGCGCAGACGTCTCTTTGACTCCTAAAGCTTGAAGATTCATACTAACCTCTATCTTCAGACTGTTTATTCGCCTATACTACTTTACTTTCTCGTACCTGATTCTCTTTCTATCTACCCGTTGTTTGTATACTACTGTGAATTGTAGGAACTTGATCTGATGCACCTGTGTGGAGCTCTACTTTGATTTTGTCCTTATCCTCTTTTACTACTTTGACTGCTTTCCTTGTTTTTTATCTTTTATCGTGATGCTTTCCCGTTAGTTTTCTGTATAGCAACTTGGACAGTTATGAAGTGATCTCTCGTCCTATGTTGGTATATATGATAACGATTGTAAGTAACAATCTACTTCTAGCCAGCACCTACTTCCAACACAACTGCCGTTGTGCTAACTGGGGTCCTTTTGACAAGTAGGTTTGCATTCTCAAGAATCACATCAAAATAAGTCGCTGATGGTGTGGGTATATTTAAGACTGTAGTTTCTATTTGAACTCTGAACCCTGTTTATCGTGTATCGCAAATGGGTCATACGTTTGAATATCGCCCTACCTACCGAGGTTTGGGGAGCCATATGGTACCATTAGCCTTCACACATTAGATATGGCTCATCGCGTACTGTATCAGTCTGTACAAAACTGCTGAGTGCATATCGATGTTTCCAATTTCGAGATCAATGTAGAAAACTGATAGACAAATTCATCGTCTAAAGATACTAAGCTTCACAAAAGCATGCATGAGTCTTTGAAGCATCAGAATAGGCGACTGGTAATCCACGGGAAACTCCCTAATGTTGCCATTCCAACCAAATAGCAATACGATTTTGCCATCAGAACCCCAGTCATAGCGTAAGCCACTGTAACTGCCTTTAGTTTTATCACTACAATAGACGTTTTTATCATGATGGAACCAGCCAGTGTAGCCCCTTGGACTACGGCGATATGCAAGCCCAAGTGGTAGCTGTCTGTCGGAACTCAACAACTTTATTCTTCATTTAAACTATAGACTGGAAAGCGAGTTCTGAAGCATCACTTGACACCAACAGGTGACGTGCGTGCTAAACACAGTACAAGAGTGAAACTTAGGCATTATATTAGTGTGTAATGTACCACGCATCATTTACTGGGCAAATTACTGCTTCACTGTGAAGTATCTGAACTAACAAATAACAAAACGAGTTTGCTACTCATGGCGTTCAAAAAATCATGTATTCCGTTGACGTCTGCACTTAAAAAAACTGTCATTCGCTCACCCAAAATCATTTTCTAGGTAGAAAATTAAGCCGAAAATTCAGAAGTGATAGCCTTTAGCTCAGTTCTAGGGTTTAAGGAGAGAAGACTGCAAACGAATGTGAATCTTTCCCCAGCACACCTTGACCTGTCATAATTTTCCTCAAGAAAATAAATTAGCGGTGTGAACACATACTTTTCTCCTGGACTAGTGGATCATTCAGTAAGATATCGTAACACTCTTGTAGTCCATTAACGGAATTTCGTGAATTTACCAACTGATTCCCGCGTAGACAATACGACAGGAATATAACGAACTAGCAGTATGCAATAATAAGAAAAAGATGCTATTGATGTAATGCAACAGTAACTACTTAGTTTTAGCACAGTACGGTGAAGTAGGACATAAGGGACTTTAGATGCACGTTGCGGAAAACTGTCACTGCTTATAAACCAACTACTTTTTCCTCCACTTCCAGCCATATTGACAATGCAGTAGTTGCTAGTTAACAGTGTGGGCAGCACTCTATCACCGTAATGCATTACGATTGAAATGTAGAAACAGAAAACCTTCGGCTATTAGTAAGTGGATAGTTTAACAAGTTATATGTAGATAATCCTGACTCAACGCGCAATGCATGGAATAAACTAAACACAGAAGGGTCTTCAGAAATGGTCGCCGTGAATAAGACATAAGAGAGATAACTTATACTAGCTTTTTGCACTGACAATGGTGTTGAGACCGAATCCAGCTGCGAACGTGTTAAGAGAATGTGTTAATACCATCTGCTCTGAGAGATGGTTTCAATGATTCATAACGCATAACTTTCAACAGGTTTAAGCGCTTACACAGACTACCAGTGGTATTCAGTACCATACTGAAAGTACACCTCGACAACCTATTAAGCGAACAGCTACAAATACAGGAATTGACCGTGGACTTGCCTCTGTCCTTGGGCTTTCGTCCTGTTCATCATGCGTTTCATAAACTTCCTGATCTAGAAGGAAAGAATTTTCACTTCTAAATCCAAAACAATTTCCCATGACTATTCCATTAACTGATACTAAAGACAGCCATCAATTAGAAAATAACGGGTGCATTCGAACGACGAGCCACAACTTTAATCCTAGTTATCGAAATCCAATTGTTAAATCCCAGTCTTCAGTGATGAACACTGTAGTGCGATTTGGCGTGTGATAGTCCTTGCAGTAGATTTCTCTGTGAACATCTGGTTTATTCTTGTTTACTTTCAACAAGGAAGGTTATATTACCTGTTCGGTTAAGGAGTTTCAGTCTTTGACCATTCAAATTTTAAACTTCATGTTTTAAAAATAACGAACTACGGTTGCTCGAGTTTGGCGTCTTTCTTAACAGAATATATTCTTCCATGTGAATGGTAACAGTTGCTTCAATGGTCCCGAAAACTCCGAAGATAGTCAGTCGAAGATAGTCAGTTATGAATTAGGCAGCTTTTACAGGTGGTGCTGTTAACCATCGCTTGTAATGATAACAAGTGACTTCTCGAGGACAACCTATGTGTACCTTAGGACTCTAAGTGTGCATCAAACCTTCTTCTGATACCATAGGGGGAGTGAGGCCGTAATAATTACTTCATGAAGAGGGTGCAATAGTTTACACCTTATGGCGAACAAGTTAGTATGGATCATCGTACGTACTCCCTAATGTTCTACTCTTAGAGACCTGAAACTAATAAAATGGGATGAGCATGGCTATCGGCGATCCGACACACCATGATCCCATTCCCTCTGATTCCTCAGTATTGCACTAGTTACGGCCTGAGAACAACTAAGTGCTCGAGATAAGGTTTGTACCATAGCTCGATCACTTTCATCGTAGCTCTTTTATGAACTATGCTCTGTAACGGTAATGTCCTCCTTCAAATATGAAGGCACAACAAGTGATCTCTACTGTAGATGGGGATGAATAGATAGTCTGTACATTTTGCCGGTACTCAGCATGTCGTCAAGTAAGCTTTAAATGCAGCTCAGACTGAAAGTTTTGCAGTTAGCGCAGAGGTTAAATAAGGTTGCGCTCAGAGTTGCCCATTTCACACCCTTTGAAAGGAGTAATGACCTCAGATGTCAGTCACACCACACAAAGCTTAAGTGGCAACACACCGGATACGGGCAGTTTAGAAAGGTCCCCCTGGAGTTCCAATACATGCGTTGGCCTCTATGCCTCCCCCCAAATTTTCAGATCATTCGTACATAATGGTGTGAGAGAAACCAAGGTTGCCGCTAAGTCAACAACAGGAATAAAAAATTGTGATGAACCAAGGATGGAAACCTTAGGTACCCACTGGGTATCGGACACCAGTCAGATGAGTAGGAACCTACTCTAATTGATTGCAACCGAGTGCTTGAGCGATCCCCGATACAACTGGACGATTTCACGCAGCCTTTATAACCATAAATCTCCTATGCGATATATCATTAATAACCCCATCGAAGTTATGGAAAAGTCAAGGAACCTGACGAAAATGAGCAATCTCTGCTACTTAGTGTTATCGGCGGATGTGTATTGCACCACCTTTCAGGTAAAAAACAGTGTTAACGACCAATTAGAGCTGCGGTCCTTAGTAGAATAACATAGAATGGGTCACTACCACACATTCCACAACCTCTGCAATTCAAAGTTAAGGGAGGCCAGTCTATAATTAGAGGGAAGTAGTTCGTTCCCACCTTCATCTGCCAGGATGATAGTTACGCATTCCCAGTGGTGACACTTATCTGAACACGTTTACCCTCGTTATGGATAGTCTGACTTTGACCCTAGCCGATGCACTACTAGTTCGTTGTTCGACTGTCTTCTTTGACTTTGCACCCAGCATTTGCCGTTGTATGATTGAGACTTATCATGAATGCTTCACTTTCCTATTGTGTGACGCTGGACTGTTTACAACGTGGCGTTGTTTTACTTCCCCCGACATTTTGTTTTGGTTCAACTCACGGTTGCGCTGCGAATTAACTGTTTATCCTTCCACTGTCTACTGGGTACATTTGTTTGCCGATTCGGTTCTGGTAGACAGAGTCTTGATCCCCTTTTATCGGGAATATTCTTATCGATTCTCAGATACTTAACAATTGTATTCGTTTAACTAGTTTTTGCTGTATAGTGCCCGTCTGTCCCCGAGAACGTTTGTACTGTACAGTTACCCAACAGCACTGTTGAGGTACTTTTGTAATTTTGATATAGCTAATTGTTACTTTGATATTACCACAGATTTTGTTACGATTCTACCACTGGTTTACTACAAACCCTGTTCTGATATTTTCGATCCGATCTTTGACTGTGCGTCACTCGCGGAAGTTCGGAAACTACACACCAGAACGCAGGAACTCACCAGATTCGCGTTAGTTGGCACCGCCAAGTTATTTCCCGGGTTCAGGCCAAGATTATTGGATTTCCGCTGTTACAGTTTGTAATCTGCTCTCTAGGAACGAACATCTGAGAAGGTATGCTGGCGAGATAGTTATAGCACCGGGATACTCCTTGAATACTTTTAGGTGATCACCTTCAGTTCCTAAGGATTTATTGATACATAATCACCTCAAAATTCCCCCGCCTTTACTCGGCTCCGGTTCTCTTTAACTTAACTGATCTGCATCAAGAGTGTTTACCCGGTGTGGGATTGTTTCTTCCACTTGAATAGGAACTATTTTGAAATCCTTGTGCCAGCAGCTTACCTATCTCACGATCACCATGGTGAATCACCAGACGTTCAGGGTCCTGTATGCTAAGTCTAAACTTACTGGGCATTTTCATCACGGAATACAGTGCCTCGTGATTCACTCCTAGTTCTCCAAGCAGATGAAATCGGTGATTTACCTAGTCGCTTCTGAGTTTTATTTTCCACCTGTTATGGGTATCCTTTCAATTTCTCCAGTCTTCCCTGGCATTAGAAACCATCCACTGATTCCAAAATAAATGCTAACTCCGCCTACGCCTGGGACTGTTTGACGCAAGCCGGGAAAATCTCCCCTTTTTCCTTTTAAGAGAGATCAGAGGAGTGCTCTCGTACTTCGTTTGAATGATTACGTCCATCCATTATACGGGTCCAAAGTCATCGAAATTAAGCAATATGCGCCTTTTGAGATGCTGTCTAGCTTTCTCGCAGTCAGTTTATCGATCATTCATGGCTAGTGGTTCATCAGAGGCAGGTAATTTAGCCACAGGTAGGTTGAAGGAAACAAACGCATGATGACTCTGTCAAAAATCACAATAGACATTAACGTTAGATGTACCAAAGAAGTAGTAGGTAAGAGTATAATCTATTTGAGATATCTTACCGCCAGATCCCCGAATAGTACTCTGAGAGATATCTCCAGTCAAGTAGTTTTTGACTTGAATTTCCTGAATTTTCTTGCGAACGCAGGTGGACTTGTAGGGTTAAGGAGTTAAGGAAAGTTAAAATCTAGGGACCCTCCAGTTTGTTGTGTCATGTCCCCACTAAATGTTATTCAGGCTCATGGAGGGCCGAAAAGAACTCCAACCAGGCAGGTTCTCTGTGACAGTTAACGCCGCACCATGCTACATCATTAATCATAATACTGGGGGAAGAGGTCTTGTAGTGCTCAGTAAACTTGGTTATAATTTCTATTTGTTGTAAGCTTGATATTCATTATTGACTGCATTGAATGATGAGTAGCTTTTAATGCAATGGAAAAGCTTTGTCCGCTGAACTTCCCCACTAGAGTGCTTGGAATAAACGCGTCATACTTCTACCACTGCCTTTTTAATTGCTACGTTGTGGTTGCCTAAAACAAATCGTTCAAAGCGTTGGCCATAAGTCCCTGGGTCCAAAGGTCTCACGAGCTCTCAACGGAAGGTGGATGTAGATTGCGACATCCCTTCCTAGTTTCTTGTGTCTATCCTTCGGAATTAGGTTGTGTTCTCCAGAAAGCTGGTTTCCTTTCATTTCCTTCGCCAGTCACCTTTCTCAGAGGACTGCTGTGGTGAGATGATCCAACGCGACCAACAACCTCGTCTCAGGTGCCTCGGGGCGCAAACCATACATAGTGATACAGACACAGTGAACGAGAGTATGGAGACCCAGAGTCCCAGCGACAGGTTGAGGCAGTGCGGTTGTGTGGCCGGCCAGCGAATATTTTGCTATGCATGAAACAGAACTAAGCGCATCCGGGCCCCTGGAGAATGCTTGTCCGACAGCCAGCACATGGTCCCTGCAACTGAGACAGGGTACATAGTAATCCCTGTTCATCTCCGAACCGTTCAATCGTTTGAGGTGGATTGGCCGGCGACAAATTCTTCAATACTCTTCCAGTCTGCTTCTGCACCCAGGTTTACCCCCACTTATCTTGATATTCCCGGAGAGGGCATTGGATTCACTACACCACAACTCCACAAATGTTCTGAATGTCAGAAGAGTCAGAGGTTACTTGAAACAACCTGAGGGCACGGATGTTCAGGGGTGAATCAGCCTTAGAAGATGATGGAGTTCCTCACCCATGGCATCAACTTGAGGTCAATCTTCTAATTACCTTTACCGATTTACGTCGTGCATTGGTCCACCAGTTTCAGTGTCCGCGCGTTCGGGAATCTTACATATGATGACCAGTAAACCTCTTTTGAATGGACTTCCCAGACGTTACGGGGTATTTCTCCTACAGACCAAGGTCTGCCACGCCGAGTTCAAACATCCGATAGCTCGTGTCTTACTAAAAGAGCACGTTCACTAAGTGGTTCGACATCAAGCCATAAAAGAGGTCCTGAAGTTAAGGTAGTCGATCTCATACCGGAGCTATATAACACTTCGCGTAAAAACAAGGAAGACTTGATAACCCTCCAGAAGCAACTACAAGACATGAACGCTAAGCTTGAAGTTGTTCTACCACTGCTCCACCTTTGTCAGCCTAATCTAGAAGCCAGTACAGAAACCTTATTAAAAACAGAAAGTGTCCTAGATTTCATTGCTACAGAGGTTAATAAAAGGATTATGTCCTCACATAATGTATTAGTATACAACATACCTGACCACGAACCGATCAAGCAAGCAAAAGCCTTATGTCTGCAGGCTTGTAACATGTCTTCTACAGAATGCCAAGTTACCCGTCTCCGCAAGAAGTTGGGGAAATATACCTGCCCCTTGCTGTTCAAATTTAGTGGCTCTTACCATGCCAGACACTTCCTATCATCCAAGCAACTTATTAGTGTATCCACACCATATAAAAATGTCAAACTTTCGCAAGACTTAACACCTTGTCAGAGACGTAGTCGCACAAAAATACCAAAAACTGCTAATTCTAGTCAAGCTCTGGTACCCAAAACAGCAACACAATCTATTAGCGAACTGGCTACTGTACAAACACAATGGAATGAGGAATACCAAAGCCCACAAACTAGCCCACTCACACACAGACGTAGAGCCGATGACACGACGGTAGGCTTGGACAAATCGATGAACTACACTCAAAAACAGGCACACGATCTCCTAAAGGTGGTCTCACTGTCTACAGAAGTGGAAAGCCAGTCCCCGTCTTACCCCGTCACACAGGTCACCCCCAAACCAAGTGCTACGCTATCGACCCATCAAATTACTGAAAACGTTATTATGTCATCACCAGGTGTCACTCAGCCTATAAACATACCCAGCACCAGCCACAAGCACCCTGTTATCATAGGACCGCCCCCAAGCTTAGCGCGTAAACAGTCAAATCTATCCCACCTCAGCCAGTGCAAAACTTATATGCACCAAATAGGCAGATGATAAAGAGTACAGATAGCACTAGACACTCTTACACAAACCCCACTATGCACCTACCCAGGTTAAATAAACTGCCGAAAAGGCAATCAAGCAGTCTCACCAATAGACGAAAAAACAATACAAATAGTCAAAAGACCATTGCACCCTCGCAAAGTCACACTAGGGAAAATGCCAAACGTTATTTCTCAGGTCATCCTATGACCAAGTCAAATAACTACTCTCCAGGCGACCCACACTTCTTAACACTTCCGCGGTCACTAGCAGATACACATCACCGCCGGACCCCTCAACGATCACAGTTATTGGATAGGGAGCAAAATGGTAGTCACAGACTATGCTTTCCGCCTCACCCATACGCCGAAAGACGTGGGTCATACGCTTCACAAGGACAAACTTACAACAGATCCCCTAAAGAAAATCAAGGGGAATATGAATCTGTCTATGACCAAAATGCATACGGCAACCAGCGGACAGGTGTGCCATACAACTTATCAATCCCCGTTACTTCTTATGAACAGGGTTTTTTCGGACAGCCTACGGCTGCAACGCCACCAGTAATGCAGGTGATTCGGATGCTGTCGGATCATCTGCTCTCTACCCTGACCAACAGTCTCTATACCAATCACAATGTAGTGAATACCTCGCTCCTTCCGAGGTAAACAGTACCGAATCGTCACCCTGTACAAAAGGTCATGACATCGCTAGCACGATGTACGCAAAGGACGCCCAAGAAACGTACCAAAGTGCTGACTTTCTCCGAGATATATCTAAACACTTTTGTACTATTAACTCGCTCTCGTTTTGCCTGATTAACGCCCGCTCTATACGCAACAAAATGAAAGAGATTATGCTGCTATCTCTGATAAGTGGTCCGTCCGTGATAATGGTTACAGAAACTTGGTGTACCAATGATATTTGCGACGCAGAGATCTCCATTGACAACTATTCCTTGTTCAGGAAGGATAGACTGCATGGTAGGGGAGGAGGGTGCATTATCTATGTAAAGTCTGACATCACTGCTACGCAGTGCCCTACATCTGAGCTAAACGAGATTGACGACTCAGTATGGATTATCGCAAAACTTACTCGCTCCACTTCCCTCCTAATAGGATGCATTTACCGGCCCCCTTCCTCCTCAGTCGAATACGACGACAAGCTAACAAGCGTGTTCGCCCGTGTGGCAACACTACCACACACAGCGAAAATTATATGTGGTGACTTTAACATGCCAGATATAAAGTGGCGACCAATTAGCTATCCAGAGCGCTTTGATAAATTCATAAGCATTCTTGAAACAGAGGGTTGGCAACAACATGTGGAACACCCTACCAGGTACAATAGTGTCCTGGACCTAGTCTTCACAAACGGAACCACACCCACAAAACTCCAAGTGGGTACACAACTTCCAGGTAGCGATCACAAGGTTGTATATGGATACTTCAATATAACCAGCACAAAAGTGGCCCAAAAGTCAGGAACAGTACTAACTAGAAATTACAAGTATGCCAAATGGGACGAACTACAATCGTTTCTGCGCTGCCTAGATTGGAGCCCCTACTTTACCAACAGTTCAGCCAAAGAACTCTGTGATCTATTCTATGAATATATAGGCACAGCTCAAGACTATGTTGCTCCACCGCTCCGAAGAGAAATTAAGAAAAACAGAGCTGACTATATACCAAAGAAAGTACGCATCCGCATGCGAAACCATGTCAGAGAGTACTATAAGTCGAATGACTTTTCGTCGCTTGTCACACTCAAAGACACATACGACACATTCAAGGCAGAAAGAGTAATAGAAGCCGTTAAACAAGAACGCATCCAATGTAGTAAAACTAGTAATACAGAGGCACTAGTGAGACTGATGAAAACCCGGATAAGTAGCTCCAGAAATAGTACCCCTAGTTTAATCATGGACAACGGCATCCTCTACGATAACCCTCTACAAATCAGCGAGCTGTTCGGTTACCAGTTTGCTAGCTGCTTTACACAAGAGGACGAAATAAAAGTCATTGGTGCACCGTCAACACCAACTCACTCCATAAGTACAGTGCTCTTCTCTAAACAAAACATTTCTCTAGCTATAGCATCACTTCGAACCTCATACAGTGCGGGGCCTGATGGAATTCCAACCATCTTGTTAAAAAGAGGTGGCGAAGATATACCGCTGATTCTCTTGAAGCTCTTTAATACGTCCCTCTCCAGTGGCAATTACCCTGAGAACTGGAAACTATCATACATATGTCCTAAGCATAAATGTGGACCAACATCTAATATAGAAAACTACCGACCTATAAACATCACGTCAGTAGTATCCAGGACTATGGAAAAGGTGATTGTGAAAGCAGTTGTCGACTATATGACGACTAACCAATTACTCTCACCAGCACAACATGGATTCTTGAAAGGCCGGTCATGCACTACAAGCTATCTTGACTATCTAGACAACGTTACAAGCAAGCGTGACCAAGGCCTATTTGTAACTACCCTTTTCTTAGACTTCAAGCAAGCATTCGATAAGGTGCCTCACAAACGCCTGGTCACTAAGTTGCAATCATATGGTTTCCGAGACCCGTTACTGTCCTGGCTCAGAACATCTTTAGAGGGTCGCTTCCAAGTAGTAAAATTCAGTAATTGCTACTCCACCCCTAGACTTATACAAAGTGGTGTCGTCCAGGGTAGTGTGCTAGGACCGATACTTTTCCTAATCTATGTAAACGATATCTGCAGTGTTATCCGAAATGGCATACCCTACCTTTTCGCTGACGACTTGAAGATAGTCTACAGCTTTTCTCCTGCAGCACTAACACAGGGTTTCTCTCAAATACAAGAAGATCTGAAGAGGATATTCATATGGAGCGAGACCTGGCAGCTCCCTCTAAACCCAAATAAAAGTGGCATCCTCCATTTCAATAAATCCCACCCAGAAGTAACGCTACACTTGGGTGATATTGCACTGCAGGTATACAACACTGTGAAAGACCTCGGAATCACTTACTCCAGAAGTTTGACTTTTACGGAGTATGCAGACTCAGTAGTTTCCAAGGGCAGAAGACTCATCGGTCTTCTACACAGAAACATACTCATACCTGAGGCAAAACTTATACTGTACAAGGCTATGGTTCGCCCAATATTAGAGTACTGCACCGTTATCTATGGTAGCATGAATGTGTCGGACAGAATTCGAGTAGAGAACATTCAACGGAACTTTACTCGGCGCCTACTAATACATAACGAAGGACTTCCTTACGAAGCAAGATGCAAAAAACTAGGACTAGAATCACTCTGGCTGAGACGCCTGAAGCTCAACTTAACACTTCTTTTTCGTCTTTTATTTACAAACCCTAAAACGAAATGTGCTGTCACTTTTAAAACAACACAGGCATATAATCTGCGTAATAGCGAGAACATCATCCCAATAAATAAGTATCGCTCAAAACTTCGATGTAGGTTTTTCATAACGCAATACAGTATGCTGTGGAACAAACTTCCCGCTCCTATACGAGCATGCCGTTCGCTCGGCCAGTTTCAACGATTACTTAGTAAATTCCTCCTATCTAACGAATCTCATCAATTCGTTGACGGCCAAACCACAAACGGTAATGCCATGCACTAAGGTACTACTGGTACCTAGACTCAAGGGAGACTAACAGCAATGACATAAGTATACAATGCCGAAAACTAAACGCAATAGTTAAGTTAAAATCTAATTTCTTAGAAAAAAAATGACCAAGAGTGGACAGGAAGCGGAGTGCGACACGATATGCTACAGTGAACTTATTAGATACTCAAATGTAACCTACTTTTCTTCACAACCTAACCGATCTCACGACTTAACACCTATTTCCTAAAAATCGCCCCTTAAAGTAAACTCTCCACTCCGAAAAGATAAAAGAACTGTCTGTCGGTGCATTTTCATAGCATGCAACTCTTTATTATTTGCCCTTACATCTAAGTACTCTGCACCAACATAGTTTCGGTAGACCCGATATGGTAATGCTCAACAGGCAACACCATGATCATCCCCTCGTGACCAGATAAAGGGTGGTGGTCCTAAGAACAAAAAAAAACCACGAATTTCACCTAAATGTTTATAACTTCATCATACGCTTGTACATAGGTATATAACAAGTTAATACCTGGTCAAATATCCTCTAATCTTTCTATTTCGTAGTGATATCTTCAGCTTCAGACTGACTTTCATTACTGTCGTGCGCACCTTCATCTTCTTCCACCTAAGCTTACCTCTAAACAGTTGGTTCTGGACACTTCCTCAAGTAAGTTTAATAGTCAGTACAAACTCACCCAGATGTATCATGGTCGATCTACTCCTGCGTATTTTTGTGCCCCTGTTACAAATTTCGCCTGCTGCTCGCTTTTGTTATTCACTTTTCAGATTTACTTAACCAGTCCTGCATTCAAATGGAATCCTACAAATCGCATTCGTCAGTGGGAAATATTGGCACCGAAACCTGATGACGAACGCGCACACCCCAAGGTCATGAATGTGATGCGGCCTCACCTTCAAGAATATTGGATGATTCAAACGATGACCGGATAATCTTCAAATTCGAACTGAGCCTGCTTCAACATGCCTCCTATATGCCATAAATCACAGCATCTAATGTATAGCATAACATTGTACATAATAGTCATCTCTCATTACCAAAGTGATCAAACCTGTAAACTGGTTTGTATTCATGTAACCTTTGTTGCATGAAATATATTATTATTATTATTATTATTATTATTATTACACATACCTCGTAGTAGAACTCCGCTAGAAAGTTGTTCGCTTTTACGGCTACTACGGTTTCTAGCAGAGACTAAATAAAATGGTGCGGGGGAGTGATCTTAATGATGACCTCAACATACTTGCGCAAACAAACTGGATGAAGTCAGGCAAAACGAGTGATCACTGTTATTGAGTAAGCTACAGGAAGCAAGCAGAAACGCGGGACACTTCCTATAGAAGAGATTTTTCGCCTTAATTGACGTCCAAACGCTCGGATATATTCAACAGTAAAATAGATAAGCACAAGGATAAGGACCACCCTGAGCGCCGCCAGGATTTTTCTCTCAGGGGTTTTCATGTGTCCCCTGGCGGTAGCGGGAAACATGCTGCCCAAACCAAGATACTAAAAGCACTTCCTCAGAATGTTTGGATTTCCGCCACTCCATAAAAGTTGTCCACCACTGCACACTTCCGTAGGCCCCAATATGTTGATCGTCGGCAGCAGTAAGCATGCCGGGATGGTCCATCCATGCAAACACCTGATTGGAAGTTGCAATGGCTAAAAGTACCCCAAAACCAACAGCTTAAGTCTGGACAACATCCATCATTGAATCGGCTTCCTGACTGTCTCATTCTAGGTCTCTCGACAGCCATCGTCCAGAAAGCTAGCTCATGCATCTCGGTACATTTACAAAACTTATCAGATGTATTATTGATATCGAGCCGTCCAATAGGGATCCACTTTCAGCTTCTCGCCTGTGAGTATTCAGCAAGTATGAAGAGTTAATGATTCGCAACCCCGTTTCTTCGGTCAGTGTGAAACAACTTCTGAACCGATGAACTAATCCCATTTTGCACTCAAGAATTTGTTCCTCACATTCATGGTGTTTTGGTATGTTTGTACCATTAGTTTTTACATGCATGTGCGACCAAACTCCAAGTCTACGCGTATGAAGCCGACAGGGAGTGTTATTCGACCTGTCCCATTCTGGTCAGGCGACGTGGAGTCGTTTACTTATGCCGAAGAACACCCTTTTCGGGAACAGCTCGCAATGGATCCCCAATCTCGATTCCTTGATGAAGTACGACCACCATCGCAGGAGCTGAACAGGCGCCTAACAGCACGTGTTGACTCCTGGGGTAAGTGCCCCATACGCACTACTCAAAACAACCGTTTTTGAAGAAGGGCGATCTCGCAGTTCGTCCACATGGATTGCCTCAGAATATAGAGTTGAGGAGGAAGCCAGCTACCTACGTGCTCAATCAAATAAGAGAAGAATTTCAGTGAGGACCTTGTTCACGAGATGATGCCCGCACTTGAAGACCTTGTCATGAGTGATAAGTTTTCTATCCTGAATGGCCCTATCTTCAAACCGGCCAGGTGCTCATTCTTCTCATGTTCTGGAATGGTTACGGTGGACAGATGGGGGGAACATGAAATTTTGTGCAAACGGTCACTTTTCGTTGCAATATAGTCCCCGAGCTGGCGGCAAACCAGTGCTAAGAGCTGACTGGCCCAAGGAACCGACGCGACCCCCTGTCTGAATACAGAAGGGAGCAATCCTTTACAGCCTGATCTCTGGTGATCCCGCTGTCCTCGTGATTGTCAAATCAATGGTCAAGGCAGCTCCACAGGCTTTCTTACTAGGTTCACTTTTAGGAATTCAATCATTCTACCACATTCCTCCGGTTGTTCGAAACGTCTTTCACCCAGGTAGATGCTCTGGTTCCCCTCTACAAGTGGCTAGCAAATCATCAACGTACAAATATAGGAGATTACGCCAGCGGAGGAACTTGATGGAGGAAATGTGGGAATATTTGGGCGACATTGAAACATACAAAGGTAGCAAGCGTAAATCCGTATAACCCAAAACAGGCACTGACTATAGCGATGACGGCAACATCTGGGTGAATTGGGAAGTGATGGTATGGCCGTATAGAGTCTGTCTCGGGAGGCACGGTGGCAGGTGAGATCCCCTGTTAGGTCACGGATGTGCGGCAGTGCCTATCCATTTGAGGCAGTCAGCTCATCTCAGGCTCAGCTACGTTTACATGGGTGGATACGAGAGGATTTTACTACCATATCTATTGACGGTTACAGAGGGCCGATTGACAGTCACATGCTTCCCAACTTGTTTATTTAACACTGAGGGATGTGTGTGCATCCATAGGTCTAGGATGAGGGAAAAGAAGTCACCTAGTCGTTTCAATGCGACGAAACAAGTACTATGATACTTCTTACATCGGCTTTTCAGCAAGTACTGAAGGAAGCCCTGAAGGCATTTGAAAACTTGAGGCACGGACGAGTAGACACATGTGTGGTGAGTTCGTAACCACTCCAAGGATGCTGTCGTTTCAACGTCTATTTTCACGGACTAAGATAGGCATTGCTGATACTATTAATATATATCACCTTTAACCCGGTGAACTAAAAACTCATTGATTTGGACACTGACCTTGGTTATATAATTGTGGATACTTTACTGATACTCCAGGTAGCATGCATAGGTTCCGTGTAGTTGGCGAAGCTAAAACTGAGGACGGACCAAGAATGTCGGCCGGTTACAACGCAAACCCCGAACATTGCGCGCCCTTCTTCCTAATAGTGGAACTCATCTGTGTGACGGAAAACGAAAAACCATGCCTGTCTCGTGAATTGCAGCAAGTTTCAATAAGATTATGCACACCGGTGACTTGATAAGTGAATTAGTTAACGTTAAACTTCATTTCGTAAACTTTCAAGAAATATCAATTTGACGATGCTTGTAAACTGGTGTAGCGTCACACACTTCCCCAAAATCAATAGCCTAGGGTTTGATGACTTCGACATTGATGCTGACCTTGATAGTTTAACTGGACTCGCTAAGCTGAAGGCACGCGGTCAAGCATCCTCGTGTTACGTTGCATTGCTCGTATTCGACTCTCTAGCCAGTCAGTTGGAACGCATCGGTATTTTGGCACATCCATCCAAATATACTATTCCATCCGACTACGCTATTGTGTTCTTCCTTGGTCTCGTATTCGTGGGTAAATAACAAGTTCAAATAATAAGTGATTGGTCTTTGCGTCTGTCAAGTTCGCACCAGGACGAATCCTAAACTGGTGTCTCTCATGATAGAACCATTATATCAGAATTATCATTATCTACACTTCAGCACTTTGTGTGCTGTTAAAAGTGATATTTCCGTGTTCTTTTCATAACCAGCAGGATCCGATGCTTTTAATAGAGTTTGGTGACACACCCTCTGTACAATTCAGGACTCGTAAAATCTTGTAGATTTTTCGATATGTATCAATGTGATGATCCCTGTAAACTGGATCCTCTCATGTTAAATTATCAATGTGAGAAAAGATTATTTATTTACTTACTCATTGCAAGCCTCATTACTGTTATCAGTCACGTGGTAATCTTCATGATCTATCGATGGCTCGTAACGCCACTGAAAACCATCCCGAAAGAAGGTAGTTGCGTCTATCAGTACGGATAACGAAGTATAAGCATGGATCTGAGAGCACGAACGCAGCCCACTTTCAGACAATATTGCCAGGATAGAGAAATTTGATGTCACCAGTGTATTCTTTTTGAAACTGCTGTAGGAAACATGCAAACAAGTTTCTCAAAACTATCAAAATCGGTTCCAAAGTTGAATGTCGATCAACTAGATGCCACTGGATGAATACTGTCATTAATACCGTCACTATTATTTCGGGGAATTTTTTATAGCTACATGTGTGTCGTGCTCATTGTTCACGTACTGTAAACCTTTCGTTCAGGCTCCCGTTTTCAATAAAGATGCTGATTCATCTCCCTTTTGGATGTTCCTGCCTATATTAAACTAAATACTATCAGTATATTTCCAAAGACGTCACTTAATTGTTTCGAGAATACTATGCAGCATGGGTCTGTTATTGTCCTTTCTCAAAGTATCCTTACCTTCAAGGCTCAGGTTCCTTATTTGCTATTTGGTATGCTGAAAAGATATTTCACTGCCAGAAAAATTGCCGTTCACGCTGCGAGCTCGGTCTCCGTCGAATTACAGAATCAGGCTTATGGAAATATTGCTGATCTGAGCACTGAATGTCTGTGTGGCTACGTGAATCAAGGGACCCTCTAGTATGCTTTGCTATCAGGTGGACAAACTGTCGACCACCTTCAAAGGAAATCAGGGATGATCGAGAAAACTCCTACACCTTTTTGAAGGGCTTAGCATCGATTCTAGACTTAGATAAACGGCTTCTTCGAAGGTGGCTGTGGTGACAACGCAGGCAAATTCAGCAGGATCTGGGGTTTAGGGATAGCAGTGTCCACGTAGGTAAACCTACCTCAACACCCGAAAGGCCCTCAACACACTTAGTTTCCTCAGCCACGCAACATTTCGACCGCAAAAAAGAATAAGAGACTTAGAAGAAGAGTTAGTGCATTGGCTACACACTTGGCGTCACCTGAAATGAAACAAATTCCCAGCCGCCGAAGTTCTCATGCCAGGGCTTATGGCAAACAAAACTACTCAGAAACCAAGAGACGTATGCTGACAGTAGACGAGGTTTTGGAACAACTTGAGCGGTTACTTACTGCCGTGGGATTTTGGGACGAACGACTTATCAAAAAACCAGTGGGCCAGGGGTTTCGTGACAACTTCTGCGGCTAGCATGCAACAACCTACTGTTCATCTTTTTCCCGAAAATGGGAAAAGCACTGGCAACAAATCTTTGGTTGACGCGGTATGGAAAGTCCGTATCTTTCTTCCTTGTCACTGTGAGCTTGAACAAACTGCGTGTTAGTAGTTCATTATTTTTCCAATAATACCTTGCATCTAAAAATAACTCCAGTGTTTCCATTTGTCCGGGTGACCGAGAATGAAACTATTGTAACTAGTCGAAGTTGAAGCTGAGAGTCGTAGTAGGGAGAGGGAACGAGTAAATGCTTGTTTACATAAGATGTGTCCAAATTTTCAGGCTGAAATGGCCTCTGCTTTGCTAAGGAGTCGAAGTCACGCGAACTAAGAGTATTTTGTTAAAAATGGCAAAAGCTGAGGTTTTGTCCATCCTATGCTCAGTATCTACTAGTAGGGCTGAGTATGGCGCTTGTGATGCATTCCACTTTTCTTATGTCTAACCATGCTGGACAGTGTTCAGTGAAGTCACGTTGTGCTCGCCGGTTAGTTCTACCTTTGTAAGTATTTTCCCAGGACCGAGCAAATTTACAAGCAGACACAGAGATGGGACGGCTTGGTAACTTGTTATTACACTACATTGGGATCACACAGCGAGTGGTAAATTCCAAACATAGTAGGAGGGTTAGGAAGGTTTTTTCCATCGCATTCCTAAGTCTCGGTGTCATTATTCCTGTGGCCAAATTTAAGCACTGTGGTCTCTTCGGTGCCATCTATAGGAGCCGTTTTGAATAAGTAAACAAATGAATGTTTTGGTCTTCATATTACGAAATTAACATGAGAGAAGGTGGTCTCCACGTATTTTCAAACTGAAAACCTTTCTAAAAGCTGCGACATTTCGGAGGTCCCGAGTCGTACAGTAGGGAGGAAATTAAACCCTATCATTAGGAAAACGCGAATTTACAAGTCGAAAAGGAACCAGCCGGTCAGTTTAACATCTCTGCCCACAGGAATTTGATAGACTCAAGGACTACTCGCCGTTTATGCGCACCCATCATATGCCCACGAGTATGAGACTAAGAAAGAGCGCAGTAGAATAGCCAGGCGGAATAGCATATTTGACATACCGCTCAAAAATACCGGTGGATTTCAGACAACTGGATTGGAGGTTGCTTGCGAGCAGCTCAGTGTAGCGCAAAAACGAGCCAGACAGCGAGGATGCTTGACTGTGTCGTCAGCTTAGCTACCCCGCTAAAAGGAGGAAGGTGGGCATCAATGTTGAATCTCATTTAACCGCAGGCTATGGATCCCAAGGGATTATCTGACGTTGCAGTATTTGCACGCGGACTTTAGTAATGGCCACTGTTGTGGTCTGCGAATAAGTCCTTTATGTTTTGGGACCGAGTCAGCGTTTCTGTTGCTTAATCGTCTGAGACCCAGTAGGATATCTGGTCTGCTGGTTTACATCCGGGTTTGTGACTCGCCTTGTCTGAAATCCTGCACGAACCACTGGCAAAGATACCAAAATTTTCTCCGTGTCAACCTGTTTTATGTATACAGCGGGGAGACGCAATGGCCTGGCTCATATTTATGGATGGTCATAGGCAACTAGTTATTGATTTTAGCTCATTCAGTCTTATTTGAGCAGTGGTGGAATGTTTGGGGTAAACAATCGGGAACAAATTACTGGGCCACGCGGAAAGAAATGGCTTATTGGCACAAAACCATCCCTGCATCTCCCTAGTGGCCTAACTTCTATCGGGAGAAAATGGGTAGTAGCGTGAGACAATAAATCGCCCAAAGTGATTTAGCAAGGTAGTTGGTGAGACTACCCACAAGGGATAGCTAAAGAAGCTCTTAGTTTTCGGTACGGACGCTAACGTGCAAGAGTGGTCCAGGCACTATCTGAGTGAGGAAAATAAGGGGCAGAGTGAATGGAATTCCATCTGACAGTAAACCGACCACCAGTGGAGTTCCTCAGCGCAATAGACTTCGGTTTCTTCTGATTCCACTCCATTTCGGTGAATTACGAGGTACTCGCAACTCACCATCCTTGCTGCTGACGACGTTAAGATTTTCAGGGTTGGTCTTCATAGTGATGATCGGATAAGACTAGTGACTACAGCAGATGAACTGGGTGAACAGTCAAAATGCAGCCGCACAAGTGCTGCAATGTACACTGATCGAGAGTCTTCCTATCCCTGCTCATTAGATAAGTCAGTATTGTCTTGCGTTCGGCAAAGACTGATCTAAGGTTTGTTATGAGCCATAGCCTGAAAAAGAGGCATGCTGTTACTTGTCTGCAGCCAAATCATTCAGGATACTATAGTCACTCCGTGGGTCCACTAAGTTTCGATGAAAAAATACTTAAGATACTGTGGCCCACTTATGCGACACCCCATCTAGAATGCTGCATCCAGGCACCTAGGGAGGAACAGACGCCCAGGAACTGTCACAAAGGGTGTGTACCAAGTTAGTGACAAGATTTCTGCATCTTGTACACAGGTTAGCAGTCACAAGAAGTAAGGACCCACAGATTTCAGACACGGAGGCTAGTTGCACCTAGGCTTCTTCTACTCCACCAACAACCATTCGAACAATCTGAATCTCACCTGCGAAAAGTGATTTGAAAGACTGAATCTTTTCCCAATATCATATTGCAGGAAAAAAGGGGGTTCTCAAACTGGCGTGGAATGAGGCGAAAGGCATATCAAGACAGGCTGAAAAGATCTAGGGCTCTACTCCCTAAGCTACCGTAGATTACGTGGTGACTTGATAACGGCTTACAAATACTCAGTAACCCAAGTCATCCGAACAGTGCAATGCTACCGAATGGCCACTATGGTGGTCCTCATGGTAGCCCAAGGAGAACCGCCCACAAAAAAGCGAAAACCCCGTGTGCGATCACACTCCTTCTCTTTGCGAGTTTGTGACCACTGGAATGCACTGCCTGCCGAGACTGCTACTGCTCCGTCTGTTGACAGCTTTAAGAAGGGGTTGGACAGTTACGCAGAGACGCACGGTTTGTGCTCATCCAACTGGGATGTGAACTAGGCTGACATGAACTACTAACCCGCTCCGACCAACCGTCACTGAACGCTTTGTAAAACCACTATCACTGAGAACCTGGCTCAACCTTATACCTTCCTGTAGACGTCCCCTCCAGTTACCGTCTCCTGCTAAGAGAATTACTATATTCTCATTCATCCTATCGTGTTATTTATTATTCTTCCTTCTGACTTCACCCTCTCAAACGTTAACAAAAGCTCCCGCTATCAGCTGTTCCCTATAAACCTAGCAATATTTCTTCTTACGTGCCGTTTCTTTTTTCGCGATCTTTTTTCTTCCTTTTTTCCTTTTCTTTTTCTATTTTGTCTTTCTCTGCACTCTCTCTCCTTGATTTATCTGCAGATATTTTTCATCTCCTTTTTGCAACCAGTTCGACCAATTGTCTGCTGGCACGACACTTAAGGAACCCATCTGCACCACAGTCCTCGGAAGAAAAAGCAAAAAAACAACACTCCCTACAAATTTAACCAACACCTAACCGCCCGTCGGGCTAACCACAGCTACAGCAGCCGGGTGGGTAGGCCTACTGCACTGGAATACACCAAAGACCTGGAACCATCTCGCAAGACCTAGAAGCGAGCGCGAAGAGATCAAATGGTTTACACTTTTAGGATTTGTCCTGGTGCGAACTTGACAGACGCAAAGACCAATCACTTATTATTCGGACTTGTTGTATACCCATGAATACGAGACCAAGGAAGAACACAATAGCGTAGTCGGATGGAATAGTATATTTGGATGGTTGTGCCAAAATACCGATGCGTTCCAACTGACTGGCTAGAGAGTCGAATACGAGCAATGCAACGTAACACGAGGATGCTTGACCGCGTGCCTTCAGCTTAGCGAGTCCAGTTAAACTATCAAGGTCAGCATCAATGTCGAAGTCATCAAACCCTAGGCTATTGATTTTGGGGAAGTGTGTGACGCTACAGATCACTCCCCCGTAGTGGGTTCGTGAGGACCTTAAGTCGATACCAGCCAGAAGTAAAAACCCAGTGGTTTCTCCACTGGTAAAACTCTTCCGATGTGCTCACTGCGTGAGGTGGCCCCTGGTTGCCTGAACTTATTGTAGGGTGTCGTGGCAGTTAAAAATAAAATACAGTAAATCGAATTGTACGTCGATCGCGGTCCTCAGTTCCTTTTGACGTTCCGTCCAGTGCGCATTCTACCCGGAATATAAATAAAAGTCTTTCACACCACGAAAACGTTTCGTAAAAATGGGAATTATTCATATATAAACATACCGAAAAATAAAAATTTACTCCTATTTTCACCTTTTTTTTAAGTTTCATTACATGGTAATAAAAACTGATATAAAAAGGCAACATGTACGAGGATTTGCGCATTGCTGGTAAATAAGAAAAATAGTGCCACGGAAAAAGAGTTTGTAAACAAAAAATGGTTGGCACATTTTATTCCATACAACTAAGTTGAATACGTCTTTAAATACTCCGGGAACCTGACGGTCCAACCTGATCTTGTTTTCTGTTGCGCCGATGGTTGTTGTAACTGTGCATTACCAGGCACATCGTCAAGAATTTCGATAGTTGAGCTATCCGTCGGTCGGATGTAGCGAGCTGAAACGTCACTTATAATGGGGTTGCCTTCGAAATAAGCTGGTTTCAAACGGTCGATACTGACAGTATCTTCTTGTCCGTCTCGCTCAATTATGTAGAATTTCTCGTGTCGCTTAATCACTTTGAACGGCCCGTCGTAGGGTGGTTCAAGTGGTCGACGAACAGCGTCGTGGCGAACAAACACGTGTGATGTCTTCTGTAAACTGGGGTGGACGAAAACATCAGTCGTTTGCGGTCTAATCGGAGAAGGCCTAACTGAACGCATTGCGTTTGTAAGCCTAGTCACTTAAGATGCCCTGTCGGAAACATGTTTGAAAGTTGAAGGGGAAACAAACTCACCTGGTAGGCGAAGAGTGGTCCCATAGACGAGTTCTGCAGGAGTGCATCCAGCATCAACTTTCAACGCGTTACGAATACCTAGTAGGACTAGAGGCAGAGCCTCGGTCCACTGAGGTATGTTTGTAGCTGAAAGGGAAGCTTTCAGCTGTCGATGGAAACGCTCTACCATGCCATTTGCTTGTGGATGGTAGGCTGTCGTTCGGAACCGAGTGCAACCTAAAAGTGCCGTTAGAGCGTGAAATAATCCACACTCAAATTGGCGCCCACGGTCGGTTGTGACGTAAGATGGACATCCGAAGTTCGCGATCCATCTTTCGACGAAAACACGAGCAACTGCTTCGGCAGTAATATCTTTAATGGGTACTGCTTCCGGCCATCGTGTGAAACGATCAACACAAGTGAAAAGGTAGGTACATCCATTAGATTCTGGTAGAGGTCCTACAATATCTATATGGACGTGGTCGAAACGCATGTCTGGGGCTAGAAATGAGCCTAAAGGGCTTTTCGTGTGTCGCGTGACTTTACACTTTTGACAAGCTAAGCACGACTGGGCCCACTCCTTAACGTCTTTGTTCATCCCAGGCCAGCAGAAACGTTGTGCGATAAGCCTAATGGTGGCTCGTACACCTGGATGAGAGAGTTTGTGCAACGTATTGAAGACGTTGCGTCGACAACTCTTCGGAACTATTGGGCGTGGTTGACTAGCAGAGACATCGCACAAAATTGCATCCTTGTCTGATCCAACAGGACAAAGTCGCAGTTTGAGAGTTGTGGACGACAACTCATGATGCAGCTCAAGGTCTTCCTTTTGACGCCGAGCTAGTTCAACGAGATCAACACCCTCCCTATAGTTTATCGAAGCTATTCGAGATAGTGCGTCGGCTGCGGAGTTGTTTGCTCCAGAAATGTGGCGGATGTCTGACGTGAACTGGGAAATGTAATCCAGCTGTCGCGACTCACGAGGGGAGTATTTGTCAGACGCCGAGCTGAGGGAAAACGTTAACGGTTTGTGGTCTGTGAAAATAATGAAATCACGACCTTCCACAGAATGTCGAAAATGGCGTACAGAACAGTACATGGCTAGGAGTTCCCTACCAAATGTACTGTATCTTGTTTCCGCGTCTTGCAGCCGCCTCGAGAAAAAGGCTAACGGTTGCCACTGGTTGTCAGTCAACTGTTGCAAAACTGCTCCAATTGCTGAATCAGATGCATCAACAGCAATACTCAGAGGAGCATTGGGGTCATGATGCATAAGCATGGTTGCGTTCGAAATGGCTTCCTTGACTTTAGAAAAAGCAAGTCTAGCCGCGTTGTCCAGAGACACGAACTTCGCAGTTCCTCGAAGTAGATCTGTGAGTGGTCTCATGACAGAGGCACAGTTAGGGATAAACCTTCGGTAATAACTTACCAGGCCATTGAAAGTGCGGAGATGTTTCACAGTGGTCGGCTCTGGATAGTTTGTGATAGCCGCCACTTTATCTCTCAATGGGCGTATACCTTTGTTGTCAATGGTATGCCCAAGGAAGCTGAGTGATTCAACTCCTATTTCACACTTCTGTAAGTTGACTGTGATGCCATGTTTTTTGAGTCTTTCGAATGCGAGGTCCAAATGTTTAAGGTGAGTTTCCTTATCTGGACTCGCAATTAGACAGTCATCGATGTAGACATGAACAAAATTCAAACCACGGAAGACATCGTCCATAAAGCGTTGGAATGTTTGTGCTGCATTCCGAAGACCAAATGGCATGCGCAGGAATTCAAACAGGCCAAAAGGAGTAATAATGGCTGTTTTCGCGATATCTTCTGCTGCCATAGGTATCTGGTTGTACGCTTTGACCAAGTCGATTTTGGAGAAAATGTTCATGCCGCATAAGGTTGCGGTCAAGTCGTAAACGTGAGGTATCGGGTAGCAGTCCGGAGTTGTTTTGGCGTTAAGCCTTCGGTAATCACCGGTTGGACGCCAGTCGTTGCTATCCTTTTTGGGAACCATGTGCAATGGCGATGCCCAAGGACTGTTTGACGGTCTGATAATGCCCAGTTCGAGCATGTGGTCGAATTCATTTTTCGCCGTTTGAGCTTATCGGGGGCTAAACGGCGCGCTTTGGATGCCACAGGTGGACCTGTGGTTGTGACGTGATGCATAACATTGCTGGTTATGCACGGAAGAGTGTGCTTCGGTTGTTGTAACTCTGGATATTTCTCCAGAACTGCCTGGTAGGACGCGTCGCCTGATTGTTTAGTCCTAACGATGGCTAAACTCGGACCTACATAGGTGGTGCCGCCAATAGATAACTTTGTGTTGTTATCTATCAGTCGTCGACGGCGAGCATCTACGAGTAGATCGTAATGGTTTAGCAAATCTATGCCAATGATGGGCATAGAGACGTCTGCCAGGAGGAAAATCCAGTGAATAGGTTTGCGTAAACCTAAGTTGAGGTAGGCATACCGTCTCCCGAATGTCGCGATTGCCTTGCCGTTGGCTGCTTGAAGATTGAAGGATGGGTCAAGATGACGCTCCTTTGTCGTTGCTGGAAGAACGCTAACTTCTGCGCCGGTGTCGACGAGGTAGCGGACTTTCGTTTTAATGTCGGTGACGTAGAGCAAACGGCTTTTTCCGCCGGCTACGGTTGCCGTGAGCACGTGCTGGCGTGACCGTTTCCCGAGTTTGTGTCCTTCTTAAAACGGCATGGTTTACGACATTTTATGGCTTCGTCTTCATTAGTGTTATGAAACCAGCACCATTCAGGGTTTTCCACCCTGTTAGGTTTAGTTTTGGGGCAACCACGAGAGTTACTGCGATGCACTGAGATGCGTTTCTGGGGAGTTCAACGTGAACTGGGACTTCGAGATCGTAGTAACTGTTTAACGGAGTTGCACAGCTTGGTCACCTCAAAATCCTGGCTCTCTGGTTTGCCGCAGACAGAATATACTTTGGAGACTGATCTGCTAGAAATCTCCAGTATTTTATCTGCCGAGGCTGCCAGGTCATCGAGTGGGACTGACTGTGGTGTCACCAACACTGTTTGCAGCGGTTGTGGTAGTTTTGAGAGAAATAGTACTTGGAAAAAGCCATTGTCGAAGGTTCGTGGGCCGGTTACTTCTCGCATGGGTGCGAGGACTTCAGTAGCCGAGTGGCTGCCTAGCTCAATGTTACGAAGTAACTCATTTAGACGCTGGCCATCTGTGAGATAGCTTTTCTCCAAGAGTGAGGTCTTGACAAGTGCATACGGATCACTTACTTCAGGATTAAACATGTGTGCTGTAACGCACCTGTTTAATTCTCGCGGTAGTGACCATATGACAGCAAGAAATCGAGAATGAGGATCTGAGACACCCTGTTCTCGAAAATCTGCCTCGGCATACAGAAACCATGTTTCTGCATTGTCTGGCCAATATGGCACGAGTTGGATCGTGTTCTAGTCGGCTTAATACGAATAAGCTTGGGAGTGTGGTTGGACCTGAGAAAGTGTAGTAAATGGATATATAAATGTCATTGAAATGAAAAAAATATACAAATATAAAATGGAATAGGCTCACCAATTCAATATTTGCTATTGGTCGGGATATGTTATCACATCGAGCTCACCAATTTAGGATTTGTCCTGGTGCGAACTTGACAGACGCAAAGACCAATCACTTATTATTCGGACTTGTTGTATACCCATGAATACGAGACCAAGGAAGAACACAATAGCGTAGTCGGATGGAATAGTATATTTGGATGGTTGTGCCAAAATACCGATGCGTTCCAACTGACTGGCTAGAGAGCCGATTACGAGCAGTGCAACGTAACACGATAGCGTGCTAAATGGCGAGGATGCTTGACCGCGTGCCTTCAGCTTAGCGGGTCCAGTTAAACTATCAAGGTCAGCATCGATGTCGAAAGTTGTCAAACCCTAGGCTATTGATTTTGGGGAAGTGTTTGACGCTACACACTAGGTCGTAAAAAGGTATTGGATATTGGCGTTTTGCATCCTGAACAATGTCTAGGGTTTTGACGGTCCTGACTTTATTGCTCTCTCTTGGACTGGTTATCTAAGGAGTCACCATAAAGAAGTTCAGAAGACACGATCGAATAAACTGGTAATGGGACTCAGATTCTGTCACGGGTTGGGCAATGACTAGGACTTATTACCAGAACCTGTAGTATCTAGTCGTTCGCTAAACGCCTTCAAGGAGAAACTGGACTTCAACGGAAACCTGTACTGTCAGGAATAATATATAGGCCACTCGGCCAATTATCTTAAACCTGGAGACTGAATATCTCAAGGTTGATCCCTCATGCGCTTTTTGAAATTTCCTTTCTTTTCTGCATTAACTGATTTTTTCGGTCCAGCGAATCTCTACAAATCGCGGAATATACTGTGTGCTCTTATCAAAGGAATGTCATCAGAAGTAGAAAAGGCTAAAAGCTCCCAACATACTTCTCAGCCAACAATCTTCTCCAAAATAATTAGTAAAGAGATCCCGCAAACATCATATACGAAGATGAGGATTGTCTAGCATTCAGGGACATAAGTCCTCAAGCACCAACGCACTTCTTAGTTATTCCGAAAAAACAAATCCCTATGCTTGATTCGGCAACTGCAGAAAACGAGAAGGTACATCTTTTATTGTTCCTAATCTAGTTCCTTAGCTTCTAGGTCATCTGATGCTTGTGTGCAGTCAAGTTGCTCAGAAGGAAGGATTGACTTCTGGATACCGTGTAGTAATAAACAATGGTCCTGATGGTGCCCAGTCGGTGTATCATTTACACTTACATGTCCTCGGTGGTCGACAAATGCAGTGGCCACCTGGATAGGCGATCATCTGCAGATTCGTTGCCCAAAACCCGATATCAGTAAATTGAAATACATTTATATTTTGCCATGAGATTCCTTAATTTTGTGCTGACTCGTCAGTTGTGAGGGGTTTTAAGGCTGGAAGAACTAGGCATAAGCAGACACGAGTTACAACCAAAACGTTATTTAATAATTATTTGTACACAAGTTTTTCTAGGCTTTCAAAAATGTAAACCCATCCGCTTCACTCAACACTTATTGTGGTTAGAGAAATAATTGGTGGTTTCTGGCTTAGTAGTACCGTGCTCAGCGCAGCAGTCATTTGTTGGGGTTTTCTGTCCAGCGTTTGTGTAGTCATAAATTTTCCGTGCTCACCTGAAATTGCCCTAGAAGTTTGGGTACTGGGATAGCTTCGCCATAATCATGTAACTTTCCCCGAAATCTCACCAGTGTCTCCGTCAGAATAGTTATCTTGGCTAGCTCTGTGACATTTTGTGTTCACAATAATTATAATTTAGGGCAGTTAAGATCTACCTGATATGGCCTATGTGGCGATGTTCTTAGCACTGTTGTCGACTCTTAGCAGTGACAAACTGACTGACTAAAGAAAGTAGGAGCTGGCACAAAAGTGCACCGGGTGATGTTGCCACACTCCACAGTACTATATGCATACAAACTACAGGTGGATAAGAAAACTGACATCAAAGGAGACTAAGTTGTGCGAAAGAATAAACAATTCAAAGATAACAGTTAGTGTAAATATTCAGGCTCTAGGAGGCGTCTCACCAATAATCCTCAACCACTGATTCCCATCGTCTCGGGGACCTCAATCAGGCAGTCTGCGTCTCTCCACACTACTCAGACCAACAGCAGGAGACTTCAGCGACTGGTGCCAAGTCTTGGTCTAGCCGCCCCGAACCCTCTTCCAACCTCCCCTAGTATGGCACGTTGACGTGCGTGGTGGCTCGGAATGCGTGGTGTATGTCCAAGCCATCTCAGTTGATCAAGGTCCACAACCTCATCAACTAACTTGTTTTCCCTGCCTAGTATCCATCTGACCACGATACTGCTCACACGGTGGTCCCACCAAACGCAAGCAATGCTATGAAGACATTTATGATCGAAACCCAGTAAGCACTTTAAGCCTTCTACTTTCAACAGCCATACAACAAGACAAAGTGAACTGTAGTGCAGTATACTCACCCTTTAATAGATGGTCGGATATCTCACCACTTGGCGCCACAGATGATGCAAGTTTGCAAATGCCAAACTGGCCCTCTGTATGCGAGCTGAAATTTCGTCAGCAACCAACCCATTCGAGCTGATCCAACTCCCCCAAGTAAGTGAAGTGCTCGACACATTCCACCACTTCACTCCCTATCATTAAACTGCGAGTACTTGCAGCAGACCAGTCATGAAGCATCGTCTTACATTTGACAGGTGCGGAACGCGTACCAAACTTACTCAGATTACTGCTCAACGCGTTCACAAGACCCTGCATTTTGTCAGCATCACCTAACAGGACAATATCGTCTTCATACTCCAAGTCAACCAGATGAGCTCCAGAGATTAGGTCGATACCTGTGAAGTCAAACGTAACTTAAGGTTATGTCCATTAGTACGTCTATGATGAAGTTGAATAGAAACGGTGACAGTGGGCATCCCTGGAGGACACTACTAGTTGTCATCAATTCACATGAGAAGTCTCCATAGGCCCTTACACACCTGCGTGAGTTCGAGTAGAAACTTTGATTGGCGTTATGTACTTGCTCGGTACTCCACAGTTAGATGCTGCCACAACACTTCACGGTCGATAGAGTGAAGTGCCGTCACTAATCACCAATCTCCAGCCTGAGTCGTTGAAGACTTCGGGTGGCAAACTGTCAGGTCCAGCCTTTTCAGCCATCTTAACTCCAGGTCGAGTCGGAGGACCGACGTCTACGTCGGATTCAGGTTCATTCTGGATGTTGGACAACTGAGGCATTGCTTGAGGTCAGTTGAACTGTGCTGCAAAGTGTTCTGCCAAATGTTGTAGCTGCCTGTGCGGGAGCCTAATTAGTTGCCTGGTATCACCTAACGCTGATCCCTTCTCCGTCTGTTTCGCTACACACCGCTGCTCATTATTGGCGCGTAGACTTGGTCAATTTGTGTTTGATTTGGCTTTCGCTCCTCATCGTATTTAGAGCCAGCTCTAATGAGTCTTCTCGCATCAATCAGTTTGGACGTCGTTGCGGCAATCCTATGACTTGTACTTATCTTCGTGTGTAAGTTACCAACTGTCTTTATCACTTTTTCCACAACAGACAATACCACGCTAAGTTTACTCAGTGTGAAGATTACTGCCACGCTCAGATAACTGCTTAGTAACTCCTCCTTAAGTGCGTGTACTTGGAGTCCTCATCTTTCAATCGACCATGGATTGGTTTTACTATCGCCTGTTTCCTGCGACCATTAAGACGCTAACATACGAGCCGGTACTAGAGTGTTATTTGAGTCCAAAAAGGTAATCCAGAAAAAGCGCCAATCCTTCATTGTTCCTTTCTAGCAATGGCTTATAGGGATATGATCTATGTGTATGCATCGTCGGCGGACATCAGGTGAGACAGTGTCTTTCCTAATACTTAAAGTTAGTACTGGACAGAAATAAGTGATTGTCATTACAAAATTGCAACAGATGATCACTGTTGTCAGTTCGTTGGGACAGGGTTCCATAGGTACCTCCAAGATGCCTTTCCGATTGTCTCAGCTTCCCTACTTGAGTGTTAATGTCACTTGCCATTGTGACTATATCTGAACGTTTCGCTTTGTGTAACAAAATTGACAGCTTCTCATAGAATTCATCCTTTGCATCATCTGAGCAACAGTCGGTGGGTGGGTAGGGGAGATTACGAATAGGCATTGCTGTCTCACGATCCTTCCCACTCCTTGGGGATACATTCAGTCGAAAAGTACGTATACGGCTGTTTACTGGAACCCAGTCGAAGAGCGTACTTTCTGCTCTGCAAGTCAATGATATACCTCCACCAGAGAGTCTACGAGAGCTAGACATTGCGTCTCGGATTTTGAAGATTCATCACACTGGTCATGTGAGGCCAATTTAATAACCACATTCGGGTCCTACATACGTGTCTTAGGGACGCAGCATACATCCATTGGTAGAGATTACAGAGTTTTAGCGAGCGATGCTCACTTTCCGACTTGCCATAGAGTTCGGGAGTTGGAAGCTCCTACATGGAATCTATAGTTGGGGTCTTAGGAGACTAGGAATGAGGTTTCGATAACTTTGATCGTTCCCAATGGTTGGAAAGTGAGAGGTTTGTGAAGGCCTAATATTAGTATTAGGTGGTGAAGGCAAAGGAGCAGAGACAGTTGAGGAGGATAAGTTATGTTTGATTGAGTCTGTGAATTACTAGAAGCGTGTGGGCAGTTTGTACTTCTATGCTGCCCACACCGTGGAAGGCTATTTCTTCTCAAGGTACCTGAAGGAGGAAAAGATTTATTACTGTAGAGCCAATGAGATATCTGCTTAACGCCGGTCACTCGGTCTTTTTGCAATTTTGAGATTTTAGGTTTTTGGTTTAAATCCGCTATAAGTCCCTGTTACAAGTATCGACATGGCGCGAAGGGGTGGGTCTGTTATTTTTGGTGCGACCTTTTCAAACCCCCCAGCCGTCTCTGTTGAGAAGGGAGCATCAGCTTGGAACTGCTGGTCTTCCAAGGGAAAACACTTTACTGCTGTCATTCTATCCAAGTAGCAGGAGTACAAATTCACCCTTCAGCCTCCATCATAGTGTGGTAATTTACACTACAACGGTAACTGCTTTTCGTCTTAGCACTATTCAGAAAACCTTTCTGGCATGGTAGGACCTCTAAGTAACAAACGTCCCAACCAATGTACCTCGTTGGGTTATTGTGATATGCAAGCCCGACCACTATGTCAAGGTAGCAATTGTCGGTCGGGACGGTTACTAGTGATTTTAGTTAATTTGATTGGTACAACAGCTAACTTAGACTGTAAGACACACCCCTGTGGAGCAAGCAAAGTATGTAGGCCGTACTGAGCGTCAATTCAATTTTAGAAAATTTGATGAATCCTGGACACCAGGTGTGCCTGAAATCTAACCTAAATGTCATTACAGAGTATATAAAAATCTCATAAAAGCTGTGCGAATAAAACTAATTGGAACTGTGGAAGCCATCGCGACTCAAACTTTAAGACATAGGGAAGTTTGTGGAGTCATTAGGCTTAAAATGAACTTAACAGATGTTAAGATTTTACTATTGGAGAATGTTTTTTCTTCTTACCCATCTACCTTACGATGTCTTCTCTCTTTGTGACATATCCTTGTACCTTACCAGCTTGACTTTTGATTGTCGAACTGTAGTCAATTGTGTTAAGTGTATTATCTCATGCAACTTAGTTGCTTAGTTTTATAACCTGCCCTTCTACCTTACCAGTCTGGTTTTTCACTGTGAACTGCACTCATTTCTTTTATCTGCGTAACATGCAACCCCGTTACCTAATCTTGTTTTAGCTACTGACAGGTCTTTGCTCTCACGTTACATAATTCCTTTTTCAAATATCCGGATCTGTAATCGAAACTGAACTAAGTTGACGTGCTTATATATATATATATATATATATATATATATATATATATATATATATATATATATATATATATATATATATATATATATATATATTACAGCTATTTTACAACTTGAGAATGAGTCGCTGAAAAGAGTAACTCTTCACTGAATTCTTTTTGCTTTAGTCGATAATTGTAACAGATTTCTTACAAATTTGGGAATGCTACACCATAGGATCCCGACTTATAATACATGAAGATGCATTTATATTTCAGATGAAAATAAGTTTACTGACTACATTCTCGTGAACTTCTAACATCGCATGTTTAACAAGACTGGAAGTCTGAAGTAGGTTCAGGCTGGGTAGAAGTTGCAGATGACCAGACTAAAATATAGCGTCAGTCCATCAAGTCTGTTGACTGAATGTAAACTTTCGGATAAAAGTTCGCGTGACAACTAGAATCGTGGGTTGACAGCTCGAGATGATGTGGGTCAGAATCGATCTAAGTGGTGCAGATACATCCATATATTATCTTCATCCCAATCGTTATATTTCGTGGTTGTTTTATCCCCTCTCTTATGACTACGATTTTTGACTACATTTTCTTCCTCTATCTTGCTGTCTTTTATCTTATGTCTTGATTTGCTGATACGAGATGTGGCATATTTGACCGCTACTCTACAAAGCAAATTCTCATGTTAATATTCACTGGCTAAACGCCAAAACTTATTCTTTTTATCATTAAATCCTAACCACTGACCTACTTCCGAGTATTACTTGAAGGAAATATATCGCTTGTTTGTGGTGACGCTTGTGACATGAATAAAATAGTATGTGTTGCCGACAGTAATGTGATGCAAGTTTAAAATAACCGGATTTTCTCGAGCTAATTGTGATCCAATCAGAAGTCTAAATTCTTTTTCTGTTTATTCCAGAAGAAACTAAGTCTTTACTTAAGTAGCTATAGGGTTGACATCAATTTTCTTTCGAAAAATATTAGAAGTCTTCAAAGATGATCATAATAATCCTGTTTCTGACCTCGCATGAAGACCATAGGTGTTACATTATTATGTGGGCGTGCGGCTTATTGTTTTGAGCACTTAACCTTCTACTGATGGGTTTCGTATTCGGAACCTGCTGCACCTTTTTCTGCCTAGGTGATCAGGTATTATCGTAACACATACTTTAAAAGTGTTTCGTATCCTAGTACATAAACATCTTTATCAGCTTGAGTTGCTCATTGTCAAGTCATCTGGTCGATTAGGCTTGCTGCTGCTATATTAGTTAATATTTCGCATTTGAACCTAGACTTTGATCTCAAGGAGAAAACTCCCATATTGATTTTAGGGGGTTAATAATCTTCACCACATCAAGATTAGCTCAAGTTTCTGTTCAACTTTGTTTTTCACTTAGTGTAGGTAGCGCTTTCTCAACCAAGTGAAGCTTTTGGTTTTCTGGATTATCAGTTGTGTATTTTGTGGCCTAGATCTAATTCCATGTCAGCTGAGTCAACAAGATTTGCTAAATAAGGACCTCTTGTTTCCATTCAGATTACTTGTAGGTTATGGTTCATTTCAACGTGGTTTTCTCTAAACAGACAGCAACTGAAAACATGGGAATCAGTGAATTGAATTCGCCTCACTGACCGGATTTTAACTGAAATTATCTTTTGCATTATTAAGCTCTCCTATATATGTCAGTCATTTGCAAGTGGATAGGTATCTATCTACTAGTCATAGTTCCGTAGACTTTGAATGTGTTTTTTAAAACCAGAACTCATGGTTGCGTTAAAAAGAATACTGAAGCGATCACTATGAGCAACGTCGTAGACACCCATTTGTAGAGTTTCAGCCAGAAAGAAATAATGTCAGCCACCTTATCTGGAATCGAATGAGGAACCGATAGTATTGCTGTGTCCGACAGCCACTAACCTCCTAAAGTTTACCTTATTCACAGTTGGAAGTGATTAAAATCCCTGTCATCTTTAAAATATGGAGGTAATTTACATCCTTACAAATCGACCTGAGTTCGAAAATCTCGTAATTTCCTAATATTTTCCTCTGTATTTTCTATCAATCACCCTGGTGCCTTCTACCTTGATATGAGGTGTGGTAACTTGAACCGCTAAGTAGTAACGCCAGGTTTTTTGTTGATATTTACTGACTATAGTATGTTTAGAATTCTGGATTTTATCAATGAATGTTCGAAATTAATTCCAAACTCAACCCACATCTGCTTCACCATCGACCATCATTATCTATTTTGACTGTGGTATGTAAACCATTTTAAAGCACTGATTGTGCTGCTGTGATTTATCGGTATAGGTACCTGATTTCTAACCAGTGGGCCGTATGTTTGACTAGTCAGATGTCATTTCAGTCCCGATGCATTAAGTGTGACTAGTTTTATCATGCACATGGTTGCTGGCCTTTCAGTGGATTGAGTAAATCAATTAACAATCGCGTCAGTTCGACTAAAACAATGACGATAAAGTTTAGGCACATATAGGGAAAGACCTCTCATCACCTCTCAATCCATATCACTGAAAGCATTTTAAATATTAAGCTATCAAATGACACAAGTCAGATTGTGATCGCAACCAAGTTATCCAATCTTATGAACAGTTGCAAGTTATAGTCATTGAAAGTAAGTAACATATACGATTCAGGGTGCTTTATCAGTTTCTCCGTTTTACTCCCTGACAATTTTGCCTTTATTTAGACTTTGATTTCGTATACATGTTTTCTGTGTACGGTAGAAAACATTAGTATTCTTTGGAGGTGTAAAATTCACACTGTATTACAGGAGAGAACTTTAATGCATATTAAATTCATGTTACCTACTTCTCACTGCTTACCAATCATAAATCAAGAGACATCTGTGACTGACTGAGATTTAGTGAGCTTTTACTCACCAAACGTGGGTTCTTGTGCAGCTTTCGCCTCATTTATGAGTTGTTAGTTAAAGAGAAATATTGGAAGGCCTAGTAAAAGTTATTATATATGATTATTATTTAAAACACAAACATAGGCACTAAGAGCTGTGACGATAAAAATAATAAAGCAACATTAATCAAAAAGACATAGAAAACTGAAGCGAGGATGGAAAAAAGCCTAAACGCATCATTGCCCAAACGAACTAAAAAATACGTACAAAGAAGCATCCGCTACTTTCCTTTTGATTCACGCTTATAAAAGAAAACTTCATAGTTGCAAAAATTGAGTATTGTGATAAAATGCAATCCCATGTTAATTTTTTAAATATTTGATATGGCATACAGTGTTATTTACTAGGTGCAAGACCCTACTGTTAGGAGGCAGATACACTGACGATTATCACATACGAAGGGTGCTTAAATAAAATTCAGCTTACATTAATATCATCCTTCAAAATATTTGTATCGGTGGTGGTGCTGACTAACAGGTGGGAAATACTTTATCGTGTTATGTTCACCAAAGGAAGATCAAACTATTTCTGAGAAACAGTATAACTTTGCTTGTTAGTTTACCTTGCAGCCTTTTGCTTCCTTCCAGATTAAGAAGAACTATATGGCTTTAAGGAGACTGACCTTCCTGGCCAGTTTATCTTTCTTGTAGTACCGTCAGAATGCTTTTATTGTAAGATACAGGATAAGTTTTGGACTTGCCAGACCACATCTACTGTTAAACGTGTTATCATAATGGAAAAGTAATCGTGAAGTAATCGCAAGAATCATAACTCACTGTAGTTTATTTTGATACTTCCCGTTGTATGAAGTTGTGTTCATTGTAATTTGTAATCTCTAAACTGAATAACTGTGCGGTGCTTATCACTAATTAGCTTCGAGATGAGATTCCTAAAGTCGTAATGAGAAATTGTGACCGGTGAGGCAAACCAAATTGAACTTAAGGACAGAGAGTCAGCGACGGCATTGGAGGAAGTTCACGCTATATTATAAAATGACAAAAGTAGGAGAATGTGGACTATCGAATCCCGTCCCAGTGGCTCAGTGGGGACGTGGTGGCTGCGGTACCTGAAATTCCTTGGCTCGACCCTGAGTTGAGATCATGGATGTACAATGGTTAAGATCCTGCGCTAGGATGAATCCCCTGTCCAGTAATCCCAAGTTTCTAATGTTTCTCCAACTGGTTTCAGTTTGTGTTGATACCAACTCTAAATCAATAAAATCTCGAAGACCTCCAGATTTAATTTTTAATTTACCTATCAGTGACTGAGTATTTGTGATGTTCCGCTAAGCTGATCATATTACTGAGTAAGTGAACCTGTGGTCTATCGGTCTCAGCAACCGACTTCTAATCAGTCGACCATGGGTTCGAAACCTCCTCACCATTCAGATATAGGCAACTAGGTAGTATCGTTAGGCCTCATACAATAAGTATGACTGCATGTGATTGCTGAATACATTTCGATCATCAGAGAATAGTGTGTCAGTTTCGGTCTTAGCAAGTGTCGATGGGAACAAAGAGTTAAGATGTCTTCAATGAAGATAATATCATGTTCCTAGACTAACAAAGATAATGAGAAGACACAAATATAAAATAAGTTTCATTGATATTTGAACACAGTTTTCACAAACCAACTGTATGGGAAAAACCAAAGTAAGTCAAAGAACTTAGGAGACTTAACTTGTCCTATGCAGGGACTTCAGAGCAGTGCTTTACTTCGACCACTTGTATGCTTCTATACAGGCCCTTAATGTATCGTATTGAGTATGCTGCAGTGGATCAGATAGTTGGCAACCAATGATCTGGTTCCTCTTATTGTTATTGGAGAACACTAATTGTCAGTTCTGACCGTACGTGTCACTATTTCTTATCAGAATCTGAGAAAATATTTCTTTAGCGTACCGACTTTACTGACCTTTATTGTTATTATTATTATTATTATTATTATTATTATTATTATTCCCTTGGGTTCCTAATGGAACATGGGGCTTCAGTAGCACGCCTCCACTGCACTCTCTTCTGTTTAGTCTTTTGAACCTGGCGCCATGACTGCCCACATGCTTTCATTTCTTTCTCACATGATTTCCTCCTTGTCACTCTCGCCTCAGAAGCCCAGCTTGTCGTTTCCCTTTTGGATTCCACTTGACGGACTGGCGTGGCTCGTGATATCCCCTGCTGGCCTTCTCAGTGTATGCCCAACCCAATTCCACATTCTTCTGCGTATTTGTTGCGTGATTGGTTCTTGGTTGGTTTGTTACCAGCCAGCCAGAGTTCCTTGTTGCTTATTCTTATTAGTCTGGCCATCTGATCCCAATCTTCAGTATCGAGTGAGTGTAGGCGGCAGCTGTTGATGAATGTCCGTAGTTTGTTGGAAATGCTTTTCGTGACACGCCAAGTTTCTGAACCATATAGCAGCACTAACTTGACACTGGTGTTGAAAATCCGCATATTGTTCATACTTTGTGTTGACTTGCAGTGCAGTAGATCTCACACTGATTTCAGATTAATTGAAGCCTGTCTTTCTGATCCTTGTTTTGACATCCTCGTCTGTGCCTGGGCCGCCTGTAGTTGAAACGATGCTGCCTAGGTAGGTGAATAGGTGAAAGGGACTACTTCCTTTAGGTTTCCACCGCTTACGGTGATGGTGCTTGTTGTTGGTTGGGTATGTTCATCACCTGTGTCTTCTCCACATTCACCCGAAGTCCCGCTTTCGCTGCCTCCTGTCAACTTGTTAGTTTTCGCCTGTAGATATTCGAGTTTGTGTAACATTAAACATAAATCATTGGCGAAATCCAAATCTTCTCCTGGGGTCTTTTCATCGGTCCAGCCAGTGTATGCCCATCTTCTCGCTCCTCACTGTTTGTTGCATGATCCAGTCGAGTTGACCACAATCAGGAAGATCATGGGTGATAGTAGACAGCCTTGTCTTACTCCTGTCTTCACTTCAAAAGTGTCACTGAGCTTCCCATTGTGAATTACTTGGCATATGGCGTCTTCATATAGTTGTTGAATGAGGTGGATAAAGGTTTGTGGTATTCCGTAGTGTTGAAGCAGCTGCCTGCCAAATACTTGTCGGTCGACGCTGTCGGAAGCCTTTCAAAGTCGATAAAGTTGAGGCAGGGGGTTGACTGCCATTCTATACACTGTTCTATGATGATGCTTGGTGCAGCGTTGCAATTTGGTCCGCACATGGTTTGTTCTTCTTGAAGCCTGCCTGTCTCGGTAGTAATTTGAATCCAGTGCATCCTTTAGTCTCTCCAGGATGATGCGACTTAGTATTTCGCTTGCTTGGTGTGAACAACAGCATGATTCCGCACTAGTTCCGTTCTTGAAAAGACTTAGGTCGCCCGTCTTTGGGAGCTTGACAAGGTAGCCCTTCTTCCAATCAAACAACAGGTACATTTCCTTCCTTCCAAACTTTCTGCAATAGTGGTGTAAGCATGTTCGCTGATTCTGTCTGTGTCTGTTTTCAGTGCTTCTGGGGGAATCCCATCTGATCCTGCTGCTATCCCGGATTTCAGCAGTTTTATGGTATTCAGGATTCTGTTTTTATTGAAGGGCCTGTTTTCACTTGTAGTTATGCCGTTACTGGTAGCATTTCTGGATGAGCTTCAAGTGGTGGTGATGGTGGTGGTCGATTTAAGAGTTTTCTGAAGTGGTCAGTCCATCGTTTCCTTTGTTTCTCCTCTTCTCTAACCAGGTTTCCTTCTCAGTCTTTCATTGGTTTCGTGTGATAGTAACAGATAGTAACCTGGTTATTTGATATAATGTTGTCAGGTCTCTTCTACCAGCAGCCTGTTCTGCTTCGCTTGCCAATGTGTCGTAGAAGTGTCTTTTGTCCTTCCGAACACTCTTCTTCACTCCTTTGTCCAGTCTAGTGTTTTATAGGTTGTGTTCAGTTCCTCTTTCGTTGTTTGTCCCTACACTGCACAGCAATGCACTGGTTCATCTTCTGCTTCACCATCACCATCGTCCTCTCCCTGCTCCATCAGCTTCCATGTGTCCGTGGACATCCATCGCTTGTCTCGTTTCCTCTTCCTTCCTACTACGGTTATGCAAGTTTCTTTCCACATAGCTTTCAAAGAGTTCCAGTGCTCATCCACACAGGTTTCTTCAAGGATGTTCCTCGATATCTCCCATTTTGTTCTGATGGTTGACGTGAAGATTTCATTTGTAGTTTCGTCCTTCAGTCTAGTTTGTGTTCTGGGTGTTGAACTTGAACTGTGGTCTATCACCAACTTCTTTGAAGGCTCTCAACTTGATTTGGAAGGTTCGTTGCACTAGATAGTGGTCTAAACCTTCGTCTGCTTTTCTTCTTGATCTTGTGACCAGTAGGCTGACTGCGTCTCCACTTTCTTCACATTGACATGAAGTCGATCTGATTTTAGTTTGTCCTAGTGTCTGGTGAAATCAAATACATGTCACTTTGTGAATATCCTTGTGTTTTTATACACCACCTCCAATCACAAATCTTTGAATGCACAGAAATCTGCAAAAAGTTCTCCGTTTGCATTCATTTCACCGAGTGCTTCTCTATCCATGGTTAGTTCTCTTCCTGTGTTGTCCGCTCGCAGTTTGGCATTCATATCACCCATCAGAATGAATTTTGATGTCGCCAGCTGTGGTGAGTGAGGTCTTGTCCAGTGCTGATTGAAGTTGTCTGTAAAATTCCTCTTTCTTCTCTTCATCTGCATGATTTGTAGGTGCGTAGTCTAGCGTAGCATTGTATGATTGTGACTTTCCTTCCTTTTAGTTGAATCCATCTTGCTGTCATGAAGCTGATCCTGCAGGAGGAGATTGGTTCCCATTGCATGAGAGAGAGCCCTAGATGCTATCTGGAACATCATTATAGCCACGCCGAAACTCAGTGTGCTCGTGGTTGTCGTCTTGGTGACAATATCAGAGTAGATTATTGACTCTTGAGTTGACAGTTTGGAGAGTCCACTTCCATTCTATCTACTTTTACAGATTCCTCTTAGATTCCTAGTACTTCTATGCCATACCTTCTCATCTCTTTGGCAATGTAGGTAGCCTTGCTACCTTCAAACATAGTGCGGACATTCCATGTCCCCATCGTTACTTTCGCTTTTGTAGAGAGAGAGAATACACACCGTCCAATTGGCTTCCCGAAGGCTTTCACCAACCGGTGTCATTTCGTCTCTCCGATTCCAGCGAGGAATAAGTTTGTTTTCATTTTTAATATTTTGTTTGTGCTTGAAGTTTGTTTAGCGATTGGATTGGTTTTCCGAGGTAGAGTTGCTTGTTCTGCGTCCAACCTTCCCTCTTTACCCGGGCTTAGGACCGGTTAGTAACTAGTGAACTAGTTAACCAGGCGAGGTTATGTTCTAACCTCTTAGCTAGCTTATTATAGTAAGACAGACAGATTGGAATAGGATTTTATGCTTAAGGAAATGATTATTCGCTGTCTAAAATCTATTCCATTACCGGTCACAATAATCAGTTAGTCTGTATCAGAATGAGATCTACCACAACAGTCAAAGAGAAATTCAGCGAAGAAGCAAGCATACTGTACAAGCATATTTACGTATCACCAACGTATACCAGTCCGTTATTGAGCAATAGGGTGTAATTGCATCACTAAGCTAGTGCTAAGAGCTGAACTCAAGACTGGAGAGTAGTTGCGTAATAATCTTTTAGAAAATGAAAATAGTGAGAAAGGTAAAAGGTTTGACAAGGTGAAAATTGTTGATAGATGTGAAATGCGAAGATTATATGTACACTTGATAGATATAAAGAAGGTGAAGAAAGGGTCATAATAAAGGTGATAATAGTAAACCAACTAGTTATAATGAAACAGAAAAAAAATTGTGGATGTTAAGACTATGGTAAGGTTAAAGAATGAACATACTTTTTCTGCAGACAAAGATTAGGCTCGAACTGATGAATTTTCAGTGTTTCTGCTGTCCACGACTGTCGAAAACTTACTTCTTTCGACTCTGTAAACAACCCTGAATGAGGACTATGGTGGAGCTGTGTGCCTAGAGTTGACCAAATGTTCAAGAACTGAAGTGATAATTGATTTACATTACCCCCCCTCCCCCAACAACCATGAAGGATAATGCTCAGAGATACTTTTGGGAAGCGAGCAGATTTTGTGAGCACATCAGGATACAAGGTAGCAAGACAAAATACAGAAACAGAAAAAATGTAATCAAATGTGATACTACAACTGAAGAACCGATTGTCCAGATGTCTGAGGACAATCTTTTAAGCTAAGTCGTAGATCATCTACTGGAATAGACAAATTATTCCCAAGTATGCTAAGGATAAGCTGCCGCTTTCGTCTAACTCGATCGGTGCTTATAAGTCCATCCGTTTCTATGAATCTAGTTACATTGGTCACATAAAGCTCGCGCTTTCCAAATACATTTAGGCATTATCCTGGATAACTGTCCAGAGGAGAATGCAAATCAGTCATAAGTTGATTTTTCAGTGCCTTTTCAATGCTGACCACGTGGCTGCACAGCAATCTGCCGTAAAGATAATCTACCAAGTCAAGGCGAAACACTTCATAAGGCGTAAGATTTCGCAACTTGTACATGGCAAAGTCACCGGTTATTCATCAACCCAAGCCAGATCTTTGTGTATAGAAGAAGGAGTGTGTTAGGTCTTTCATACAGCTATAGTCCTCATTCAAACTTTTCTCTTCTAGTTGACCATAATGAATTATTTCACGATTATCAGCTTCATTATCCCCCTTCATTCCTTCTTTTCATCTTTGCAATTATCTAGTGGAATCTTAGCTTTCTTGCATTTTATGTACATATAAGTTTCATTCTATCAAATTCCATATTTTTCTAACTACTTTATCATCTTTTGTATGATTATATTGTCTCTTCCCATCTGTATAAATCAAACTGAATACCATGCTAATAAAGCAACGCCGTCCCATGATTCAATAATAGATTGTTACAGGCTTGATTTAAGAGTAGACACGATTGTACAGCTTCAGAAAACGACATAGCTGAAAAAGAAAATTGTCTGCTATGATTTGTCTTTTCCTTTCTTTATTCAGAAACCTCAGCAGCTTCTGAATTGATGGATTTCCGTGGAGGCGTCTCTGCAAGCTTAACCATAATAAGGAGCGCAAGTAACTCAAGTTAAGATTTACGAAAAGTTCACATAACGACTGTAATCAGAAGTGGAAAGCGATGGCTAAAGAGATAGAAAAGGCAGGGGGGATAGTTAACAGTAGGCAGTTATTTACACTGGTCAAGAGAACTGCTGCAAAAAGGTCAATGATTAGTGAGACCGCAGTGGAGAAAGATGGGTCTACAATTTACGTTCAAGCAAGATAACTGGGACGTTGAATGAAACACTTTAAAAAGCAATTCAGTTGACTTCTAGGTACTTTTCCATTGCTAGCTATGCAGTCTTTTCACGAAAGGAACGTTGAAACAGGCCCTCTAAGTCTTGGAGAAGTTGAGAAGACTGCATGTGACCGGAAACGAGGAAGAGCTAGATAATCTAGTGCCGGAAGTATTTGGCAACAGTTGTCGAGGATCACTGCTTCTACTCACTGAAGTGCTAGTGAGCCTATGGGAACCAGGTATGATCTCTGTTACTGATCTCAGTCTGTAAATGTCCCAGTCTTCAAAAGAGGCGATAACTCTTCTTCTGATAACCACAAGGCAATCATTCTAGCGAACATGATATCCAAAATCCTAGGTTCTGTGACATGCGTTGAACCGCTTTTACTTCTGTTGAATCGAAAATCTTAGTGAGTCATCAGAAGAGAAGGAGAAAAAGTAGGAGGTTAGGCAAATAACGAAATGTGGTGTAACGGTTATGATAGAGACAAGGATCGGATGCATTTTCACCATTATCAAAGGTGAAAAGTATTTTGGTGGTAAATACAAAGAAATTAGCTTGGTGAACACAATATCGAGGATTCTAGGTTCCACCCAAGTGAAGAACGGAAACAGTGAATCCAAGGAAACGATGAAGGTTTCAAACCTGGTTAGTAGTGTGTCAACTAGATCCTCAATATCCCCTGGTCACGAAAGACAGATACATTTGTCGGTGCTCGACGTAAGCTCTATTTCCCGATTTGAAGACAGCATTCAACTGCATAGATCAAGGTGTCCGGTGCCAGTGTCCGTCATAAAAATTGGTGTGGGATACGTACATCACCCGTTGAAGGTTTTATGTTCGAACATCCGTTGCTGTTTTTGTTAGAGCCCACAGTGAAGTATCAGGTTAGTTGTACTTGCCAGTTGGTGCTCTTCAAGGATAAACATTCTCCATTCTTATTTACTTTCGCCGTAGACGTACTTACGGATATCTCCGTCTCGTTGACTGACTTTACAGGGAGTGATCACATAGGAAGCACTTCAGCAGACCTAGAATACACAGATGACAGAATCATGTTAGACAGAGATGCGGACAAGATGAAGAGTCTAATGGATAGATTGAGTAGCGATTTCCGAACATCTGCGATACAATTCTCGCCACCCAAATGCAAAATGTCGCCTCAGAAGTGGTATGTGTTGCCACCACGTCTAACACTAGGGAGTGAAGTGATTCGACATGTTGACCACATGACTTACCTAGGAAGTCAGACCAGCTCTTTTTGTGACCAATTAAACCTTAGGATGGACATAAAAAGGTTTAATCTGCTTTTGCCTGCCCACTCTGTCCATGGCATCACTTATATGAGCAGTCTAAATAAAATGAATACCACTGAAAGCTAATCACTGATTTTAGAAGTTTATACATCATAACACAAAGCGGGAGATTCAAGTAAGTGTGATTGGCCATAGGCAATACCATTAACTTTCAATCTATGGACCAACAAGAAATTACAAGATGAGAGTTCAGGAGAGCCGACTGAGATAAGTAAGCAAACAATGTCAGCACAGCCACATAAACAACTAATAGTAATCAGTCACTAGGATAAGAATCTAAGGCAATTTTGGAAGAAGTTGGCAGAGTTTATTTCCTGATGTTTTAACTGGCTGTGATGGTGCTTTGAATGATGCTGAAAGATTTACGATTGAACCACCAGGCTATGAGAAGGAAAAATGTTTTATATTCCTCTCCATGGGAATTATCACAATAGCAAAAACTCTTAAACTCGATGTCAATCAGCTTAAATGAAGGTAAAAGCTTCGTATATCCTTGATAAATTAAAATATGATGATAGCGGTGTCCTCTACATTTTCCAGTATGACACTGATAACCGTGTACTGGTTATCTTAGGCATATTTCTAACAACTAAATTTTTCCTACTGAGATTTATAAATTCAACGAATCTCTTTCCTTCCTTTTTGCTGCCTGTTTTAAATTCTTTCCAGGAAAAACAATATTTCCATACAAAGTTCCTAGATACTTTTCTATCTGTTATCTTACTGGGGTTACGATGAATGTGTAATATACCACTTTTTCTGATGTTATAAGTCAGTGAAAAAGAAACTCTGTTGCACCTAAGTTCTGTGCTTGGGAACACTCATCAATGTGGTGTATTTGCATTCTCAGTGGTCTTAGTCTGTATAACATCAGTAATGGATTCTAGTTTTAGAAGAATGTAAAAAGTGTATACATTCGCAACAAAATGATTCATTTTGCGCTTTCACTTACAGATACCATCCACTCATTTCTAATGTCTTAGGGAACCGAACCAGAAATTCAACACTTAGGCGTCTGAGACCGACAGCTAAAGACTCCATTAACATATGTTCAGTATTGGTTTGACCACGTAAAGACCTCTTCCATCATCGTGTTACTATAGGTAGCATTTGCAGGTTGAGGCTGTCACTGTCTCGGTATGTGTAGCACATAACCGAATTATTCAGCTAATAAATAAATATGCACAACCCAATTTATTGAATCTATTTTGTTTCCTTTGCTGGTCATTCAACTCTTTAAATTAGCCTTAATGTTTCAGCATTCCTAACATATGTAGGCGCTTTGTTGAAAGTAAAGGTGATCATATATTTTTTTACTTCTCACAGGGGTAGGTTGATAGATAAATTATGCTACCAATCAGCGTCCGGAGTAATCTGGTGAAAATCAGGTAAATGATTTCATCACGCGATAATCCTGGATAGCCTTTGTTTACTGTTCTAGGGATCAAAGGGTAAATGCTATAGAAAATTTCACTGTTTGTCACACTTTAACAGTGCTCATCTGAATCTACTTCCTTAGTTTATACAGTGATTTTGTATTTTATTGGTAGAGGGATTCATGAAGTTACACATTAAATGGTAGTTGGTGTTTCTGATCAAGCAATTACTCAGTTATATTAATTCTTGGCCAATTAGAGTCAAAAACTTTGTTAAACGAGTACCAGACAATGAGAATAGCTTGCTGAAGAGAAAACTCTTCCCAAATAGTTTAGCTGTAATGCCTTTGACTAGAGTACTGGGTGACGTGAGTTCGAATCTCGCTGGAGTTATCATTTCCGTCGAAGTTACAGAAGCACCTTATAGACGAGTATGGAAAAGCACAATCAGTTGGCTAAACCAACGAATAGAAAACTTCTATCCGATTATTGTTTCAATAAACACTTTTTTAGTTATGAAATATAAATAGCATAGCTTTTGAGGCTTCTGGAACCTAATACTATCTTTCTTAACTAATTGCCTGTTTTACATTACACAGGTTCTTAAAAAATGGCAGCTGTCGAATAAACCTACAGGCAAGGTTACACAAGGATTACCTGTATATGCATAAATAAGATATTCTCAAAAGAATATATATATATATATATATATATATATATATATATATATATATATATATATATATATATTCACTGGCAAACCCACAATGGGCTAAATAAGAATTAACAAAAAAATTAACAAATGATATAAACGTTTAAATCGTTCGCAGACAAATTTGAGTTATAACAGGCGAGCTAAAGAAGATAAAGTATTGATTTGAACAAACCTGTTTTTCGAATAATACATGCTGTACAAACAAAGATTGAGGAAAACGAATCAAAACGGACAAACAAAAGTACACAAGACAGTAAAATAAAAATTATCGAAATAAATTATGAATAGAGATCATGCATACATGCGTACATAGGTATATTGAAACTCTGAATTGATGCATTTGAACAAAATACACTATGTAAGTATACATATTCAATAAAAATGAAGTGTTAATAAACTTAGGTTTCTTAAAGCAGTGGTGATTCGTTCGGTGAGTTGTGTGTAAATACTTTTGTGGTCTGTTTATGCAGTGATTCGTTGTCAAAACAATGTTGAATGTATTTGTGATCAATTAATTTTGAATTTAGCCGGTCAACATTCATTGTAAAAGATGGTTCCACTGAAGGCATGAATGTGTCATAGCTTTTTATCTGACATGACGACAGAGAGACATTTGAACCAGACTCAAGTTGCGTTTCATATAACGCCATATAAGGATTTGCTTGAAGATACTTCATAAATTCCGTACTTTGATGATGACCTTGTAAGCATGCAATGTTTGGGAAGTAAGCAGTATGCTGTTGAATTTCCGAGGATGATTCAAACCCAGATATATCTGACTTAAAATTGTAATGCTGTACAGGGTCAGTAAATCTAGGTGGAAAAGAATCATTCGATGGATGAAATCCCGCGTAAGAAGTTGGACAGCATGAATACTGATGGATATCTTGATGGCTATTGGTTTCTTGATCTTGCCATAATTGAAATGATGTGTTATTTCTTTCGTTAGTATAGTTGACTTGATATGTAGGATAGGAGGGGTTCGAACTCATGTCTACCTGATGTACTGTGGAGTTTATTAATGTGAGAGGGTTTCTGTTAAAAGAAAGAAGGAAGGAAGTGAGAATAAGTGTGTCTATAAAGCATTATTCTCAGTTCAAGTTGAAATCATTCGGAAACCAGAAACATAAGTCTAGAATATCCAACATAACGTTGATTCTCGATTTATGCAGTAACCACTTTCACTACACTACCGTAACGTAATACACTGATTTCAGTGGAAAGAAATTTTTCCAGAAGTCTGCTGGTCATCAACATGTATTCAGTTGTATCTACGAAGATCACTAAGTGGCATTTGGCTTGTGGCTAGCCAGCACTAGAACCGAAGTTTCATCTTCCTTATTGTTTTAGACCACTCAGTGAAATGTATGTCCATATATTCGTTCCCTGCCTGGGATTTGGACGCTGTATCCAACGTTTCAACCTAACATTAGTATTCAATAGACTGTTGAATGGAAAAGTTCCAGATAAGTGTGTTAAGTTACCAGTTAAACATATTTAAATTTGAAAAATGGTGTCCTCAGGTTATGGGAGCTGATACAGGTATAACTGGGTTTACAACTATTACTCTATAACTATTAACTATGTTCTTAGAGGACTGAACTGCAAAACAAAATACGTGTAGACTGTTTCCTCCTTTTCAGGAAGAACTCTGTGGTGTGATGAACATTTAACTATTCTTCACTAAAGTAGTGAGGTCTCAGAATACAATTCCAAGTGATGAGACAAGCAGGTGGTATTGAGTGTTTAGAAGAAACAAGGCCAAGCGGTTATATTCAGGTTCGTCTACTAGACAGTTGTTGACACCTACTATCCGAAGACAAGTGATACTACACTACCGCCTTCTAACCTTAGACCCATTTGTCAAAAGTCGAGTACCAATGAGCAACAACTCCTTAACCTCAATCAAAGATAGTCTAGTTAAAAAAACTGTACAAGCAAGACTGGTCCTCTGGACAGACTGATATAGAACTGTCTTCTTGTGAACGGATTGTGCTTACAGAAGGTATGTCTAGTCTCCATACGAAAACTCCTTAGAATGATAATAAGTCAATATAACCCTAAGAACTATGCATCACTGCAATTGTCTTTCAACATTGCTCGTATGCACTGTAGCAGGATAAGTACGAAAATATATGATATAAACAATTTATTCATAGCTAGACATTAATCGACAGTTACTCAAATTAATTTCTTATCTACTTACAAATGTTCATTATAGTAATGTGATTGGTGGTCATTGATGGGGTCCCTGTTCTTTTACAAAGATAATGATAAGCAATTTTATATTAATGATGGATGGTGATTAACAGTGGGCTCCTGTCTGGGACTCATCAGCTAGATGTACTCTCCTTCTAGTGACGGATCTTGTTCCCAAAAGCTAGATAGTTGTCCACCAGGCCACCGAATCATGATAGTCACTTCTTGTGAGACGGGTGTAGTTTCTACGCTGCTACTTGTCTTGGAACAACGCCACCCACTGGGAGGCAAGTACTTCCCGTTGACGAGCCCCAAATTGGACGAAATGCCCGTCATGGTCTCCACTGCTAGCAACTATCCATCATTAATACAAATTAAACCACAGGCAATATCGAGGCATCTGCACAGGATCATATATATCAATAGATAGCGATCAGTTCCGTCCAGTGAACGAGGGGATGATACAAGTAACATAATGACAAATAGTCCATCTTGTTTATGTTGTGTTTGACGCTTATTCATTCCGTGTACATAATACTTGCTTACATTCCATTTAGTGTATCAGTTTATAGGTACCTGTTTATACACTGACTCTCTCTTATTAGAATAATCATTATTCCGTTGCTTTTCAGCTAAATCTGTCACTTATTTTACCGTAATGCAGTAAGAGTTGAATAATACAAGCTATAAAAAATGATTCTGTTTAAGTGAGTCAGTCTGATCAAATATTTTAACTGATTTTAATTATGCTTAAAGTGTATTCAGCCACCTAATACCCTACCATCTCGCTGATCGAGCATATCTAGTATAACGATATGATTGAGTTATGAAGCCTGAAATGTTTTGTCTGCCAGACATTCTGTCATATCAATAAAGATAGTTGGAGAGACATGACGTCGAAAGCAGTTAATCGTGAGACTGAAGAAAGTACAGAATTGTTCGCAGGTGAAGACTGAAGTCACACTGCCAAGTGTTTCACAGTGCAAAATGACTAGTGCATTTCCCAAGGACTAAGTAAACTCTTTAAATCACTAAATGATTACAAGTTACTGTTATAGACTATGAGTCGCGTCTGTTATGTAGGGATCATCAATACTATCTGATTGCCTCAAATTCACAAGAGTGGGTTTTCTAGTGATTGGGAAAGTCGACTTGTCAACGTCATGACAGGTTGAAACTCACCAGTTCAAATTGGAGTTCACAATGTTGCTGTACACAATTTCTTTGCTGATGACAAGGCTCTAAATGTAGGCCCTCAGTTAATTCAAACCAGCTATTTCCCAAATGCCTAAGGAAAACTATAAGTTGATAAGACTATCAGTATCAATCTGGTTCCTTCCCTAGATGCCATAATGGAAAATGAGATCTCACAATATGGAAGCTGGTGAATGTCAATTATCGATACACCTCCAGTAGTACTTGATTGCACTCTCTTCTGTCACTTGACGAAGTAAGGACTTCTAATGGCTATAGATGCTATCAGTTGAAATATCTCGGGAAGCTTATGAAACGAAGTACATGGGGACAGTATGACTCAGAGACTGTGTGCAGTCTTGTGCCTTAGGCGATTAGTCACATATTATGTAATAAGGACTTATGATGCTACCTGATTGCCCAAACCACTACAGAAGTGGATCTAGGTTTGAACTTGTAGACCATTGATTGAAAGTAGAATACTTTATCCGATGAGCCAAAGCTCATTGAGTACTGATAGGACCGTTATAATACAGATCTAACAGATCAGTTAGTTGCATTTTTGAAATGATCAACATTAATAATCGAAGTCCTAGTTTGCTTGGCATGAATCATTGAGTAGGAGTTATGAGACGGTTTGGAATGGACAACAACACACATCCAGGTCTCTCTCATTCTTACTGGTTATTTCAGGCTACTCTTGAATTTCAGTGGTAATCTTACTGAAATCTATCCACGGTTTTTTGGCGAAAAGTATAATTTTAAAACAGTTTTCATCAAGGCTAACAGTATTCAGAGAGCCAGTGGAAGTTAAAAACGTTAGAGTGACATTTTTCCTTAATATGAGGGAAATACTTCAGCATTATGACTGAATTTTATGCTATTTTGATTGATTTATTAAATGTACCTCACAGTGAAATAGCATTTTTTACCGCATACAATAACCAGACATATCTAATAATAGAATATTTTCAGTTAGTCCAGTTGCATCATGCTGTAAAGTTTTTGAATTCGGAAAATTCCAACGACCAAGTTTGTAACCCATTGTTCCTGAATAGTGTTGGGTTCAGTGTGAGACTTGAAAGTCATGAATGCAATGGCGTATACGAATTTCAGTGTCTGTGGTTGAGGATTCACAAACTAGAACGTTTAGATTATTTATTCAATTGCCTAAATGAAAAGTTTTCACCATAGACTTACTTATCATCATACTTGTTTTCGTATATTGACAATACACCTTGATGCTTTGAACTGTCATCTGTATGAACTGTGGGTTCTATAAAAGAAAAACGATCGCAATGACAAAAAGAGAGATTAAATTATCTAGACACATCTATATTCAAGTTTATAAAATTATAAACCATTTCTCTATGGTTGTCAATGCTTATTCGGTCATTGTTGATGCATATTGAAAAACAACTTTGAAATGAGGTGAGCTTATCAAAACTTTTGATATGTCGAAATACATTAAAAACAGAAAACATAGTAATTCATCGGTAAATACAAAATTACAATTTAAACGGTTGAAAAAGTAAATAAAGTCTGCATGAGGTGGTTGGTTTAGTCAAAAAGTGTCCCTCAATACTTGGTTCTGAATGGAGTTGCGTATGACACTGTCGTAACCAATGGTTTTCAGTTTAGTTAAGAAAAGGCTGGAAAGAAAAAGGCTGTTTTCTTAACTAATGATATGCGATAAAAATGTCCCCAGTGAAGTGTTCTTTACCCTCAGCCATAAACATGCTGATCATTTTCTGTCGAACCAGTTGAAAGTCTTAAAAAGCACTTTTTTTGAAACATTTCACCGTCGTTACACAAAGTACCATTTGTGAACCCTCTCAGGGGGTGTCTCACTCTTTCGAGAAGTGTTCACGTTTTCTCGGCATCAGTGTAATTGATTGTATCGAGAAGAATCTATTTCTAAATAACAAGTGACATGGGACTATTTCCTGTCACTCATCAGCTCGAAGTATCCCATATTTGAGTGATTCCCAGTGTCGTATTGATTAGCGTCAGGTCATATTGGAAATCTGATCGATAGACTCCCATAAATGCGGAGCTCTTAGGTCTTTATAGCGCCAGTGACTACCATATGAAGACTCATTCATGTGCATACTCCAGTCCCACAAGGATTAAGTCGTGATGTGAATAACTTTATGGTAAATTATCTAACCTTAGCGCTGAATGACTCCAGTTCAGATCACTGAACCAGTATCACTTCCCTCAACGCTATGGGTACGCCTTGTTAACGGGTACCAGAAGATACAAAACCTTGTCCAAGTAGGATTTCCCGATTATTTATTTCAGCCGCCTGAATACTTATGATTGCCGAATTTATGAATGACCTAAATTTAAGGGCGTTTTTATTGTTGACTACAAGCATAATAGGTTAGCCGGGCAACTGCCATCCTACTGCGATTATAAGTCTTAGGCAATAGAGTAGTTCATCCAGAATTACATAGAAACAACCTCGTCTGACGTATAAGGTTAGCTGTGTTACTTTGTCAGATCACTTGTTCATTGATTTGTCTACCTGTGAAAGTCAGTTTTAATTCCTTTTTAAAATCTCGAAACTGCCCGCCAATGTGATAGTGACATTCGATACATCTCATACGTCAGGTGGTTTTCACCCATTACTGTTGAAATCAACTCGAATTCGAAGGATAGTCCTGAGCTATACTTCATACTGCACAGATATCATACTTCGTCAACTGATTTCGATATTCACAAAGGTGGAATTACTTTCAAGCGATTGAAATTCCTGCTTTGTGGTAGTTTGTTTGAATCTGAGGTTATCATGGATATTGCCTTGACAAACCTATTTTGAATAGCTGGATTTCTGGGACCAACAAAATTTAATCAGCTGAACTAGATAAAACAGCCTACCGTAAAATTAGCGTATGATTTTGAAAATAATTACAAATTATTTGATAAGACAATAAGAAAATGTGTTACATTTGAAACGCAAGGTTCTAATGCATTTCTTGTTCCAATTAAACTATGTTTTCTCGTTGCTTCTTGCTAATTATTTGCTTCATATGATAACTAGCCATATTAGAGTAGCATTTAAACCACCAAAGCAACCGGGATCCCGTTGACAAATACTTGTCAAAGACGACGTAAATGTAATTAGCTAGTAAAAATGACTATCGAACCAGATGACATTTCACATAGTCACAATAAATTCAAATGCTAATCACATTTTGCAAACATAATTTGTACTTGACACTCTTAAAGTATTCCGTCTTCAATAATCACGTAAAACCAGAATCCACTTGAAACAGATGAGACGTTCTGTGTCTTAATCGATACTTACAATGAAGGATGCTTCCTGCAATTAGGAAGAAGGCATTGGACTGACAGGACAATCACACATCATCTTGGATTTGCATAAGTGAAGATTTGTATTTACAAGGAGTTCTTCACAGTCGTATTATCTCAAGTTTCTCTCTCTTCACATCAAAAATATCCACAACGTTAGGTAAGATGGAACTGACAATTTGTAAATGACTTACAAATTCCACAGTCCACGTTGGTTTTTCTCACAGCTGAGTAGTTTTTCAACTTCCCACCTATGATGTAAACAGGGTTTCCGCTGGAAATCACTCAGCTGGGAAGAAAAGGTGTGATCTATGACACAAAAGTGTCATGAAATACCCAAAGACAATACTACTGAACAACTTGAGTAGTTAGAAACCACCCAGGCTGATCTGTAGTATTTTCGCCAACCAGATCAGAGTGATCTAAACACTGGAGGGCAGTTTCCCACGTTTGGGACCAAGCTCATCAGCGGTGTACCCGGACAAATTCAGTTCACAGAGCCGAATCAGTTCAAACCACTTGAATCTAGCTGGCTGACTCGTATGAACTGGTATATCTGAAATGGGATAAACAGTTTGCAGATGATTTACAAATTGCATTGTCCAGATGTTATGTAAGTACAAAATAACTACACAACAATCACTTACCATAGTTAAGATCTGTTAAGGAATTCAGTGTGTAGTTAGATTTTATTGGTCTATGAGTAGACTGTAGCTGACAGTGATGGTTTTCATTAAATGATTGAAGAGAATTCAATTCCTTTGCATTATTCGCTATATTTGACGACAACAAATGACGATAATTCAAACAATAATTGGACCGCGATAGCGATAATTTAGTTAATTGATCAAAGTTATATGATTGATCGTAATTTGGTGTTGAAGGTGTGTTGATTTTGCTCAATGGAATGTTTGAACCGATTAAGTCATACGGTGTTGTTGAGGAGGAGGCATACGTTTGGACTAAATTTGAATTTGATGATTGTAGTAAATGTGAATCTGAGAACTGATGTGTGAAAGCACTACTGATATTACTATTACTACTACCACTATTATTACTGTTATTTCTTCTGTTATTGTCACTCGAATACCAAAACTCTGAGTCAGGAAATGAATGTACTGGATAGATTTTCTCATTGTTACTGTTACCACTTGTATTGTCAACGTTATTATTATTATTGTTACCAATAGTTGTTATTGAAGTTGTACTCCGGTTAAGTTTTGTAGCGCGACCACGACGTCTAACCTGTGTTGCATAATTATCTCTGGCTGACCAACCAGGATAGAGACGCTGATGAATCTCCTTTTCCTGTTTAGCTAGTTTATAGTATTTCGCTTGAGCTTCACGTGATAATGCATGCCATTTTCGACCGAGGATTTGGTTGATTGCTGCAGATTCCTTCAGTGTACACTCAGCAATCACTTGGGCACGCATCTCTTTCATGAACAGCATAAATGCATTTAATGGCTTTTTAATATGTCCATTATATTTGACTGTACGTTTGTGAGAATCAGGCTTTTCTGGAAGTTTGCTTTTTTCTTCAGCGTTTAACTTTTGCTTACTTATATTTGTGTTTAAGTAGTCACTGGATGGTTTTGTAAAGTTGTACGCAGCAAGAGCATTATTTGATTCGATAAATGTGTCTTGCTGTGGCTGTTGGTGTTGGTACTGCTCTGGTTCATGAGCATTGAAATGCCCCATATTATTGCTGATGGATTTACTGTTAATGAGACTGGTTATGCTGGATGGAGTTGATGACGCTGATAATTCACTGAACATATTTTTTGTTGTTGCTGCTGACGTAAGTGTCGATCCACAGTTTGCAGACAGTGCGCTGAAGAGCAGAAAGAAAATTGGGGTAGAAGATGTTGTCAGAATATTTTTATCTAAATGTCCTGATGTCTCCACACGATACTGAGTCACATTTCATGGTGGACTTAGTAAACACAACTTATCGTAACTTCAATTCCTTGATAAGCCACGCTGAAGATAACGCCTAGATTAGGGTTGAAAGATCTGTTCATTAAAAAATTTAATCTGAGGGATAACAAGACAAACAAAACATCCACAACCTGAGCTTAAAATTGTATACTATGGCGTCAAAGTACAACTTATTTGTTACATAGAATCAAATCAAGTACCTGGCGGCAATGGTGTCATGTAGCCTACGGATTTCAGTGTGAATTGGTTGCTTTTCAAAAGAATTTATGTTGGAGTTTACCGATTCGGTTTCAACTAACTGAGCTGTCGTCACTTCAGAATTTCGGCCCTGCAAAAATGTGTGTCTGTCGATGACAAATAACAAGGCACAACCAGGACTTTTGAACAGCATCATTGTCTAGGATGAATCAATTCCAGAACAACACTTATGAAGTCAATTCCGTTCAGTGTGTAGATCCCCCACAAATTATCTAATGTTCTACTGATTGACATGGGTGATGATACAGAACTACTCATTTCAGTCCTTAGTATACACCGTAAAGCTTTTGGATATAGATCTATATGATGGAACTGTAGTCAAATTCTATCTCTTAACTTATTCGCACATTGAATACCACAAATCGAGTCTGATAAAAAGTCTAAGCATTTCAGCGTTGTATTGAATTATGCATAAGAAAAAAAACACGAAATGAAGTGTTTTCTTTAAACCGAAATCACTTTTCTGTCACGGTCTTCTGTCGAATACTTCCACAACTTCACAAGTGATTTTTCAGTTGGCTTTAGTGAGGCAGTAGGAAATCGACGAATAATATTATATGAAAGTAAAAGGAAGCTAAGTATTAGTAGCTAGTAAAGCAAGCAAACTCTGCATTTAGTTCCCAGAAGTTGTTTAAGCTACATCATTTTAGGTCGATACTACCTTTAAAACGGTTACTAACGTTCACTTATTATTGATGTTCTAATACATCGCTTCTACACAGGCTACCTGAAAAGGACGATGATAACATCCCTGTGTACACTACTTGGTCATGTGCGCTTAGATCTGTGAGGCGGCACCACTTCACTTGAGTCTGTCAATTCAGTTTGATGACGAATGCAAACAAGTGCGACACCTAAGTAAATTAGGGTCTCCTACTGACACCACTTACATTTTGTCGGAAAACACCGCAATATGACATTGTTTACTACTCAGCAAACACAATCATTAGTGAAATACCTCAGACTCAAAGTGCTTGTCTGTCTGTCTAATGATTTTAATGCTTCCTTTGGTATACTATTTTCATACACTACTCAGCTGTAATTCTCTCACTTGGAGAACTATCCTCAGTCCTCCAGATATCTATCACTACTTCTTCCACTTAGTTCATTTATCTTCTTGTAAGGCTGTTTCTTGTCTTACTTCGTGTTTACTAAATATCTCTCTCTGGCTTCAGAAAATTTGCGCCGTTTTAGCACCAAATCTTCCCATCTTTTCAAATACATTACGTAGGCATTTTTATTACATTTTTATGATAATCTGAACCATAAAGAGACCCATTTCTTGACAACTAAAACTTCCCATTGATCATTACGCTGGCCTGAAGTGATAAGTTCATGTCAAAATTTAAGCTCTTTGAACTTGTGCCTAAATGTTTTCTGAAGTCTCCTTATGATATAACCTACTGTGTAGTGGCTTTCAGGGAAACCAGCACGCACGTTTCTTCCATCCATTGATGACCATCATCAGGCGAATTACATTCTGAAGAGACCTACGACTTCAAACTATTAGCACTTACTTGCGGCTGGAAAATGTGGTGGCTTCCTAAGCCCTTGTATAAGTTCGACCCCTAGTCTAGTACATACATATGGTTAGGCTTCTTAGGTGGACTTATTTGCTGCATTAAATTATCCAAAATATCTGCATCTATTGTCGTTTACCGCCGAATCTTTCGAGAAGTAGCTTCATATAAATCAGACAGTAATCTACAGAAACTCAACACTGTAACGCAAAAGAAACTGCCCTAACAAATTTTGACAGTGAGAAGTGGAAATACAGCTTTGTTGAAGTATTTATCACCACTTGATATTAGCTACAGAACTAGCTTTGGAATAAAAGTCAGGGAACACCAAATAACTGCTTTATCACACTCTCCAACTTCTCGCCGGCGTACATCCATGACTGGATGAAGGAACGAGCCTAAAGATGTCAAGTCTCATGGCAAGTAAACGACCATCCAACCAGTGTGTAGGAATCCAGTGGCCAACGTTTTTTCAACGTCTGTTAATTCAGGATGTTTCTTATACAGGAAGGTAATAGAGGTTTTGAACTCCTTTCATCGCTATTATTCGTATTTGTATTATTATTATTGCTTTGCTTCTTATCTGCTCGTGTGAAGTTCTTAATAAACTGTGGAAAATAACTATTAATTATTAACGCTTCTCTGTTTCAATGCCTTGCTTGAATCCTTTCACTGATTAGTGAGTTTTCTACCTCTATTATTTATAAATCTGACTAAATCCGTGTTAACTGATATTTGACGAGGCGAACTAAAGTCTAGGTACCAGTTAGAATATGTCGGTGTCCTATAGACAGTAGTTTATTCTTCGTTTTACTCTACAATCCAACATAGCTAAGCCTTCTTGTTCATTTTTGACCTCGTAAGTGAAATGGACTACCTCTACTACTGAGTTTATGTGTGAGGAAATTATCGATAAGTTCCGATTTCAACACAGTAATTGCGTCAGTCACATATCGCCACCATATCTTAGATGTAGAATTAAACGATCGTAAAGCCATGATTTCGCTATCGTCCATAAATATATCTGCTACGATTGAGGATATTGGCGATCCCCTTGCTACTCCTTCTGTTTGTCTATCTCATGACAAAATATATAGACGCAGAAATTTAGGATGTTGCATAACCTGAGTCGTTAACTAATTCGGGTTTGAAGAAAGACATTCACCACTGCATTCCGGTCAGCTACTTGAATGATATGAAAATTCTTAATAGGGACTTTACAAACTTTGAATATCGGTTAACAAGTAAACAATCTAACAAAGAGAGAGATCATTTCAAATTCATCTAACTGTTCAATGTTGCAGGTTAAGTGTTAAATTCACTTACCTTTTTGAAAGTTTTATTGTATTCCCTAGGAACTGTGAATTCCATTTCATATCACATTCTTCAAACGGACTCTTAAGCCAAGCTTGTAATTTGTCCAATGGATCAATAGTACCAAAATGACCACTGTCGTTTATATTATAATGATTGAAACAAGTGTCCTGTAAAGTTTCATTTGATTGTTCCCATATTTTCTGATATTTACTTTTTGAATACTGAACATCTGTGTTATACTGATCACGTGGAATCTGATCTACTGGAAGTTTCTGATTTGTGCTGCAATTATTGAATGCAGATGAAAATGCTTGATTGTAACGGTAGTGATGAGTAAACTCGTCGTAGGGAAATTTATAGCCTGAGTTTAAAAGGAAATCTGCGGACAGAGTTGTTCTGTTCAAAGGATTGTTAAACGATGTTGATGATGGACTACAACACGAAGATGAGACAGTGGAACAAGATGTACATATTGTAGCTGTTGACACCATTGGAGTACTTTTTGATCTTATAGTTGAAAATGAACCGTATGCATCTTCATTGTTGAATGTGGTTGTCTTCATTATGGATGAGGAATATGCGAATGATAATGTGCATGGTGTATTAGTTTTATTCAATTCAGACATAGTGTTCAACTCGCAAAATGCCTCATTGTTCATTAATTCATGAACTTGGTGAACTAATGGAAAAATCAAGTAAATTCAATATGCATGGTTCATGACATAAAACATACGAAGTCTATTCAGCAAACATATTCATTGCCAGTCAATTATAGACAAGCAGTATTCATCTGCTATATAGGAGTTACCAGCAAAAGGATACAAGATGTGTTGCTTCCAATTCGGGAGTTATCAGTCAATACATACGATTTGAATAGTAGTACATCCTTTACCATCATTGGTTAGTCTTCGTACATAATTGTTAGCTGACTGGTTTACTGTCTAAATTTGTCTGTATGGTGTACAGTTTTCAGTCTTCAAGGAAGCATACTAGATTCTTTACGATTGCAAGCGCAATTTGATGGTGATCGTCTACAATCATGAAGTCTGAGCCCTGCTGATAGGCTCCAACAACCAAGAAAGACCATGGACTAGAGAAGTGTATCAGCGTCACTGTTCGATGACCAGTTTTGATACAATGAAAAGTGTTACTCAAACACTCATTGAGTATAAGCGTAAGGAAGATTATTGGCCGGTTACTTCGGCCTAATTTTAGATCCTTTAAGTGCACACCTACACGATTTCTGCCCAGATAAAAGATTAGTTATTAAACAAAGTAATATATAGATAGCTCACATTACACGTTTAAAAATGTTTTCGACTGATGCTGATTTAAACTGACAATAAACTATCTTCTCAATACAGAGTGAAGTTTGTTGAACATTTTCTCTAAACTTCAGCATCACACACAGGAATTCCACATTAATTGTGGGTCACTTTAATTTGAGAGAAATTGGTTTTCCAATTTACATTGATTACGGTGAAAGCCGTCATGATAATAAAAAATTCGCAGTCTTTGAACCCTAACAAACCACCATATGAGTCGTTTGTCACTCCTATAGTCACCTAAGTAATCTAGGACAATAGCATCATATATATATATATATATATATATATATATATATATATACACTGTTTAACAATAAGTTACGGTGCACGATGCTATATTTTAGTCTTGTTATTTTAGAAAAAGGAACCAAATTCAGAGACTGTACTACCCATCATTTTTCTGATACTGACTATTTGTTTCCTACAAGGACTCATGAATGTGTAAGACAATGATTTACCATGCTGTATAAAGTGTCAGAAGTTTGAATTTTTCCATTCTTCTAGTAATGGAGTTGTGGCTCACTAGTTCAGAGGGTTGACTTACAACTAGTGAGTTATAGGTTACAGCGGTGCTGAACCTACCGAGGTTTGGGCAGCAAGGTAGTAGTATCATTAGCCCTCAAACAATAGGCATGGCTCATTGCCCACTGTACGAACATGAATGTAGTTTCTGAGCGGATTTCGATACTTTTCGGTATTTTTAGCATATATTTAACTGGTGTCTATTAGTAACTGGAAATATCCTTCTTATTTACTAAGTTTTTAAGTAGGTGCGAATACTTTTCTTTTATTCATATTCCAGATAACCAGTAAGGAATAAGAACAATTACTGAAAATCAACTTACTTAACAGGGAAGAATATTTTTCACTCACAATAACTAGTTTGAGAATACGGAACAGTGGATTTTAAAAAACTCAGACGTTTGGAGACAACTGCAAAAAATAATAATGATCCTGTAAACTCTGAACCCACGTCATTCAACAATACGGAAGGTAACTCCATCAGTGACCATCTTGTCTACTCAGTTCAGTTATACAATTCTTCCTAAGTGAGATTTCAAGTAATGGAAATTCTTATCTTCGAGAAATCATTGGTTTTGCCAGTTTTTCAGATAGAGTTTGCCGATGGGTACTTAGAAATATGAGATCTCGATGAACAGCCTCCTTACAATTCCAGACAAACTCTCAGCATTGACTACATCGAAGTATGATATCAAATGGTCAATTACTCGGGTAATTGTTTCGTTCTCTGACCGAAAGAATTTGATTAACATTGAATTTCCGTTACCATTCTCGCAATGGAGATTTTTTTTTTGATTTACTTTAGAAGAAAAAGAACTGCATAAAAGAGATAGGGATATTTATTGAAACTTGTAATACGCCGTTGTTATACAGGATAGAATTGATGAGTCTCTGTCGGCATACAGACTTCTGTGCAGATACCTGGATATTGTCTGCAGATTCTCTACGTTATTACTTGCTCAGTGATGACTAGCACTGGAATCCAGGACACGGGTTTCTTCCTGTTTCGGTGTCCTCAGTTAGATGTACTTGCATTGTGGTAATTGTGTACTTTATGACTCGTTAGCCTAGTGGATAACGTTTTGGTTTTGGAATTGGTGAGTGGTGAGTTCAAGTCTTTCTGATAACACTAGGATTCAGGTACATTATCTGGTGGGTCACAAATAAGACGAAATTCGTATCCTGGATCCAAATGCTAGCTACCATCAAGTAAATTGCTATATAGTGACAGTTTGTAGGTGATAAATGAAGTTGCTTGAAGAACTAGGGCATGACAGAGTTCGGATTAGCACCCTTTCAATTCTAACGCAGTTGAAGTTTTTCTTTGGGTTGAATCATCATTCACGTATGTAAAGTTCTGTCTATCAGTCAAATGTGTTTCACGTGGTCTCATTATTGATCATAACTAATTGTTGAGTGTAACGAAAAGGAAAGTGATTATCCTACGACATTTTATAAAATCTAGTTAAAATACTTTTCCTTATATGGGGAACTGACTAGATTTGCAAGCAGGTTTTGTTATCTGACTGACACTGTTCATTCAATCTTATTTTCAGTTTCATTGACAGTAAATAATCACTTAAATTTAATATCAGGACATTTAAACTAGTCAGTGTTCAGTCATCGTGAGATGACTAAGCGATCTACACATAAAACTTCAGTCAGTTCATGAAACAGCATGAAAATCATTCCATGTAACCAAGAGAATTCTGTCAGTCGCTGGATCCACAGATGGCATCTGTAAACACTAATCAGGAATGTAAAGGATTCGACCACCAAAGAGGAACTTATGTACTCAGTAGGCAAACCTATGAACATGGTAAAACTTTTCATCTCGAGTCAAGTTTACAGTAATTGAGACATGATGCCAGACAGCTGAATAATTTTTCGGTTATTGTGACTTGTCAAAAACACTTCATTTACATTGAAAGGAAACTCTAAAATTGGTGCATGGATAAAATAAATATCATTGCACTCAGTAGTAAATATTAGTATTCGATGTGCTTTCCTACATACTAAAATAGTGAGTAGATGCACAAAGTTGGTAAGGTTTACATGATGGGTTTTAGTGTTTTCAGGCTGCTTAGTCTCAACAGTCAGAAACCTAGGTGAAGTGCGATGACCTGGTCATCTCCTAAGACCATGTAATACCAATCATAACATGTTTTAACTTTGTGTGAATGTTTTTTATTTAGCTAACAGAATTAACTAAAAAAGGTGTTCAGGCCTAAACAACAGACTGACGAATTACTGTAAGGATGGCAGTGGGTTTTAACACCATTGCATACCACTTATCCTCAACTCAGTTTATACGATGGCAGCATCATATAAATTGTAGAATGTACAATAAATTTCCAAACTCGAGAAAAGGTTTCATCACACTATGACAGTAGCTATAAGAGGATAAATAACCAGGAATCACTAGAAACCTCTCCAGTCCCAGTTAAAGCTCTTCAACAGTGTTGAACCAAGACCCTGAGAAAGGTGAAGCTGATGAGAGGAACGTTTCTTGACAAGCATGCTCCCACTAAGCTATGAAGTCGGAAATTCTTTCGTACCAGTCATTCCCAACAAAAACTGTGAACAGATTAAAATCCAGTTGGTCACAATTAAAGATGCAAATCTCCTCAAGATATGGTCGAAATATATTCTTTGTAAAGTTAATTAAATTACTTTCGTATACAGCAAAAATGGTAAGCGATGTTAGCGACGGGAGTTCAAGGTTATACCAAATAAAAAGTAAGTAGCTCGTCCACGACTTAGAGTTACGCCTACCAGGTTACCATTCATATAATGTTTAATACTATTGCCTGGAAACTCAAACCTTGGTAAGTGAAGAGTGTTCGAGCTTGTGACCCGATAACTGACAGTCTACCGCCCAGACCAATGATCCATACCCCCACAGACGTCAAAACTTGAACGAATTCGTGAAATTTTGACTAAGATACTCCTGCTTACGTACTTTTTTTAACTGGGTGGTCAGGCTTTCAAAATCTGTCCTACCGAGGTCTGATCTGACTGTTTAGAACAATGACTTTCATTTTTTTGTGAGATATTGAAATGTTTTCCCCCAGTTGGTCATGGGTATTCTACCTTAAAAGGGACAGTGCTGCTTAACGGGGTCCCTGAAACACCAGATTGCAAGGCAGATTGTCTTAAAACTAGCATGAACCAGCCTTTGTTGAAAGCAGTCTCATCCAGTAAGTCAGCAACCGTTTATTCTACTCCTTCTTGCCACCACTTACCTTTAAGCAATTGCATTCTCTCTCAGTCAGCTACCTGGTAGACCAAATTTTCCATTCCTAATGATTTTAACCCAGTTTCGCTGTAAACTCAACTAACTAAAGTTGGTCAGTATTGAAAGTTGCATTCTGAAAGAGTCAGTTAGCAAGTTGGCTACTTATTGTGCGAACAAATTTATGCATCAGATAACAGAGGTATGAAATGAATGCTGTACATATTACCATTAGACAAAAATGAGTATTCCAGTTCCACTGACACGCTTCCGAACGTCGAAGATTTTTAATTAGATCAGTATGCATTCAGTGGTGGATAATTGCTATGGTGATTACGTCATGACTAAAGTAAGTTGAGAGGATAAGACCACATGTCGTCTGTGTTCTAATGATATTGCCTTCTTGATGTGGTGACACTTCATACTGATAACTGACAAGGATTAGCTACTGGTAACTCCATATGGCACTGAAGAATTTGAAGCAGTTACATCTGAATTACCAGCTCTGTATCCTACCGGCTAATTCATAGTGTCCAACAACCAATCAGATACTCCTTCTGTATTTTAGCTTAATTTAGACAGAGACAACGATAACTGTCCCGGAAGTTACCATGGTAGTAATGAGTGATCAAATAAGTATCATTCATTCATGGTGGCCGGGATAAACACTTGGCGATCGAATTAAGACGGGATGAGCATTTATGACTTCCAGCTCATTTTCTAAACCATTAGACTGAATGCTGGTTCACATCATCTTTTCATCAACTCCAATCAGGATCACTACTGCTAACTTTACTGACAATTAGATTTCCTCATGAAGGTATGCATTCTAGTTGTACAATATGATAATGAGACTTCCATAATTGTGAAAATCAAACTTGAAAATTATCAACCTTTCTGAGATAAATGAGTTAAACAAAAATATAATATATCTAAAAATACTTTAAGTAACTTACCGTCTTCAGATGATGGATTATGATTATTACTAAGATTAGCGTTATTCATCACAACAACAAAAGATGGAAAATGACTTCACCTACGAAGAGAGAAGGGAATTGTGAAGTAAATTTCCTCAATAATTTTCAACAACTATCTTCAGAGATAAACTGAAAAGTGAATAGAAATCAGCGGAGGAATGAAGATTTATTGTTTGGTTTTTGTTCGGTTGTATTTTGGTCCAACGGAAATACTACTCCTATTACTATTATTATCATTATTGTTACTATTCTAACTACTCCCATATTTCTTACAGCTCAAGAAGAATTGACCAATCATTTCATCTGACAGTTAACCCAACAACAGAAGAGCGTATTCCTCATCTGATTGGTTACAGCCAAAGGTTCGAGTAAGCAGACAAAGATAGAGGGGAGTAAGATGAGTCTTTCAAACCAGAACACCCTTCTACCTTTCAGAATTGAGAAGTGACCAATACCAGTTTGCCATTATTCGTAAACCCCTGTCGATTTATGCTCATGTCTAACAGGAGGATGTTTTTCTACTCTCATCCAAGTAGCTGATAATATGGAAAGTGAGTGAGAGAATGGAAGAATCCATTTTAAGTTCATGTATATGCACACATAGTCACAATGACAAACAAACACGGAGAGTAAACGAGATACATTATGCCTGCCTAGACATTATGCTGATCGATATTTTTCTTTGCCATGAACAAGAATTCTTTTGTAAAAAAAACATCTTTCCAATATGTCTGGAATCTTTTTTCTCATCTTGAACGGACACTGTTTCGGGAAGTTTTCGAAAGCCTACTGTAGTGTACGAACGCCAGCGGAGAGTATCTCAGTTTTCAATTCTTTTGCATTTGTTTAAGTTGGTTTTTTATGAAACCAGATTGCCAAACAAGTAATGATCAGATTTTCTATGAGATTCATTTGCACTATACCTGGCTACGGTAGATGATACGGGAATCAGTACACAAGGAAGTAGTATCCAGCATTTTACAATTTCAACGTATTTGTAACACCAAACTACTGGATTAGGAAAAACCGTCGGCTGAACTGCTTATATGAACTTAATTGGTAACCAACATGCGAAAGATCAACTCCTTGAGGCTATTCTGAAAAGTTGTAGCTATTTTGTGTGTTAATTGCCTCAGCAGCTATCGTGACTTAATATCAGAAGTTAGCTAGGTATGGAGATAATGCTGATTACTGGACTCTGAATTACTATCTCAACAGTAGATAGCGCTCAGGTTGACTACTGTGTGTCAGGCATGGATACTACTCACACACCTGGACAGATCATACTGGATGGAGTACAGTAAGGATGAAAGAAACCTCATCAGTGACATAGGCGGAAACGCTGCCTATGAATAAATTCTCGCAAGGTTAGTGTCAGTCATATGAAGATCTGTAGACTTCTCATTTGGGGCCCGTGATGAGGGAGAGTTTTAAGCTTGAAGACATCTGGTAATAATCCCAGGGATCAGTCACAGTGACAGAGATATAACTACAGCTTCCACTAAGTTTTTAGCGTTGCTCTTCGTAAAGTTGTCTTCCATCTACCTATGCATTCCTTGCAGTTGAAATGAACGTTTTTTTGTTTTCTGTTGATTACTAAATCATGTATTGCTGAAAAATGTGGTGATCTGAACCAATTTACCTCTGGCTCAAGTTTTTCTGTTGGGTTGATAATGAATACTTTATAAGTGAATGATCTGGTAAACAACTTTTATTTGTCAGCAACATGATATGAGGAAGGATGATCTTTGGTGACTACTAATAGTGGTCGTACTATATCACAAATCGACGGAAGTAGAATTCAAACCAAGTACTGATCGGTGAAACACTTGCCAAGAGATATAATGGTCTAGCTGTCGACTTTGTATGTGGTTATGGCTTCCATCCTACTGAAACAGAGTGATTACTAAGCTAAGCTAACCGAGAGTTTCAAGATGACGTTTCATCACAAAATACTATTCGCTCAGTAATGGCTGATAACCAAATGAGTACTAGAAAACAGTTTCGTCCTAGCTTAGAACTCTTCAGCATTGTCTATTACTGGATTTGTGATAATTAAAGGCTAGAGATTTTTAAGTCATACTAAAAATGGTTTACTTTTCGACAACTGAGTCAAAGTGCAGTGAAAATCATTCTTTGACTTAATAAAACAGAGTATATCATAATTGTCTCTTATCTGTCATTCATTCATTGACCTTCAGCTCCGTCTCCTTATAGATGACGTCATCAAACCCAACAGTTTCCTGTAGGAACTAGCGAAAATTTACTATCTTAGGGGGTTAATCAAAGACCGATGCATCATTAAGTCATTGATTTTAACAACAGTATTATTTTCAACGCGATTCTTATCATCTCTTGAATAAATACTGAAACACCAGCAGCACCGAACCATTGCTAGAGCTGGAATAGTTTCATCACTGGCTCCCAGTGAAATGGTTTCAAGATCATTTGGTCATCATGAGAGTTGGATACCTTTAATCTGTTCACATCAGTCATAAAAGCTGGTTGCTGCTAGAAAGTCGCAGGTCAAGACGGGAAATCCCTCTAGTATCCCCAGTTCTCAGTGGTTCTTAAATTTATATCAACTTGTACTGGAGATTACTATGAAATAAGTCAACGAAAAATATGCACATAGTTTTTGTTCAGTTTAAACAAAGTGGTTAACCTTGAAGCATCTCAGGTCTCAATTATAATGCTGTTTAGTTTTAGCCCTTGACCTTGAAGAAAAGTGACATAATGGTTTAATGAAGCCATTGCAAATCTGCTGGTTAGTTAGCATACACCATTAAATATCAGCATGCAAGTGAGATATACAGAAAGTTGTGATTTTTCATAACCCCTCAATTACAGATATTCTGAATGAATTGTAAGATGAATGCGATTCTGACTGTTTTACGTTCTATTATGAGAAGAGACTCAAATAAGTTACCTTTACAGACACTAGGGCATAGAATAAAAACGTAGTTAAGAGTACATGATCACTAGAGCTGGTAAAAATCTATTTCACTTACGTAGTATATAAAAAAGTAGCAATCAATCCATTCTGCTGTTATTACAGCAAACCATTCAAGGTCATTCCTCCGGGTTCAGAGAACCAGCTCTTGAATTATTCTAAAAAATTATGATATGCATACGTGATTTTTTCATCAGCTTTACAAAGAATTTTTACCTTAGAAATATGGTTGTTGTCAATTATTAATTTACTTACAAGATGTAAAATACCTATTTATTCATAAAGAAAAGATATTCAGTTTGGTCGCTTGTGGGGATTTATTTATTTATTTATTTCAGGTTGGTATTGATCATGGACTGACATCATTTGGAGAAACATTAGGAACCTGGGAGCACTGAACTACCGCTTCGTCTTAGCATGAAAACCCTCAGCATCGCATACCCACGGTCTCACTGGGGATCGCACCAAGGACTTTCAGGTCCCATGGTCAGCACGTTACCACTGAGCCACTGAATTGGAGCCCAACAGTCCACATTCTCCTACTTCTGTCAGTTCGCGATATGGCATGACCTCCATCTAATACCATCGTTGAGTAACTGCCTTCACACCCTACCCGGTTTACCAAACCGGTCACGACTTTTTATTATCACTTCGGGAATCTAGTCTAGTCTCTAGTCACTGATGAGCACTGCAGATAATTCATCGAAGAAAATTCTCTTTTCTAACGATATCATTTTCTAAAGCTGTACAATTACATTTATAAATATATCAAAAATATATAACAGTCTATTATTGAACAATATTGTATAGTTATATCATTAGGCCAGCTAGTGTTAAAACTGAACTGAAGAGTGGAAAGGATTAGTGTTATAATCTATTAGATATTGCAAATAGTGAGAATGACAAGGACTTTGAAAAAATAGGAATAATTGGTAAATATGAAGTGAGAAGATTGAGTGTCAATTTGATAGATGCAAAGGTGAAGAAAGAAATCAGCGTCATAATGATTATTATTATTATTTTTTTATTATTAGTCCCATGGGTTCCTAGTGGAACATAGGGCTTCAGTAGCACGTCTCCATACCACACTGTTCTCTGAAATCTTTTCAACCTGGCTCCACGACAGCCCAGAAGCTCTCATTTCCTCCTCACACGATCTCCTCCATGTCACCCTCACCTCGGACACCCAACTCGTCGCTTCCCATCCAGGTTCCACTCGAGGCTCTGGCCTGACGCGTGATGTCCCCAGTCGGCCTTCTCAGTGTATGCCCAATCCAATCCATCTCCACTTCCTCCTGCATATTTGTTGGGTGATAGGTTCTTGGTTGGTTCGTTCCCAGAGCTCCTTGTTGCTCATTATTTCTGACCATCTGAGCTTCAGTAACGAGCCAGCGTAGGCAGATGTTGATGAATGTCTGTAGTTGTTTGTTGGAAATCCCTTTCGTAAAGCTCCAAGACTCTCAACCATACAGAAGCACTGACTTACTTGACGTTGGTGTTGAAAATCCGCATCTTGTTCCACATGCTGAGTGGAGTGCAGAAGATCTCCCTCCACACTGGTTTCAGGCTAATGAACGCCTGTCTTGCTTCTCCGATCCTGACTGGCTTTGACATCCTCGTCTGTGCCCATGCTGCCTGTAGTTGAGACAGTGCTGCCTAGATAGGTGGAAGAGGCTAATTCCTTTAAGTTCCTCCCGTTCATGGTGACTGGTGCTTGTTGTTGTTGTCGGTTGTTCGTGTCGGTTGGGTATCTTCATCACCTCTGTCTTCCCTATATTCACTTGAAGTCCCGTCCTCGCTACCCTACCCTGCCCTGCCCTGCCTCTTCTGTCAACTTGTTTGTTTTCGCCTGTAGATCTTCAAGTGTGTATGACATTAGACATAGGTCATCGGCGAAATCCAAATCTTCTAGGTTCTGTTCCGTGGTCTAGCCAGCATGTCCCCCTCTTCTCGCTCCTCACTGTTTGTTGCATGATCAAGTCCAGTCGACCACAATCAGGAATATCATAGGTGATAGTAGGCAGCTTTGTTTTACTCCTTCCTATCTTCACTTCAAAAGAATCACTGACCTTCCCGTTGTGAATTACTTGGTATGTGGCGCCTTCACATAGTTGTTGAATGAGTTTGATAAAGGTTTGTGGTACTCCGTAGTAATGAAGCAGTTTCCAAATTACTTCTCGGTCGACGCTGTCAAAGGCCTTCTCAAAGTCGATGAAGCTGAGGTAGAGAGCTGATTGCCATTCTATGCTAATGAAGATGATAGTAAACTAATTTATTCTACTGAAATCGAAAAAGGAAAGAAAAAGAAATAAGGGAGGGTTTAGACTATACTAAGATTAGTAACTTAACATATTTCTTTCGTATGTAGAAATCAAGCTTGAATTGAATTGTCAATGCTTCTGTTTTTCACCAGTTTCGAAACTTTACTCCTTTTGATCTTGTAGATGACCTTGAAGGAGGACTGTGGTGAAGCTGTATATCCGGAGTTGATATAATGGTCAACGTCAATGATACTGACGCTTTCTCAGAGATCCTAACTTGCGTCATTCACCACTGCAGTCAGAGACATTACCAATGAGTTATTGGAGTACAAAGTAAGCTGATACTTGGTTGGTGACTGAAATGGAAATAAAGTTTGGTCATGATTCTAGTTTTGTGACTTGCCCGGGAAATTGATCCCCTGATCACTAATCTGGAGACTGTTGCTTCCATTTTTATTTCAACTTATCTTTCCTGTCAATTAAAATACTACAATCTATACCGTCGAATATAACCTCACAGATAGCCGTGACTTTTGACTTGCTTGACATCCAAAAATTAAACTGACCACTAAAACATACAACCGCCAGTTTGGTCCCAATACTTTAGATCGCTGACAGATTATGCTACTCTTCATGACTAACTAAGTTACTATCAGATACCAATGTAACTGTAGTAGAGTGAAATTACATATGAGATCAGTTTATCCGAAATAGTGCACCCAGACACAATATTAGTTACTGGAGGACATTCCGACATCTGTACGAACATGGTCATTACCAAAAAAGCATCACTTCTGTACCGACGTTTGCACATTTCAATAATTATAACTATTACCTTATTGAGAGGCGGTAGTTAACAACCCCTGAAGTAATTAGTCTTTGTGCGAATGTCCCCTATAAATAAATAATTGACGGGGCTCAATAGTGGCCAACAATCATGCCAAAGACTCATATTTCTTTTCATTTTAGACCAAGAAATGGAGGCATCACTTATCGCTGATACAACTAACTGACATATTCCAGGTGAAGTAAAACAGGTTTCCTGTATTAGCTCTCCTCTCATCAAGCGTCGTTGAGGAAATCTGACCACCCTGGCCACATTATAGTATTTTGGTGCCACTGTCAGTGGCTAACACTATCTGTAAGGTGGTGAATTCATTTGCAGGTTTGTGCAGTCATCATTGTGGCCCATTAGTCAAGGTAATTAACTAATAGCTAAAAGTGCCCACAAGCTCAAAGACACTCTGCATATTCTGATCTCAGAGACCGGGTATCAACCTTTATCTGCCTTTTATTCAGTGTGAGTCACCCTGACAATGTAATCAAGTTTTTCACTAAACATAGGCTTAAATGCTACGCTAAACATTTGCAAGACAGATCAATCATCGCTCATTTACGCGTTTTAACTATTTGTTGCTGGTTACAAAGAGAATAGCAGCTTTGTGTTTTATTTTATCTCATACTGGCTAGTAGAATGTCCCTGAGTTTTGCTTTTCTTCTTACAAATCCGCCAACTTTTAGGAAATTGACTACTGGCGAAAATGTTTTAGTTTCTGGTGTTTTTAACTTGATGAAACACTTGAGTTTTAGTCAGTGCATCTTTGGTCCAGATACCGCTTCATATTATTTGGTCTGGGTAACTGGTTTGAACCATAAGGCACCACACACAAAGCATGGCTCATAGACCAGTACACAAATATCTGCATTAGGATGAGTTGTGTTAATTAATATCCTTCTTGAGTTTAACTGCGTTTTCCAGACCACCGCTGCTTACTGATCTACCTATTAAAGTAATGGAGAGAATGAAGACTCATTATTCTGATTTAACCCACATTGGTTTGTTTGTAATCCTCTCCACATACATAGCAAAGTATCATCGAATGAGGCAACAAAGAATTACTTATTTTCGTGCTTTTTTTCATCCCGTTTAGATACCAGCCTTGTACTTGACAGAATAGCTCAAAATGAATTCTTTATGGTTCTTAGTCTGATTTACAGTCTTTCGTTTGTCAGCAAATATTGGAAATTTGATATTACACTGTGTTGTGCTGATTTACTTCTCAAAGCTGACTTCACCAGTTTGGACATAGAGTGGTTGTCCATTTTAGGAAAGATTTCACGCATTAATAGAATCCCAGAGTGTTCCCTGGTTTAATTTGGGGCTGGATGATAAAACGTAAAGATGCAGATGACTAAAATCTTTTGTGCTACGGAATTGTCTCCCTAAACAATACAATAACAGTACTACACAGTAGTACAACGCCAGACAATCCAGACGTACTCACCTTAGCAATATTACATCCATTCGTAGTTCTGTCAGAACATCATCTAGTCCTAGACAACATTATATCAGAGTCTAAAAGTACTCACTGTAAATTATAGGTGGTGTATAATGATCGGCAACGAAACTGGGTAGATTCCATTTCAACCAAAGTTCCGAAACAATCAGCTCTCATATTCATACCGAGGTAATGGTTTCGCAGTGAAATTGCTTATTGTTATTTTAAGCCATATTCCAACATTTTTTCTTGGGTAATAATAGTTTATTTTGTTTATGAAGGGTAAAACACTGTAAGAATAATAACGGATGGATAATTACAGTTTACCTTATTATACGAAAAATAATGTGTTATCATGTCAACAGCAATGGCAGAAAACGCACACGGATAATTTCGAATTTCTTTTCTCCCCTGTTCTCTCTCTGTCATCATCAACATTATTCATCCATTCAGTTTGTATTGATTGAAATTAAATTTTTATTTGTTACCGAGTTGTAGTTGCCTCATCCGACGGTGATCTACATTAGGGGCATGTTAGCTGCAATTTTCTTCAGTGTCGTTCGTTTCTAACTAAATGTTGTTGACTAAGTTGGATGGATTGATAGATAAACTTTCTTTGATCTTAGGGTGTTTTCATAATCAATTAAGACAAAAGTAGGATAGAATTGCGAATTTTCTCTGTCTCCAAATAAAATCGGGCCATAGAGAAATAGAGGCAGAGAGAAAAAGATGGGTAGAATGAGGAATTACGAGACATGGGGGTTAGGCTTGTAAAGCTCAGTGCTTTTGTAGACCCATCCATGTGATAGGTACACACACACACACACACATCTGCATTTAGAGTCAATGCCTGCTCACATGTATGCGAACGTGTGTAGCTATACCCATAGTCTTATTTGACATGTGTTCATTTCGCCCTAAGTATAGAAGAACATGTTCTACATCGACGTATCCGATTAAATACCACATAAAATGTTTTAGTAATCACGAGCTGTTAAGTCTAAATTAGATAACTGAGAATAGGGATACTACGTATAAAATGAACAATGTACACAGAACCATTCCATCTTGTTGCTACGCAGTAATAAAGGACTTTTTCTGAAAAATAACTCAGTAATTAATTAAAAAAGTATGTGAGGAAGTCTTGGTTAGTTTGGTTGGCTAAAAAGTACTTATCGAGATTATAAAGATAATTGAAGTCACAGTGGGACTGGAAACAGTTGCTTATGGGTTACTCCATAAAGTGCGATTCAACAAACATCCACCGACTAGGGTTAGTTTACACTTGGAATTTGGATTTCCGAGACTATTCCGTAAGGGATCGCATAGGTGTTGTTCTGATTTCCCACTGTGATACATAGTCCCAGCTTTATTTATTCTTTTTCCTTATTTTGAAAAACGGAAATAATATGATAAGCTTTTCTGGCAGCAGATATTCATGTCAATATTCATAGGCAATTTTCATGACAATTTGCAGTCAGCGTGTATTATGATACATCTTAGCACCAAAAACCGATGACGCCCATCAGAGTATTAAAATTAACATTCTAACTCATGAAGTGAAGACGTTAGCCATTGCCTATCTGAACTTGAATCAGTTGGTCAGAAGGCTGAATTATTACCAGGTTGTACTCATGATATTGTCATCTCAGATCACAGAAGTCATTACTTCCTGTTACATCTTAAGAAGAGATCATTAGTACAGACTCTTCTCTTTCTGATGGATTTCGGTTTCGTGCAGATAAGTTTGTCCGGTTAGTTTCATGGATAAAAAGTGGCCATATCATAGTTTCAAGTGTTTTTTCTCAGAGTTCACAAGGACTAAATACTATTGGACTAATAACATTATGTCACGGTCCCGTTAGCTCTAAGTCTGAAATTTAGAACCTTCCCTTTTGTATTATCTAACTTATTAGTTGACCTCTGTTCAAGACTGAGTATTCCAGTTTGTGCCCAAGTGCTCCATGTGCTCAAATTTCAACATGGTAGATAACGCTTTCGAAGCCTCTTCATTCTATTATTGTTGGGGGCATAGAAGTAACTTTTTGGCAGATTTCAGAGAATAAATATTTTATTTCCCTTGTTTAATGTCCCGAAATATTTGTTCGTGTGGTTATTGTAGGAAATTCTACTCATGCTACTTATACAGTGAAGTTTGTGACTCCGACGAATTCTTTACTTGGGCCTATCGACGTCATGCTGGCAGCAGTGATACACTATGTAGACAGGTCCATCGATATAATAACTGTATCATGTAAAACCACAAAAGCATCCGCGTTATTCAAGCATGCAAAGTGATTGGCTGGGCTGCTGAGTGTCGATAACAAATTGATAGAAATAGCGACTGTTTCAGTGAATGTTATTTTAAAGTGAGTGAAGTCAATGCACTGACTCTTTATCCCTTGTAGTCTTTAGCATCAATGATCAAGATAATAATTCTGTGTGTTAATTCATCGAATAAATTCTGTTGTAGCTAATAAATCTATCCAAGAAGTCGACCGTTGGGTTTTCTGAAGTTAAGTGTTCTTTGCCGTCTAGCTTCCCGAATACTATTTTTCTTGAGAATTTAAGAATCTCATTTCACTGCTAACAGTAATGTTGAACGGAACTCATTTAGTTTGAACTGTTTAATAATTTAATTACTTCTGACTGCATGCTGTAACTTCCATCATGCATATTGTTGAGAGTCACACAAGTTAAAACTCTCGGAGTTCATTTCTCTTGTTAAATAACTAAACGTGCTTGGCAATAATGTCGGACAGAGTTCGTTTTGCAGGAAGTCATGACCAGCATATAAACTGCCGCTGTCTACGAGAATCGCTGCTTACTAGAAGTCACTACTATTCAACTATCTGAGTCCAGCTTAGTTTCACCTACAAAACATTAGGCAATGAATGCGGTCCACCACAACCATACTGAACCAATTGACCTGATGGCATGTCGGAGCCGTAATCTTTAGACTTCGCCTAGTCAGTACCAATGGTCAGACAACATGAAATCAGTCATGGTTCACTGGAAAACTTGAGTAGTGTTTGCCCTCTTTCAGGCCATTTGACCAGTGGGGTAAATATATTGACTCGGTAAAGTTAAGAAATCATTCCATTTCTGAGCAACTTTCCAGTTGACAATGATCTAAAGTGTTTCATATTCATGAAAGCCTTCAACCAGCGTTGCCAGTAATATGTTTGATAGAAATATGGAAAAAATAAAGATATATCAAACTATTCTAAGTAATTTAACAAGTTGACGAAGTTCGCTTACTCAAAGGAGTGATGAATGTAATAACCACTAAAACAGTTGTCTACTGTGCAGAATAATTCACAGTTTGGTCATTAGATGGACAATCGAGCTAAAGACGATCAGTACAAGTTCTGTATATGATCTGGGGTTAGTTGCACAGATGAATATGAAATGAAATAAGTACCGCAAGACGGAGAACACTTTAACTCACTGGTTTTATTTCCAGGCTTGCACCAGGCTGTAATATACTCACCATGGACTGAAAATTATGTAGAAAACTGCTTTCATTCTAAACAATTTTTTTATTATTATTTTAATTCTAGTTTCAATGCCTGAAAACTTAATTGATGCTGTTGTAACACTTAGAATCATTCCTCAGAACTCTGAATCACGTCTGTGGTCAATCGTCATAAACTAGTTTTGTGTTACCCTACTTCCTGATGGTGGACGGGGGGAGGCTGTGGAGGAATCATATGTGATTGCTTGTACCTTTGTAACTGGATATATTTTTCTTGATGGTTTAGATAACCCCTTCACTTATAGCACGTTTACATCTGAGCAAAACGGCAGGTTTTATGAGGATTATTTTTAATTTCATTCACATCTAAAGAAACTTCATTCATATGACTTTCTGGCTTCAGTGAGTGTAGTCTTGTTCCTCATAATACCGCATAATGTTCCGCATCTTCTGTGCCAAAACAGTGGTTGAAGAAAAGATACTAATCAAAAAAAAATGTAATTCCCTTCTATTTGAACCCTGTTTGTTTGACAAAGCGTTCATATGTGTGATGTCGTAAAAATAGGCCTAGAAAAAATTATATTTAAACGATAGGTTAATATCACAACTTCTAGATAAAATTTTGACAGAAAGTTATGATTAGCGGGATGTTTCAACATTTGCGTATCAAAAGAAATACAAGCCTGGAGAAGAATATTTAGTCAGTATTCAGAGTAGGTCTACCATATATCTGTTAAATAAGGGTGACAGAAATTTTCGTCATCCTAAGGAAACACAACAGAACTTATACATTAACACATTTTTTCATTCGGAATTTCTGGTAAATTATCTGTTTCTGAGCTCTCTAACCGAGGTTCTAAACGACTCGGATTTATAACTGATGACCGGAAATAATCCTCATGAATAGGATGCTTTTAATCCAGAAAAAAAGTCCTAAGTTGCAGTAGGATTCATCCAAATAGTCCTTCATCAACCGAGTTACAAAACTCGACGGCTAAGTACTTCTGAATTTCACTGCACTCTGAGTTGTTTAATTAACAATGAGCCTGATGGTTTCCCACCTGTTGTTCATCTTGATGTGTATTTGGCTGAATATGCACTGTGATATAAGGCAAGAAGTTACTGATAATCCAGTGACCTTGGGGTCAGATCCTGCTGGAGCGCACATTTTAATTAAATCTTTGCAGACTAGAAACAGTTTGTGCGCTGACATTGTATGTTTTCCAGGTTTTCAGGTAACGTCTAACTAATTATTCGATAGTCTGATTACAGTATGAAGAAGACTTACTTATTGTAATCAACTGTCTTTAGTAAGTACTGTACAATATCAGCTTTCGATTATTAAGTCAAAAAAGCAGATAACTTATAAAAAACAGATGAAAATAGATCACTTCCAGATAGAGTAATTTTTAGAAATAAAACGGTGATCTATTTTATTTAATACTGGTGTCTATCAATGGAATTCAGGTATGGTGTTTAGTCCAGTCAAGAACTGGTTGGCTGGATGTGAATACATCCATGCGCACGATAGACTCTAACCCACTTGTCTACTGAATCACTTTGGCTACCTTTTCGCCAATGAACATAAGTTGATCTCAGAATTAGTAATCTTTAGCTGCTGGTTTTCTCTATAAGAAAGATACCCTAGTTGGAATACGGGTTCATTGTGCAAGTGTGTGTATGTGTATCTGGCTCGATATAAACTTTGATCACTTCTCAACCTATATGTATCACATCCCAAGATGAGAACAGGGTACAATTAATCGGAGGACCGATGGTCTTTCCATTTCAAATGATTGACAACGCAGGAATTCTAAGAAAATATAATGGTTAAAGTTGTTCTTGCGTCAGAAATGATCAAATGTCTATCAGAGGTGTAAGTGGTAGGCTCAGAATAATTCTGAAACATGAAACATCCATTAAAGATGACAATAAAGAAGGCAATGTAGGTGAAAAAGGTTGAATGGGAGTCCTTGTGACAAAAGAATCAAACTTTTGACTAGACTCCCAGTTCGATGACTATGTTGAGTACTTTGAATATGAGTTCATAGATCATCTTAAGATAGGGAAAAGAAACTGTTCAGTCTGACTGATTCCTATCGCCTATACTTTCTTTTATCCCTCTTAAACACTTAACTTGTGAAGAATGCAAACTATCAAGTCATCATAACAGTTTAGAAATTGACCATAAAGGCAACTCTCAGTGTCTTGAGCTAGATTTCAAACCTAGCGGTTGACATCCAGTCCAGTCAGTCAAGAAAAACAGAATTATAAGCTTTGACCCATCATTTCAATCTGCGTATGTTGTGCAGTGACAACCGTTTGTCTGTATGAAGGCCGTGTAACTTTGAGATACGCTAATGTTGATATCTTTGGGTGTGGTATTATATAAAAAATATCTTGCGTGGTCTGATTACCGATTCAGATTGCGCAGAATATACACAATTATTGAATGGCTTTATCAGACTAAATAAAGCACTATCATGATCACAATTTTCTTGTGTTCATCAGTGTGCATATACGACTTTTGAACAGTGTTGTTTACCTTAGAGCAACGATCATAGTTACTAAAGTATATGCAACTATAAACTTTTCAGTTTATGTTGTATAGATGGGCTGGGATTCCAACGTGCATTTCAAAAGAAGTAATCAGTTTTTTGATACTTACAATCTCTCGTTGTTATGGTGGATTGAATGGGTTAACCTCTGCTGGAATATGGGTTGCTCTGCCCATAATAATAACTGACACCTGAGCACACTAGGTGGCTGTCATGTCTCAGTGGCTTAGTGGATAACACTTGAGCATTTCATGCGAAGGGTATTGGGTTCAGGTCTCAATGAGAACACCTTTACTCACTGGGGTGCAGGAACGTCCTACTAACGAGTCCCAAGCAGGAAGAAATGTGCGTTCCGAATTCCTCTCATCAAGCAGATAATATCAAGATGAAGCTTGAAGCAATATCGAGGAGTCCGTACAGGGACCTCATGCCACCAACACTGAACGATTAATTCAGTTCAGTAAAATAATTGACAGGAAATGACAAGCATCAATAAATCAGTACCAAAATTTAGTTTGAGTTCGTAGAAATTGGTTATCCAAAAGCTTAAGCGGTTTCCAATGGGATATAGTGTCTATGCTAAGTATTTCGGTAATTTGTTTAAATATCTTTGATGTCCGTCTGATGGGATAACCAGGTTTAGAAACTTCAATAATATCAACTCAGTCAATACTGATGCCTCCGCTTCACTTTTTCTCCACATAATATCACTTTATTATCAAAACACAAGTTAAAGCCTTCAAGAAAGTTGGTGATAGACGACCACAGTTCAAGTACAACACCCAGAACACAAACTGGACTGAAGGATGAAACTGCAAAGTACACCTTCACGCCAGTCAGTCATCAGGACGGAACGGGAGACATTGAGCAACATCTCTGAAGAAACCTGTGTGGATGAGCACTGGAACTCTTTGAAAGCTATATGGAAAGAAACCTGCATAACCGTGTTAGGAAGGGAGAAGAAAGAAGACAAGGAATGGATGTCAATGGACACATGGAAGCTGATGGAGCTGGGAGAGGAGGATGGTGATGGTGAAGCAGAAGATAAACCAGTGCTTTGATGCTGAACGAGAAGAGGAACTGAGTGCAATGTACAAAATACTGGACAAAGAAGTGAAGAAGAGTGCACGGAAAGACAAAAGACATTTCTACGGAACACATTGGCAAGTGAAGCAGAACAGGCTACAGTTTGGAGAGACAGAGACCTGAAAACACTATATCAAATAACGAAGTTACCATTTAGAAGGAGATCAACACAGATGAAACCAATAAAAGATGATGAGGGAAATTTAGTTACCAAAGAAGAGAAAGAAAGTAAACGATGGTCTGACTACTTCAAAAAGCTCTTGAATCGACCACCACCTGCACTTCATCCAGAAATACCACCTGCAGCCACAGAACCACCAGTGAAGGCAAATCCTCCAACAAAAGTCGTAGTCCTGAACTCCATATAGCTGCTGAAATGTGGGAAATCAGCAGGACCAGATGGAATCCCACCAGAAGCACTGACAGCAGACGCAGGGATAACAGCGGACATGTTGACACCACTATTGCAGAAGGTGTGGAGGGAATGGAAGGTACCTGCAGATTGGAAGAAGGCTTATCTTGTCAAACTGCAGAAGAAGGGCGACCTAAGTCTCTGCAAGAAGTGATGAGGAATCACGCTCCTGCCCACCCAGAGCAAGCAAAATATTAAGCTGCATCATCCCGGAGAGACTAAAGGATACACTGTATTCAAAACCATGGCCGGAACAGGCTGGCTGGATTCAGGAAGTACAAATCATCTGCGGACCAAATTGCAACTCTTCGCATCATTATTGAACAGAGTATAGAATGGCAGTCAACTCAACTCTACCTCAACTTCATCGACTTTGAGAAGGCTTTTGACAGCGTCGAATGAGAAGTAATTTGACAGGCAACTGCTTCAACAATACTGAGTGCCACAAACCTTTATCAACCTCATTCAACAACTATATGAAGACGCCACATACCAAGTAATTCACAACGGGAAGGTCAGTGATTCTTTTGAAGTGAAGATAGGAAGGAGTAAAACAAAGCTGCCTACTATCACCTATGATATTCCTGATTGTGGTCGACTGGACTTGATCATGCAACAAACAGTGAGGAGCGAGAAGAGGGGGACATGCTGGCTAGACCACGGAACAGAACCTAGAAGATTTGGATTTCGCCGATGACCTATGTCTAGTGTCACACACACTTGAAGATCTACAGGCGAAAACAAACAAGTTGACAGAAGAGGCAGGGCAGGGCAGGGTAGGGTAGCGAGGACGGGACTTCAAGTGAATATAGGGAAGACAGAGGTGATGAAGATACCCAACCGACACGAACAACCGACAACAACAACAAGCACCAGTCACCATGAACGGGAGGAACTTAAAGGAATTAGCCTCTTCCACCTATCTAGGCAGCACTGTCTCAACTACAGGCAGCATGGGCACAGACGAGGATGTCACAGCCAGTCAGGATCGGAGAAGCAAGACAGGCGTTCATTAGCCTGAAACCAGTGTGGAGGGAGATCTTCTGCACTCCACTCAGCATGTGGAACAAGATGCGGATTTTCAACACCAACGTCAAGTAAGTCAGTGCTTCTGTATGGTTGAGAGTCTTGGAGCTTTACGAAAGGGATTTCCAACAAACAACTACAGACATTCATCAACATCTGCCTACGCTGGCTCGTTACTGAAGCTCAGATGGTCAGAAATAATGAGCAACGAGGAGCTCTGGGAACGAACCAACCAAGAACCTATCACCCAACAAATATGCAGGAGGAAGTGGAGATGGATTGGATTGGGCATACACCGAGAAGGCCGACTGGGGACATCATGCGTCAGGCCAGAGCCTCGAGTGGAACCTGGATGGGAAGCGACGAGTTGGGTGTCCGAGGTGAGGGTGACATGGAGGAGATCGTATGAGGAGGAAATGAGAGCTTATGGGCTGTCGTGGAACCAGGTTCAAGGGATTTCAGAGAACAAAGTGGTATGGAGACGTGCTACTGAAGCCCTATGTTCCATTAGGAAGCCATGGGACAAATACTACTACTACTACTACTACTACTACTACTACTACTACTACTACTAATAATAATAATAATAATAATAATAATAATAATAATAATAATAATAACAATAATAATAATAATTATCAAAACAGTCACCAAATAATTGAAACTCCTCAAACCAACAAGCTAAATGTCAGCATTTATCTATTAATTTCAGCAAAGATACCCATAGTTATTACACATCAGACGCTGATATTGTCAGCACCAAATCACCCCATTTCATGACTGGATAGTTAGCAAAAAATCTCCTCCCGTACGTGCGTGAGTGAGACGAAAAGGTTGAAGGCATTTTACACATGAATTGACAACCTGTAAACGTATAAGGAGAGGTTAAATTGGGAGTGGTTCACATTTAGACATACACCTCGCTAACACAGACACACACACACACATAGAACTTAGAATGAGTAACACGAATTCACTTTCATTTCTTTTTCCACCCTAAGAATTGGCTAATCTCCAGATGGTTGTGCATATATAGATGAGTATATCATCACCTAATATCCGTCACGCGCCAATTAAATAGTTGACTATGAGCTATGCGATCCATGTTTACTGTAGTACAGCCAGTTTCCCTTGGAGAACTATGTGTGTGTGTGTGTGCATGTCTGCATGTTGTAGGCATAACTGAGGCTTAAATAAAAACAGTATTGGGGACATGTTTAATAAATGATATTTAGGTCCACTGGTTAACCAACTCGAACTGAAATCATTTCTCACTTTCAAAATCTAACTAATGGGGGATTACAGTTCACGCTTAGCACGCAATATATATTATGCATGAATGATTATATTAGACTGTGTTGTGCATGATATTCTATAGAAGAATAAAAGCAGTTTGAGAAATTTTATTACCACCCTGGAGGGGAATCATATCACTATTGTCTCATCTCAAATAATACCATAATTGATTCATTGAGAGGTGTTTACAAAAGGTTTGAACGGAGTTGACGATTGAAAAATGCGCTCAAGCCAGCATTGATATGATTACTTGATTAATACCATATGTGAATGACAATGTTGAGACTAACTGCTTGAAATAATACCCTTTGACACAGGGAAATGACAATAATTAAAGTGTTATGACAGTTGCTTTAAAGGATAGTTAATGAACTTTTATTGTTCTTACTGATTAGCTTCAGAATTTAAGGCAGAGTGTTTCAACTTAGTAAATCTTCAATAGATCTTATACTCACCGTGTTTTTAGATTGAAATTAGGATTTTCCAGGTTCATATTATTAATGAGTCTCACCGTAAGGATTCACTGATAAACAGTCTGTCTAGGTTTGAATAGATTGTAAGTAGCCTGATTGTATTGAAAGATTCATGGAGAAGAACCAGTCTACGATCTCTACTTAGATGATTATAGACGTCAAGCTTTACCATCAGTCTGCAATAATTTACCATTTTTAAGTTGATTAACAGGCTATGATCAACATCTTCCTCATTCTACCACGACCAGCAATATAGCTATATATGTTACCAAGTTACGACGTTAACATGCAATAATAGGCTAAAGCCTTCATGTGTTCTGAAGAGGACTGATGACAGATAGCATGTACACAGGAATACAAAGCATTCCAAAGAGGAATGAGTTTTCATTGTACATAACGTCTTCTACACTGCTGTTATGTACTCTCAGTACTTCTGTTTATTTCACTCGGAATTCAATAGTTATTCCATGTCCACGTTGAACATAGTATGTTTTTAAATAAACAAGAATGAAATTCATTTTGAATGAGATGTTATGAGCGCATGACGTCCAGGCGGATTTTTGGGTGAGAAAAACAATTTCCCAAAGTTGAAGTTCTTGATATTCATTTAAAGAATAACTATAATGCCATGATTACAAGCGATTCTGGCGTTAATATTAGAAAAAAGTGAATCAGAAGGTGATATATAATTCAACTGATGATTATCTGGATTTCAAAGCTGTTAATGGGTGCTCGTGTTTATTACACAGATAAAACTAAGTACTAACTTCCACACAAATAGAATGAGTTAGACAACTTTGTTATTACTCATTGATGACTAGCTTCAAGAGGTGGTTCCCGAAGCTCCAATGAGAAGCCATGACCGATGGGGCAAACCTGGTGACTATGTGGATGAATATGCAACGACGATATTCGGTGATAGTCGCGCTGTCGTGAACTGACGGAAGTTGGAAATATGGACCACTGGGTTCTAATCAGTGGCTAGCTCAATGGTAACGTGCTGGTCACGGAACCTGAAGGTCCTGGTTACTATCCGTTGTGAAGGAGAGGGCCATGGGTGCGCGCTGCCGATGAGTCCCATACTAGGACGAAACACTGGTCCAGTGCTTCCAGGTTTCCGGTGTTCCTCCAACTGATGTCACTCTATGATGAATACAAACTTGAAAAAAACCTTGTCAGCATTGATGCATAGAAGGGATGTTACCCATCTACTTACCATTAAGTTTTTTAGTGAACATATGGACAAAGTGAAACGTATATATATAATGAAAGGAATCTCTTTTTAGTATTGCCATTCTTCCCTATACTTGCAAAACCCTTTTTTAACTAACCAGATAAAAGTCGATAACTGCAGACTGTGTTTAGCGAAGATCAAGAGTTTTGTTCACTTGCTGGATGGCTTTTACATGATCTAGTTGTGAAAGATATGACTTACTATCAGAAAGTTTTGACTAAAATGTCTCCGACTAAAGTGTACAACAACACGGCTCTGATTCTGCTAGAAAGTTTACATCCTCTGCAGAATGACTACAAGCAGGTACTGTAAAGAATCATGCATGTCAAGCTATTCAGATTTGTTTCAATTTTCTATGAAACATTTCAACATAACTGACTGATTTTGCACTGACATTATATGACTAAATTATTTCCAAATTTTATCTATCACAGTCTGTTTGATAATCTAGGGTGATTAAGATTATTTGGATATTTTGTTTGGAGGGCGGAGTAATTTAATTTGAAGTGGCATCAGATGCTATGAAAAAGATTGATCCAGTTAACACAACCATTGATTATTTTAATATTCCCGGTTGGATCACGTGAATGACGACCATGATTGTTTCCTGGTGTGAAGTTCCAAGCTAACATGAGACAATAGTCCAGTACTCTGTAGTTTTCATTGTTTCTCTAGATACTATTGGCTTTTATGAAAACTCGACGAATCCCAGTGAATTACTTAGTTCATTTCTTGCTAACATTTCCTGAATCCGAAATGATGCTAGCTTATTGTGGAATCAGTTGATTGTGACTCCATTTGATGAAGAGAAAGATGAAAGCTTACTCCTAAAAGTATAAGATGAAGCATTTTTCTAGGGTACACTGGTAGTTTTCCCCATATATTCGTTCGACTGTTATTCCAGTCACCTTGAAACTTGTTAGAAGTCTCCAGTCGTCTAACCTAACCTGTAGTATGCTTACGACTACCTCTTGATCTCCAGTGAGACAACCACTGACCTTGAAAAGACAAGAAAAGTACCCTATTAAGTGATTCTACATAAAACATCTACTTTTCGTAGACTTTCCATTGAACATAAGAATCGACAACTTCAAAGACTTACAATTACTTCATCATTTCAAATTCTTATCTTAGGAAAGGGGGAGTAAGTTGAACATTGGTCAAAAATAAACCAAACCATGATACACACACATGCACACAGAGGAAATGTATTTGGAGCATTCTTTGTGAGTGTGGTTTTTAGACAAAAGCATCGTTGATTAGTTCGTTAGTTAGTGAACTGTTTAATTAATTAGTGAGTTTCCAGTGCGCCCCTAACATATAACTAACTGAAATCAATTTTCTAAACATCCCCTAGGGTGTGTGTGTATAGATACGTCTGCGTGTTTTCAGTAATTAGAGACCTGAGGTTTAGTGAAGCGTAAAGAATGAAAATTTTTATTTTTGCCTCCGAATTATATCACCCTAGGAGTTAATTGGCAGTATTATCATTGACACAAAAATGTTTTCGAATATTCACTCTGCGGACGATTAACACGCAAGTTCAGTAGTTTGGACCTGATAGGAAAAGGAAAAAATGAGGGAAAAAGGATACACACACAGAGAGGAGTACAAATACGATCAAATTTTCATTATGATCAAATAATTGGATATAATGCAACATAAGATACTACTGGACGAAATAAGCAGTCACCAAACAATTCTGTCCAAATCAGCTAACGAGGGAAAATAACGAGTTAAAATATCAAACGAGATCCGTTGCTCAAAGAGTGCTTATCATAAATCAGCAGCTTAGTGAAGTGATGCATGTTGAGTCTCAGTGGAGAATGCATCACACTGAGAGGCGATTACTAGCCATATCGAAGCATATACACTTGATCCAATGTATTGACAGTTGCTAATTGGTTCAGTCGAAATGAATCACCTATGGAAGTGAAAATTCGTAATATCAAAGTATTTAAAATAGTCAACTGAAGGTAAGAGCTCATCAGTCAGGTAGTCAGATCACTTTAAATTCATAAACGAATAAAGTTTGACTGTTGGGAAGTCAAGAAAAGTGAGTACATTCGATTGTTTTTGTATTCTATAAAATGAATGGAGCCAACTGATAGTATGAGGCACTAGTGGATCGGTTTGAAACCTACTATATCAGTTCTTGATCTTTCCATCAGTGGTTTCGTTAAAGAAGTATTATTTATACATAAGTACATACACATACATATACGTACACGCAGTGCTCGAGAATGAAACTGATTGCAACCTGCTGTCTAGCCTTTGGGGACCGATTTCGTTTAGAATTATTGGCGTTACGAGGAACATATTTATGCAGAAAGTATTTGAAAAGTAAGCCAAAATGATCAAAGTTACAATATTTCATGCCTGAAGGATGTAGTTCAAATTCATTTCTCAAAGTGATTTTAACCGCTTTTTATTGTGAACAGTAGTTAAGGGAAGGTGAATTTCAAAATAACTTACCAAGTTCTAGACATGTATTGTATCTATCTATAATTGTTCACATTAAGGAACTGATTTGAGATAATTCATTTGAAACGAAAATGACTATCAAAACAGAATTTGAAGGATTAATCTTCAGGTTACTAGTCATTTAAACTGTAACGAATGAGCTACCAGAAATGGCTACCTATAATGTAAATACTTCACATCACTTTCCAGGTGGTGTGGTTGAATGTTAGCCGAGTGCTGACAACTGGCAGGAAGCCCTACTTTATCCAGGTGTCGTGCAAGTTGGAACTCGCTAGCATGGCGTGTCTGCCATCTGGAAAGAACTGATGTCCCCTCTGAGATCCGAATCCGCTCAACCAGTGTTGTGGTCAATGACGTTACCACTGAACTATTCGGGAGGCGACTGATCCCCCGCAGGACTACATAAGATACGTGAATTGGCCACTGGAGATCAACCAACTTCACGTTATCTATTCCTGAGTGCTGACTGAATTCTGTCGGTCATTTTGCAATGTGGCCTCAAAACTAGGAAGCTGACTGTTGTGGTGCACTTTGATAGATGTAAGTTGGTTGAAGGCAGTCGGCAGAAAGCCCTAGACCTTGGTTTCGCACTTTCGACACTCGTTAGACATTTGGATCACATCAAGCGGGTTGTTAACTCTTATATTTTCACCCCTATGGAAATTTGAATGAATTGGATAAAGAGTGAGCAAATAAATAACTGTCAGTCGACCAAACTTTTATTGAGAGCCTGGATGGTTACTGTGAAGTAATCAGTGCTGAATTGTCCATTCTCAAATGCAAGCCTAATTCAGTTAATTAAGAATGCGGTGTATCTAGAAAGCTAGGAGACTCCATATTTAAGCTCGCCTTGGCTGATGTAAAGCGACAGAAGTGGTCTGACAAGTATTAGGATAACATTCCTAACTGCAGCACTGGTCGATGTGGAATCACACCTCTGAGACGGCATCAGATCCCTTCATGTTAAAGATACTTCTTCTTAACAAATGCCAATAAGCTTGAAACCTAGATCCAGGGATTCCTACTGATCTTATTCATACACCGAATACAAGAGAGCATTTATAGACAGAATGAACTGAGGTGTAGCATATATTCTAAATTGTGCGGCGGGAAATACTAAAATGACCTCCATGCAGTAGATGATAAGCCACATCTATTTTGTTAGGCTTAATGACACAACCTTGCTGATCAAACCTCTGTAGGTGATATCAGTTCAAACCCTTGGCATTTATGTTAGAAATTAAGTGCCTAGACCAGTAAGCTTCATCTGCAATGCGAAGGTTAATAGACAGTTAGTATATTCCAAATAATGGACATATAGATACAGTTCAATATGCTGTAATAATACTATGTGATAGTTGGTGAGAGTTTCTAGGCTGATGGTTGTACACGCAGTTACTTGATTGTGCAAGTTGCATCATTTAAATGTAGGACTTACCAGTATAGATGAATACTTGATGAACTTATCTACGAAACTCTGTACTAGTTAGAGGACTTTTTAGACCTTATATGAATGTGTGCCTAAAAGAATGAGATACTAATTTGATAAATCTCAATAGGCAGACGCTATGTATGCAATGGGACTATATATATATGCCCCCCGAATTAGCTCAATATAAAGGTGGTGAACTAAGAGAGCTTGGTAGTCACTGGTGAATAGAAATACGCCATTGGGTACTTTAAGAGGTATTCAAGTGGTTTGGTCGGACCCTGTAGAGGATTTTGAATGAATTCTCAACGTTTACTCTCTATTTAGGAAGAGAAATCTTATCTGTTCACTTTCCTTGAGGATCAGGAAAATATGTCAGAGAACTGAAAAATCTTCCACGAACTATAGTGGAAAATGATTTCCCACTCAGATTCATAGATAAGAACATAAAACCAAAGAACCCAAAATGAACGAGCACATTTGGTGCCAAAAAATTCTTTTGTTGAGTCTTGAATTCGAAAATGATATTGCTGCAGGTATCCTCACGAAACGACTGTCAAAATCCTTAAATGGAACATACTTCACCGCCAACCTAAGAATTATTTTCTCCTGCAAGAAACTTTTCGTTCAATCTGTGAAAGACAACCCGATGCATCGGGCCACATTAGTGTGAAGACCAGTTTACTTGCTGTTGTGAAGCTGAGTACATCGACCGTACCATACATCCTCTTGTGAAACGGGCTCACAAACACTACCCAGACTGGCTGGAAAGGGAGAACTAAAATGTATCTCCAGTTGAATGACAGAGAATCTTGTGAACTCAGGCCACTAAAATTTTTTTGAAAGCTCATTCAAAATCCTCTACAGGGTTCGATCAAACAACTGGAAGAGAGTATGATCATGGCATTTAGATTTAGCTGAAGCACCAGCCATTCAGAAGTTCAAACTAGCGTTATATGTCCAAAAATATTTTCAAGTTTGAATCTTACTTTTGAATGCATTTCTTTTAGTCTTATGTATCATCATTGGAGAAAGAAACAAAACAACTGCACCAACTACGATACCAAGGCTGACTGATCTGCTACAATAATGTAACCAATCAACTTCAACTAAGATGAAGGAAGTCCAAGACTGGATTTACATTGATTGTTCTTTCCTCAGAAAAAGCTTCTATGACATCATTGTCATCATCCCCACTAATCCCATAAGAGTCATCTATTAATCAGCTGAAGAATATTAAGCCAACAGTTTTTGCCACTCTTTATAAGAAATCATTAATGTATTTTCCTTTTCTTCTACATACACAATACTTAACAAGATCAAAGGGTCTGAATATTATGAGATATTAATTACTACTTCCTACCTATTTCCTTTTTTTGTTCTCTATCTATTTATCAATTATTACTTCACCAAATAACTGTTAGACTACTTTTTAATTTTCCACATTTTTTATCTGTGAAAACGAATGCGGAAGGAAGCACGTGTCTCTACAGTATTCAGCTTTAAGTCTGAGTTTTTCTCCGTATTCTCTCTCTCTGGTCAAGTGATGACTCTTTAATTTGATTGTGAGTGCTATGTATGTGCTTCTTTTATTTTTGTCTTGGCAGTTGGTCTTGTGTGGATTTTGTTGTTATTTAAGGGATTCTTCAATGCCAGTTTTGCAGGTTGCGGTAACTGGCGCAGCATACCAGACTAAACCTTCATTTCAGTGAAATTTGATGAACCCACTGAAGCTTAAGGGCATTATTTATCCCGGTGTTTTCAAAAGTGATGTGTACTTTTTTAGTTAATCGCAACAGCCACCTCTTCTGTAGTGGGTATTATTTAAAAGTTAGGATGTTTATTATCCTCACTAAACTGAAATAATCGGTCTTTGGTGGTTTATGGGGATTGATATTGGCACGAATTGCTTTTTGAATTTGTATATTTAACCACGCGTAGCAGCAGAATACAGGACACGGGTTTAACCTTACTTGGGACTCATTCGATAACCTCTATCTGTACCCGCCCTGAGAAAACACAATAAAATTCTGGGCGACATCTACTTATCCTCCCAAAAAACCCATATCCAAACTGAGGCCGATCGATTCAGTCTATTAAGATAAACAACAGAAAACTATCATTAATTATAAGTAACAACTGTTACCCATTGCAAAACAGGTAACTCTTGTGATTCAATATCCTTAAGAAATAGGTTCTGGGTTCCAGTTTCAATAGACCCATCATAAAACGGAAGCAGGTACATTCAGCTAGTGAGCATCAAATAGAATGAAACATAGTTTCTGGAACCCACTAGTAGCCGAAACCAAGCGGATAGCATAGATACAGTCTAACTAAACAGTTTTTCTGACTATCCAGTCAAGCATGTATCGTGATCACGATGACCAGGACTGAAAGTTATGGTAGATCTCAACAGAAGGAAGTTAGCAATTCAGAATTTAATTTATGAAAAGAAAAGACTAACACAGAAAAGTTTGCATGGTAAAATGAATTCATTTCCCTTTAGGTGTTGTCATAAACACTAAACCTAAAATCATGAGCATTTCTGAAAATAATTAAATTGAATACTTATCGCGGAAATGGAATCGAAAATGTGCAGCAATCTACCGATGGACCACTGAAGAATAGAGAATGAATCAGCGTCAGCGATGAACACAACACAACGTTTACCTATACACGATGTAATAAAAATCTTTAAGAATTAGAAAGAAAAGAGAGGAGTTGAAAAAGAGGGAATGACAGCTATAAATAAAATATGACGCAATTAAAAAACACAGATCACAAAACAAAAGAATGAATCCAGATCTCTAAGTGAGAATTAGTGGGAAAGTGAGAATATAAAATTCGATTATACCTTCCTTCTGTTCTCAGACGTTGAGTAACAATCGTTTAGTAGTGATGACTACTCTACGAAGCTAACTGAATTTAGCATTTTCTGCATATTGGTTATTTTGGCAGACTGAATTAACCAAGTTGTATGTTTTGCTTCTGAACAGTTTCCAGTAACAGCAGTTTTAAGTCTCCTTTTTTGAGAAATAGATACTTTGCACTTATTCAAAAAACGTTTTCTAAAGTGTTTCATAGCTAGTGGTCTGTCAGCACACGTTTTCCGGTAACTCTATTCATTGAAATACCAACTTCCAGATTTGCTGCAATTCTGTGTATATTTAGTGTTCAATGACAATTGTTTTCTGAACCCAAATTTAGATATTGAATGGAAGTCAGAGACCACGTGAAGAAAATGATTGAAAGTGAAACGCCAACCTGGGTTCTATCGCCTTAGCTAAAGGGTTCTAGTACTAAATAGTTTGGAATTTTACGTCAGTTTTATAAGTTTTTGTCCAGCTTTCAAATAGATGAATGATCTATAAGTGTCTGCTCATCATCAAACTAACCATTCTGATTCAATTCTAATTAAATTTAAAAGAAGTGTGACTGACTGATTAGAGACTGTATTACTTACGAAAGTCTTGGTTGTCAGAGTATTTTGAGTTATGAGTAGTGATGCCAAAAGTTGAATTAAAATCTGCGTCTCATCAAGACCCAAACCCGTGACTTCTAGATTACTAGCTTTGCACTGAATCCTTTAAGCTATTAGACCTAACTGTTAAACAAATGTCTAGTTGGAGTACTGACAAAATTTATCTGATTCTAACTGATATGCTATCTTGTTATGCGTGTTCAATAAATAGCTCGTAGAGTCGATGAAAATGCTTTTCTCAGACGAAGTCTAGAATGAAATAATCCAGTTTTCATCTCAAATTATCTAGTGAAAACAGTGCCATGGATATGTAACTTTTTATTTATCAAAAGTCGACGTCAAATGTACAAGTGATGAAAAATATCGAGTATTTAGAAGATTAATTAGATTCCAAATTCGAACATATTCGTATTTTTGTTTGATTAAGAAATAGAACACTTATAGAATTCAATTAAGAACTTTCATCCTGAACTTGAAATGATGGCATAAAGTACCAGTATGCGATGTTATACTGATAACTTTTGTAAATGCTACACAACCTATGCTTAACAGAATTTGGATTACACTTGTAAGTGGAGTACTACACTGGTTATACTGCTGCCATCAAGTCAGACAGGTTTATCAGTTCTGGTTCTCCTGAGATGCCACTGATCCAGCGTATGGAAATTTCTGAGTCATTTTAAAAGTTTTAGAAAGTTTGAAAATATTCGCCATTGTAAATTGTCATTATTTTGAGAAGTTCTGGAAAGGATGAAGTTTTGCATGGCTGTTATCCCCCCAGTTTTTTGACTACTCATCAGCCACCAACCTTAGGTAAATATATGAAGAAAACCACAACTCACTGTTAAGTAGATAAAATGGAGCCACACAGCTAATAATTTAATTCAGTTCATTTTGTAAATAAAAAATAGACCTTACAGTTTCGAATTAGCAGACGAATGGCAACATGTTAGCTTAGAAATGCGAAGGTCCTAGCTTAGTCACTGTGACTGGCGATGATAGGCACTGCAAAGAAAAAACTGACTATTTTAAAGTGATTATCCATCTGACATAAAATAAGTAAAATTTAACCATCGTGATCAGTCACTTTCATCATATTTGTTAGTGACTGAACTTTCATTCTCTTGAGAAGAATCTTCATCGTAGTGTATTCTGGCATTCCTTTTCAAGCGCGTCTTCATTTCAGGACGCATTACTCGGAAAGCTGGAGCATTATCTACAATCCAGTCGGCTTGTATTCGCATGTAAATACACATTTTTTCGAGTACACCTGAGTGCATACTGTGCAATGACCAGTGAATATCAAAGTAAAACATGGGTCGCTGTTAGATTCACACAAGAAGCCTTCACACTTTTCGCCCGATGACTTATGGATCTGACTGTGAACTCCGGTTAGCAGGCTGACTTCAACCTCACTTCGAACTACGATTGATAACTGTTACTTTGATATGGAGGTGAGAATTGCATATCACAATGACCAAATTGTCTGCGCTGGTGAGAAAACCTATTTCTTGAGGTCCTACAATGCGACAAAGGTCTTTTACATAGTAGTAAGATGTAAAGCAATTATTATTATAGTGTAAATTGATAAGCTATGATGTGGATAGGAGGGCGAAGATGTACTTCTAGATGGAAAGGGTTTGACAAAAATACGGAGTTTCCCACGAATGGTCAGTAGTCCACGTTGAGGCTGCCTTTCCTATGGAAAGGAACGGTTAGAAAAGGTTGGTTACCAGAGTGGTACACTTTTTCTTGTCCTGAAATACTCCAGTCTCGTAGTGTGGATATTTAATGCTCGGTGTTAATGAAACATGAATCTTGAATCTTGAAAAGATAGTGTGTAACTGATCTTAGGCAGATATCGATTCACTATCACAAACACAATTTCTTATTCATTTGTGTGGAGAGCCTAGAAGTGCCTACCACCCTCACATGTGTACTAGAATTCAAATCTACTCAGTTTGATATCTCTGAGTGATTCTGAAATATAGTTTAAGCTGAAAGTATGTGACTAACTTCTTTTTGTTACTTAATGAATACTGTGGTAGAGTTAATGTGACTTGTCACTTGTACATAGTTTGAACGTGAAGATCATCTTCAAAGGTGAACTGCGTATCACTTCTTCAGAGGAATATATTCTTGAGATTTTGGTTACTGGTTAGTTAAAATTCTCCTAGTATCTGTTCCCGCTCATCAGTTTGATAAGAAGTCAGTTGTTTTCTCAAAAAGCGAAATACTCCAGACTTAAGTTAATAAAAATAGTTAGTAGCGTTGACTAGGAAACAAGAAATTGGCTACCATCCAATGATTTTCTAAAAATAGTTCAACAATAGTGTTTTTGGCTTAGGAGTAAAGTAGCACACCTTCAATCCTCCGAGTATCACTTTTCCTAACGGAATAAAAAATACACTACTTCCTTGGAATTATTAATAGACGGTTTGACATCGTGCATGATGTATTGTAATGTGAAGTTATCAACTGAAATTAGTCAGTACTGAGGACTTCACAAAATGTCATAACTCATGAGTACGAAGAGACAAAGAGGATAGGTTAAGAAAAGCTCCAGTGTCGTCATGTCGTTCTATGCATACACAGCGAACTGATCCACTGAAAGCGTTCGTGTTTCACTTTTCTTCACGAACACTCAAAAGAAGGTTAACAGTCTTGCTTCCAAAGATGATAACTAGTTATGACTCCGTTTATTTGTTGTTCTTCTTGATGACATTCAGAATCAGTTATATTTTATGGAAATTATTTCTTACCATAAATAAAGACAAAATAATTTTGTTTTTTCGAATGAAAAAGCGTATACCTTCCAATTGACTAACCTAAGAGCCTACCTGTTGATCTGTCTGTCCATCTATCTATACATCTGTCTACTTACTCAACCTAACTGCCAAAACTTATTAATTTGCTCAAAGTCAACTGACTTTTAGATTTGATGACCTAAAGATCAAAAGGGAATCCCAAGAGTATGTGATAACAAGATAAAAGGATAATGAATTCATTGCAGAATAGCAGAAGAAGACCTGAGGAGGTTTAAAATAGTAGGAAGGGGGAAGGAGGCTGTGGACATCGAGTTGTACTGGTCTATCATATACTCCCCTCTGTTTACAGCACTATTCATTTATAAAATTACCGAAGCAATTAGATAAACCTAAGGAACTACTGAAAAGAACCTAGTGATATACCTGAACTTTAGGTTAGCAGGACAGAACAAAAATAGTACTAACTTATTTCTTTATGAAGAAGAAACTATTTTATAAATTTAAGTTGAATTTGGGAGGAACTCTTTCTAAAATGATCAGACTTCTTTGTCGTATTGACTTTCTTCTGAGTTTACCAGTGATGATGCTCCCCCGCCTCGGACGTGAACTCTGGAATATTTTGAGATACTTATTGAGTTGCAATCTCAGCCTCACTCAGAACAACAGTACTCACTGCAATCGAGGTGTATGCAATTAATCAGTTCAAAACAAAATAAAGTATGTAAGGGTAGAATGCTTAACATTTTTCACGGGTTACTGCGTTTGTAACGTGCCGGGAAACAAATAATTTGCCAAGGGTTGCTGCTAATCGTCCAAAAAGAAGAAACACAGTTTATGCAACTTCAAAATTAACCGTTCTGATGCTAAAAACCACAACACAATTCCATCATCCGTTTGTGAAGTAACTTGATTACCTCTTTGTAAAGTGGTACAGATGGATTGATATGGATTAGATCATACATATGCTCTAAGAAAATGCCATAGATTAAATTAAAACGGTTAAGTGTTTTTATGTTGTTTCGACGGTAGTATTTGATTGTGAACACTTCATCAGTCGACTTCATAAGATATAATTTGTTTGGGAAAAAAGAATAAACGTCAAGAAAGATTAGCTTGATAAACTAGCTGACTCCTGAATGGTTACCGATGAAGTCCTCAAAATTCAACGCTCACTGAAGTTTAACGACCATGTTTGCCTTGAGACTACCAAGCTAAGGGGTTCGACGCAGCAGTGGACTGAGTTTTGATATGAGATATGAACTAGTAGAAAGAGGAATTCGTTTCACCTGAGTTTTGTATCCATTGGAACGTATCAGCAAGTCATATCTGCAGTACTAAAAGGAATCGTGTTCACTTGGAGATATGAACTTGTATCACTCACCAGTGAAGTCAGAGATTTTTCTGTTAGACCGTTCAGGTTATGACTAATCAGATGTAATACTGAAGTTTACACATGAACTAATCACTCAGCAGTCACCAAGTAGAAGTTTCGGATATATCAGGAATGACAATAAAACGACTCTTGGTGTTTAGTGTTCCTGTAAGTAGTTTCGGTCTGCCATGAAACGTGTTTATTCAAATTTAAGAGAACTTGATAGCATCTTCTGGAAGATCCATTACTTATATACCTCTTCGGGAACTTTGGAATGCCAGAGTGCAGGAGAATAAACTGTCGTCATGGATGGCAAGTTGCTGAATTACTATCCACAACTATGTTTAAACATTTTAACCAGTTTGAAGATAGCATGGAAAATACTCATGTGAAGTAGATTCAAAAGACATTCATCAGTAAAGAAAGACTCTTTTCACACCTATTCTGAGGAATAGTCAATGAAGAAAAGTATGATAAGCAAAGATAGTCGTCTAAGATTAATTATCGGTTGATGAGAAAATACCTTCCAGACTGGAGAACAGAATAGACAAGAAAATATTATGCTGTTGGAATAAGCAAATCGGTTTTGCGTGATACAAGGAGTATAGAAATACTAAGGGCTGAATACAGTCTAATGGTAACTATTTTTTCTGAGATGAAAATTCAGAAGCAGAAGTATTATGAACAGAAGAAAGGAAAGTTGTAGGCGTTATGAAGAAGGTAAACGGGAACTATATGGAAATTTTATAAGGGGACGCGTTGATAGGATTTTTTAAAAATACGGCAGTAAAAGAGAAAGGGAGCAAATAAAGCAGTTTTGTGCACAAAGCTGAAGATTTTGTTTATGAGGAGTTAAGTCATTCGCTGTGTCGAGAAGATGCAGACGAATAGCTTTGGAGTGACTTGGTTTCACTTCACAGATAACAGTAGCTGAACTTTCTAAACATACTGCTGAAAGGTGGCAGAAATCAATGGACTTGACGATACAACTATTAGTATGTGAGCATTTTCATACTAACAGTCAAGTGAACAACTGTTCATGAATACTCTTGTCCTGATAGTAAGGTTCATGAACCTAGGTTCATAAGAGCAAGTGAGCTGACACACATATACGCACATACATCGATGACATTAACGTTGGGAGCTAACCCTCAACATTTTATGCATGGGGTTGAGAAAGTGAAATCTTGAAATCTACCAAGAGATATTTTTTGAAAGGTGAGCTAGAAGAATTTGAGAAAACCAATATATGTTTTGATGTCTAACTCTTTTCTAAATTCAACTGAATATTACAGTTCTCTATCATCTACTTATTGGCAACTGGTGTTGAGTGTCTATTCTGCATTAAAGTGTTTAGAAGGGTGTCAGTTTTGCATACTATATTTCCACCACAAATGTGATTCAAAGAGAGAGATCCACTCAGTAACCACGTTCATGTTTGTGTAGTAAGTTATGCGAAACACCTTGGATGTTTGAGCTAATAACACTACTTGGCAGCTCAAACCTGGGTAGGCAGGACTGGGATGGAACTGGTAATCCACTAGTCAAAGGAAGAATGCATCCAACAACGAGTGGCAGCTACAAATTTTTTTCCCATAACCAGTTAAAAATGAAGTGATCGAGGTTTCTTCTGTATTTTCCTTTGTTTTCCACAAACACTGATATTTTTTATTGGGAAGTAGAGTCGGTTGATAGATGGAGAGTTCCATTGGTTGAGAATTGGATTGACGAACAAAAGGTTCCACTGAAAATTTGATGATCTTCTTCATCAAAACTTTTGTTTGCACTTTATAAGTGACCAGACCTAAAATGAAATATAAATGAACTTTGTCGGTATCAAACATATTTTATCTGGTGCAGAATACTGACATGAAGAGGAGATCCTTCATGCTCAAATGAAACTAAAGGGAGTTTTCAAAAGGGTTGAGATTCTGCTCATTTGAAGAACATTAATATTGGTCGGTAATTCAATGACTATCACTATCGTATGTTAGAATTATTTTCACCGAGTGGACCACTTACTTGGATACAAAATATACTCATTGCTGTATAGAACATATTTTATATCAAAGACTTTGACATCTCTTTTATTGATATGTAATACACCTACCCTGAGATGTCGTGTAGACAATGAAACTATGAGTTTCCTGTCATTGATTATAGATTTCGGTTGTCGTGATGAAAAATTACCATAATATTTTAAGTGAGATGCATTTTCGAAGTGCATATTAGTAAATCTAATTCAGATTGTAGCTAAAACGAAAATCTGTAGTAGTGAACCACGTGCTGGAATATTACGGCATCGGTAAGTAGCAATGCTGATGATGTCATTAGTATGTTGTGTGAGATAGTAATAAATTTAGACTAAACTTAGTGTTTGCAGTCACTCATCGAAAAAGTAGCATCTACTGTCTAGAGGAAACTCATCATCGAAAAGTTTCCATTTCTCGCTTGCCTCGTCTATTCACAACTAAGTCATCATACGTCTGGTTAAGTTGTTCTCTGACAGTGATCTTTGCCACTTCACACAACTCTCAGAAATCATCAACTAAGAAGTGGAATATCATCACTAAGATAAGTAAGTAAGTTACTATTGAATAGAGTTGTTAGGTGAACATGTGTGAACTTACTCTCCTTGCTTTCTCACATACATCAGCATATGTGTGCGACAACTAATATGGCCAGGTTTTACCCTCCCTCTCTCATCTTATTCCCCTGAAAATAACTTTATTTGCAATATGCCACTTCATAGACCACTAATCAATTTCGTTACTTTGATGAAGAAAGTCAGTCACACACACACACTATCATATCATTCTCTGCTTGTTTTAATCACCTTATAATTGTTCACTTACCGACAGTCTGCTCAATGAATTCCACTCCGTTTTATTAATGATTGCAAACCTTTGATTGTTGGATATATGCGAAGCGAGTGCACATAACACGTGTCAAGTGGTATGGAGGTCATTCTCCGTGTCAATGTCACAGTTCTATTTCAAAAGCACTAACTCTGAACTGCTGAATTTCATGAAATCTGTGACTCTCCTTTCATCTTTCTGTAAAGCGCAAATCTGAGTTTTGTGCCTCTTAACGGTTTCATGCGTGTGCATATAGATGAGGGTGTAGGGTCGAGTGTTATTTTATTCGATTAGTTGGTTGGCTATTTGGTTGGTCAGTGAGTGAGTCGGTTGAGATCACAGGTCATTGATGGTTTGTTTCGAGCTCCCAACCTCCCCGCATATTGCATGGAATCTTTCTGGTGATAATCGTTAGCGAAGACGAAATTGACTGAAGGTGATTTGTTCTTTTTCACTCCCTCAATTGAGTGTTATCTCTGTTACTTCCTTGAATGGATGGGGAGTGGGATTAATTCAAAATGAAATATTGCCTTCTTTTGATCCTAAGAAAGTGACAAATTACTCCGTAAACCTGTGAACTAGTGACTTATAAACTGACTGACTGACTGACTGACTGGAACAATGAAATGCCCCACTGATCGATGTGGGTGGTGGGAAGCTATCTTTACCAATGCGGGTGTCATACTCTAATGAAACATTCTGTATTTAAAAACTACATAGTATGATATTATTGGAACAGCGAGAAAAGTGGTATAATATTTGAATTATTTCAGCAAAACTCAGTATAAGTATAAAATAGAATCAAGCACATGTGATGTAACCTACAATGATATTGTATTACTTACTTGATGACGTTACAAGCACAAGTTACTCCATATAGTCATATCAAAGAGGTCTTGATATAATTATACTGCATCACTGTATGGTATATTAAGTAAGCTGGTCCCATACAGAATTATACCATAACAAACAGTGTTCATTTTTTGCACTTACCTTAAGGAGGCAGGAAGAAGTATGGAGAAGTTCTGGGAGAAGGAAAGTGAATGATACCGCTGGATATCTAGTACTTAGAAAAATATAGTTGAATCTATGGAAGTCTCTTTGCACAGTACCAGCATATGAAGCCCACACACCGGTTTTTTTCATTTTCATTTCATAAGCTTTCAGTTCAGGATAGGAGTGAAGTAAGAAACTGATGACTTCGTTCCACTACGCTTCAGTTTCTTTAGTTTTTATACTGTAGTGGTTATAAATTCTAAAAAAGCATTGACATCCTGGTTATTTAGTTGTGTAATTTGGGAAAACTTAAATTATTTGAACTCCATTTCTCGTTTTTTGTCACATATATGACTTGTTTTGAAATAAGCACGAAGTGATCCGCAAAGTATTCAGCAGTTTTTCCTCCATTGAATATATGGACTAATATCAATCTTAAATGGAAATACGTCGAAACTTACAGGAAATCCACAGATGATTAACAAGAATCAGGTTCAGTGACCATAAAACTGGTCTTATGTGTGTAATGTTTGAACTAAGTTGCCGGTCTTGAAGATCTTAGCTTTCATCAATACAAAAGTGAGAAGTTAGGGATTCCAGTGACATCCAGTCTAACTGATATTAGATATAAATTGTTGTGCATGGCTTTCAAATGAAACTTCAGACAAATAGTAATATTTGCAGCAGTGACTATGTGCAGCTTTTTGCCTTGGGTAATTAGCTATACCTATTATATGCAAGCAAATGTTACTGCCAGGTTGTTCCAGCTTTGGTGGATGGAGGGACGTGCAAAGCTGTGATCAACTGTCTATCTATCTAAGTCGATTAGTCACATATTCATAGTAATAATGGTTTTTGAAGAAGTAGCCAACAATGAAATTTGGGATACAAGTTCAGTATAAGTAGCTTAATCTTAGCTTCCTATGTAAGAAATATATATCTGTCACTGATGCCTTCAAACACAACAGGATAGTAGAGTGACCTATCGAGTATTTACGGGCAATCTAATCAGAAATTTACAGACTATGAATAGGCCTCGTTGAGCTGCGATTACTGGAAGTATTTATTTGTCTATTTGTTCACATTTTCGACTGAACTGAACAGCCTTTGTTGCCACAATGCTTCCTTAGATGTATGCCTCGATATTGCTTTCATCAACTTGAATCGCACTGCTATCCACCAAAAACCAAATAATATTTGTCTTTATTATCTTTTAATTTTAAAAAGTTATGGGTTATTATCTATTGTATCGATGATAATGTCAATTATGTTATAACAAGATATGATTAAAAGTTTGTAGTTTCTTTTGTGGGACTGAGAATTGGCTTCTGCATTGTCATAACATATTTTCTCAAAAAACAGGGCAAATATAAAGGGCAGTTATTCACTTTACATCTTTTGTAGTAATAAGGACAGTGCCGGCTTGATTGTCAGTTGTTCTTTTCTGTTTTCAGATCCTTCGGCAGTGTCCACGCTAGATGTTATGTAATTATGAACATAAGACCTTCAGCTGTCATGACTAGAAGTCAGGGTTTTTCATTTTTAACATTTACTGATTTCGTTGAATGTCTTCTAGACAATCAACCAACGCGAAGTTGCTTTTCTTGAAATAATGATATGGCCTATATCCTTAGGTTTCAGTTCAGTGACTGGATAGTAACCTGCTTACCATAGGACCTGAATATGTTATGCTAGATTCGATGGAAGGTGAGAGGTGTGTGCCATCATGGGAATCTCGAAGTGGTATGAAATATCTGTCTAGGGCTTTCTATCGTTTCAAGTATCTTAATTTGATACATGACAATCCAGAACGAAACCATTCTTCAAATATTCGTATTCAGCCTATTCATGGTACAGCTTGATAACAAAGTAATACCAGAGTTAGACATACGTACTTCATCATCCCCCAAAAAATCCAGTCTTAAAGTATATCACTTTGTTACAAGTTAACCGGTTGTTAAATAATTCACAAATCCACTTGACTGTTCACCTTCAAGAGTTCATCTTTTATTTGTTTTGTTGTTGTCAAAGTTTACGTTATACGCTTCACTAGTTCAGAAGGAGTAAGTAAGCAAACAGGTCATTGTGATGTTAAGAAAAGATCTTCATAGCATATACACATAAAGATTCACTGGATAATGAGTCTTCAAGTAGGCTTATATGTGTGCATATGTGTGTAAATGTGCGCATGTCTCTTCACTGAAAAATAGTAAGAACGGTCAGCACTAATGACTACACAATCATGGAGTAGTGAAATTCCAAAATGTTTGCTAATGTACACGTTCATCTACAGCTAATAGGATTTTCAAAATGAAACAAGTCAGAATGATATGTGTGCATATATATAAATATATTTTCTTGTTACTATGCTCAGAAAGCATAATCCACATTTGAAAAACAATAGCTTTGGTACAAGAAAGGACGTTCGAATTTGTTTGACAAGATTTCAACATGTTTTAAAGTTGCATCAATGAAAGTGAAGTAGGCAGGAGTAAAATTTGTGATCTTATATAACGTCGGTGAGATTCTAACATGATCCATTAAAAAGTTGTTAGAGTTACTAGGCTACTAGGACTTTTAATCAATGTCCTGATATTTGATTATATAAATTTTTGTCACCATGTATACTGATGGAAAGAGTAGATGTGATCATCGTATGTGTGTGTGTATGGATTAGTGTCTTGTCTATCGTGCAATTTTAGTCATCTTCTTTGATGTCAGTGGATTGTACGCAGAATTGCTTTTCAAGAGCACACTCATCGAACGAAGTTGAGTAAAGCGAAAATATACTGTAGGTGTTAATGGTTGTTTGAAGTCTTGCAGTGTTTTTCACCAGAAAAACAAGTCACTCACAGCTGAATCCTAATGCTTATTAGTCTCTAATCTGATAACAGCTACTATTGAAGGTTCGATTAAGAGAACTTTTCTTGCTTCCAATGTAATTCTCAATCAGTGTCACCAATAACATTTAAGGCAACTTATGATTGTAGTACGACTTCCAGAATGAAGTCGACGAAAGGTGTCTTTTCGACGAAATAATCGTTCTTCTTCTTCCTTGTTCTGATGGGTATCGAAGCCGGAATATTTCGTCCTGATACATCAAACGAATCTGCATTCCTTAAATATCCCAATATCTGTACTAGTATGAAGTATGAATTAACCGTTTAAAAATATCCTTGAAAATAAGGTGGCTTGTTAAATGTTAAAAATCTAGCTAAATGGTCATGTGAAAGATCGTGTGTGCGTACTAATGAGGAATCCCGGACTAGAACTAAACGCCTCTCCAGAGCTCCTGGATTCCTAATGGTTTTCCAACTAATAGCTGCCCATGATGGAAAATACATTCTAATGCAGACTTCTACGATTAATATAACATTTTTCATTTGGTTAGAATTTTAGTAGCAGAAATAAAGCTCATTAAAGCTGGGTTATACCCTCGTAATGACTTCACAATAGAAAAAAAGACAGTTCCATATTTCATTGCACATTTATTTCAACAAAACTTTTGGTTTAGGTTCAGTTAAATAGTCGAATAGATGCTCATCAAAAATAGTTTGAGATATGACTCGTGACTCAATCGTAGGTTCTATAATCGTTAGACTGCTAAATGAAGCTCAAGAACATCAATCACGAGGAAACCATGCAGGTCCGACCCCTAATAGTGGATGTGTTAAAACGCTGTTTATCCTTCACCGGTTGGCCGAAAACAGGTAGACTTACCACTCCTTGACACCAGTTGGATTTCTTAACCTGAAGGTTACACTCGACTCCACCGACAGGGATGTCGTACAGCAGTACCTGTCAATGAACGTGGTACCGGCACTGTATTCCACACTCCTAGGCGTGTGACAGCCTATTTTGAGCTATCGGATACCTTGTGTTTGTCGACTGGTCAAGGGTGTCCACACTCATTATTCTTATTTACCTCTAGCTCGCTTCTTGTGCTAGGAAGAAAGTGTCAGAAATGAACTAATCAGTCAAATTTTTTAATCGCAAGCGAATTAAAGATCATACAGTTTGGTGTTATTTACGTATCATGTATGAATTGTTAGTGTAACTGATCATCTAACTAACGTGTGCATTTTCTTTTGGTTACATATACATGTAAACTGTTTATCCCATAGGTGCTATCTGACATAATGAGAATTCTGTACAGTATTCGCAAAACATATTTCAGAATAAAACAGTTATTACTATCACAACAACAATTATTGTCATTATTATTATTATTATTATTATTATTATTATTATTATTATTATTATTATTATTATTATTATTATGGAGGTCTGCGTATCCTCATCTGACTTTACAGGGATTTAACTTTCCACACAACACTCCTTTAGTAAACCCACAGTACGCAGATGACACAGTCCTGTTAAGATTTGAGTAGCGATTTCAGAATGTTTGGAATGCATTTGTCACCGGCCGAATGTAAATAGTTTTACGTCGGTGACTCGTTCAGCTATAAGGAATATATTAGTTGTGTTTGTTGACTTCGGAAGTCAGACCAACTCTTGTGGGTCAATAATTGAATAATCTTAATATACATACGGTAGGCTTTCTTGGCCTTCGTCAACTTAAGCTGTTTTTGGCGCCACCGGGATATTTAATTAGCCATTAAAGAAGGCATGAGTGCAGTACTTCGCAGTTCATTCAGTTCTACTCTATGTTTGTGAAACATAACCATGAGGAGGTAACCAACTTTCACACACTTTGTTTCTTCTCTTGATTATCTCTCGATCTTTCATCTGTGCGCCTACTGCTCTGATCTAATGATATTAGATGTGACACCTCAGATCTTAATGTAGTCCCACGTTGGTGCTTTCTAACTAACCAAATTAGTTGGTCGAATGTGTGTAACGTATTCAAAACCCTACTCATTCACTTCTCAATTTTTATTTCTAGACTGCCTCATCTCTTCGTTACCAAGCTCTATCATTTGTCAGTTATCTTTTATTATCACATGTTAGTACATCTTGTATACTTACTGACTCGGTGGTCCCCCCCTTTCCTCTTTCCCTTCCAGATTCTCAGGGTCACGACTGAAATCACTGTCAACTACACGCCCCCTGCAACAACGAATCTACCTACCCACCATATGATTATTATTATTTTTTCCTTGGGTTCCTAGTGGAACATAAGGTTTCAATAGCACGTCTCCATTCCACTCTCTTCTATGCAGTCTTTTGAACCTGGCGCCATGACTGCCCACAACTTTCATTTCTTCTTCATATGATTTCCTCCATGTCACCTTCAGCTGGGACGCCCAACTCGTCGTTTCCCTTTTGGATTCCACTTGAGGACCTGGCCTGGAGCGTGATGTCTCCTGCTGGCCTTCTCAGTGTATACCCAACCCAACTCCACATTCTTCTGCGTATTTGTTGCGTGATTGGTTCTTGGTTGGTTTGTTGACAGCCAGCCAGAGTTCCTTGTTGCTTATTCTTATTAGTCTGGCCATCTGATCCCAATCTTCAGTATCGAGTGAGCGTAGGCGGCAGCTGTTGATGAATGTCTGTAGTTTGTTGGAAATGCTTTTCGTGACACGCCAAGTTTCTGAATCATGTAGCAGCACTGACTTGATATTGGTGCTGAAAATTCGAATATTGTTCATGCTTTGTGCTGAGTGCAGTGCGGTAGATCTCCACACTGATTTCAGATTAATTGAAGCCTGTCTTTCTGGTCCTTGTTTTGACATCCTCGTCTGTGCCTGGGCCGCCTGTAGTTAAAACGACGATGTCTAGGTAGGTGGGTAGGTGAAAGAGACAACTTTACTTTTATATCGCTGATGGTGATTGATGCTTATTGTTGTTGGTGGCAATGGTTGGGTACATTTGTCACCTGCCAATCTACATTCACCTAAAGTAATCTCTTCCTTCCCTGCTTCATCAGCATTCATGTATACATTGACATTCATTCCTTGTCTTCTTTCTTCTCCCTTCCTAACACGGTTATACAGGTTTCTTTCCATATAGCTTTCAAAGAGTTCCAGTGCTCATCCACACAGGTTTCTTCAGAGATGTTGCTCAATGTCTCCCGTTTCGTCCTGATGACTGACTGGCGTGAAGGTGTACTTTGTAGTTTCATCCTTCAGTCCAGTTTGTGTTCTGGGTGTTGAACTCCAACTCTGGTCGTCTATCACCGACTTCCTCAATCACCTTCAACTTGATTTTGAAGGTTCCTGGTTAACTAGTTCAGTAGTTACTAGCCGGTCATAAGCCCGGGTAAAGAGGGAAGATTGGGCGTAGGTCTAGCAACCCTACCCCGGAAAAAAAATCCAACCGCTAAAGAAACTTACAAAGCACAAACAAAATATTAAAAATGAATAACCAAATTATTCCTCGCTGGAATCGGAGAGGCGAAATGATGCCGGTTGGGGAAAGCCTCAGGGAAGCCAGTCGGCCAATGTGTCTTCTCTCCATGAAAGCAAAAGTAAACATCGGGAAATGGAATGTCCACACTATGTGTGAACCCAACAAGGCTGCCCAGGATTGCAAAAGAGATGAGGAGGTATGGTAAAGAAGTCCTAGGAATCTGCGAGGGATAAGCAGATGGAATGCAAGTCAACTCTCCAAACTGTCAACTCAACAGTCAATAATCTACCCCGATATTGTCACCCAGACGATAACCACAAACACACGGAGGGAGTGGCTGTGATGATGTCCCCCTGAACAGTATCGAAGGCTCTCTCTCATGCAGTGGGAACCAGTCTCCTCCTGCAAGATCAGCATCATGACAGCAAGATGGATTCAACTCAAAAGGAAGGAGAGTCACAATCATGCAATGCTACGCTAGACTACGCACCTACAAATCATGCAGATGAAGAGAAGAAGGAGGCATTTTACAGACAACTTCAACCAGTGCTGGACAAGACCCCATCCACCCCAGTTGGCGACATCAAAATTCATTCGAATGGGTTACATGAATGCCAGACTGGGAGCAGACAACACGTGAAGAGAACTAACCATAGGTCGAGATGCACCACTCAGTGAAATGATGAGTGAGGATGGAGAACTGATTCAGAATTCTGTGCATTCAACGATTTGATGATTGGAGTGAGGCACTGTGTTCAAGCACAAAGATATCCACAAAGCGACATGGATTTGATTTCACCAGACACTAGGACTCACTACACTGAAAATCAGATTGACTTGATCTCAATGTGAAGAAAGTGGAGATGCAGTCAGCCTACTTGACACAAGGTTAAGAAGAGGAGCAGATGCAGGCTCAGACCACTCACTGTTTAGTGCAAGGAACCTTCAAAATCAAGTTGAAGGTGATTGAGGAAGTCGGTGATAGACGACCAGAGTTGGAGTTCAACACCCAGAACACAAACTGGACTGAAGGATGAAACTACAAAGTACACCTTCACGCCAGTCAGTCATCAGGACGAAACGGGAGACATTGAGCAACATCTCTGAAGAAACCTGTGTGGATGAGCACTGGAACTCTTTGAAAGCTATATGGAAAGAAACCTGTATAACCGTGTTAGGAAGGGAGAAGAAAGAAGACAAGGAATGGATGTCAATGGACACATGGAAGCTGATGGAGCTGGGAGAGGAGGATGGTGATGGTGAAGCAGAAGATAAACCAGTGCTTTGATGCTGAACGAGAAGAGGAACTGAGTGCAATGTACAAAATACTGGACAAAGAAGTGAAGAAGAGTGCACGGAAAGACAAAAGACATTTCTACGGAACACATTGGCAAGTGAAGCAGAACAGGCTACAGTTTGGAGAGACAGAGACCTGAAAACACTATATCAAATAACGAAGTTACCATTTAGAAGGAGATCAACACAGATGAAACCAATAAAAGATGATGAGGGAAATTTAGTTACCAAAGAAGAGAAAGAAAGTAAACGATGGTCTGACTACTTCAAAAAGCTCTTGAATCTACCACCACCTGCACTTCATCCAGAAATACCACCTGCAGCCACAGAACCACCAGTGAAGGCAAATCCTCTAACAAAAGTCGTAGTCTTGAACTCCATATAGCTGCTGAAATGTGGGAAATCAGCAGGACCAGATGGAATCCCACCAGAAGCACTGACAGCAGACGCAGGGATAACAGCGGACATGTTGACACCACTATTGCAGAAGGTGTGGAGGGAATGGAAGGTACCTGCAGATTGGAAGAAGGCTTATCTTGTCAAACTGCAGAAGAAGGGCGACCTAAGTCTCTGCAAGAAGTGATGAGGAATCACGCTCCTGTCCACCCAGAGCAAGCAAAATATTAAGCTGCATCATCCCGGAGAGACTAAAGGATACATTGTATTCAAAACCACGGCCGGAACAGGCTGGCTGGATTCAGGAAGTACAAATCATCTGCGGACCAAATTGCAACTCTTCGCATCATTATTGAACAGAGTATAGAATGGCAGTCAACTCAACTCTACCTCAACTTCATCGACTTTGAGAAGGCTTTTGACAGCGTCGAATGAGAAGTATTTTGATAGGCAACTGCTTCAACAATACGGAATACCACAAACCTTTATCAACCTCATTCAACAACTATATGAAGACGCCACATACCAAGTAATTCACAACGGGAAGGTCAGTGATTCTTTTGAAGTGAAGATAGGAAGGAGTAAAACAAAGCTGCCTACTATCACCTATGATATTCCTGATTGTGGTCGACTGGACTTGATCATGCAACAAACAGTGAGGAGCGAGAAGAGGGGGACATGCTGGCTAGACCACGGAACAGAACCTAGAAGATTTGTATTTCGCCGATGACCTATGTCTAATGTCATACACACTTGAAGATCTACAGGCGAAAACAAACAAGTTGACAGAAGAGGCAGGGCAGGGCAGCGAGGATGGGACTTCAAGTGAATATAGAGAAGACAGAGGTGATGAAGATACCCAACCAACACGAACAACCGACAACAACAACAAGCACCAGTCACCATGAACGGGAGGAACTTAAAGGAATCAGCCTCTTCCACCTATCTAGGCAGCACTGTCTCAACTACAGGCAGCATGGGCACAGACGAGGATGTCAAAGCCAGTCAGGATCAGAGAAGCAAGACAGGCGTTCATTAGCCTGAAACCAGTGTGGAGGGAGATCTTCTGCACTCCACTCAGCATGTGGAACAAGATGCGGATTTTCAACACCAACGTCAAGTAAGTCAGTGCTTCTGTATGGTTGAGAGTCTTGGAGCTTTACGAAAGGGATTTCCAACAAACAACTACAGACATTCATCAACATCTGCCTACGCTGGCTCGTTACTGAAGCTCAGATGGTCAGAAATAATGAGCAACAAGGAGCTCTGGGAACGAACCAACCAAGAACCTATCACCCAACAAATATGCAGGAGGAAGTGGAGATGGATTGGATTGGGCATACACTGAGAAGGCCGACTGGGGACATCACGCGTCAGGCCAGAGCCTCGAGTGGAACCTGGATGGGAAGCGACGAGTTGGGCGTTTGAGGTGAGGGTGACATGGAGGAGATCGTGTGAGGAGGAAATGAGAGCTTATGGGCTGTCGTGGAACCAGGTTCAAGGGATTTCAGAGAACAGAGTGGTATGGAGACGTGCTACTGAAGCCCTATGTTCCATTAGGAACCCATGGGACAAATAATAATATAATAATAGCTTTAATAGTATAGAGATATAGTTTGACAATGGCTAGTATAACAGTCTTCTTAAAAGTTGAAGCAATCCACATTTCTCCAGGTTTTACTGTTAATATTGAGAGGTCAGAAGATTGAGTCTACATCATCCGATAAATACTCTCATGTTTCAAAGTGTAATTGCACTGAGCATCCTTTAAATCACTAACTTTATGGTATTCCGACCGATAACTTCAAGCTTAAACTAGATTAACATCTTCTGAGAGTACAGACTAATGAAAAGTTCCGAGTGAAAAAGTTCCGTGTCTTGAAATTCATTTATAACCATAGAATCTTAAGGTCAGTATCAAACTGACGTGATGCTTATTAGGAAAAGAAACTGTTTCGGTCATCAAATTTAGTTATTATTATTATCATTGAGGCGGAGACTCAGGACAGCCTACTGTAGTTTTAAAACAACAGACTGCTGGGCAGTAAACTATTATTTACACAGCAATAAGAGATCATCATCAGCGCATAAAGATCCTTCGATAAATATGAAAAGTGGGAATAAATGTTCTGACACTGTTGGGAGTAAAGAATTTCAGCTTGTGATGAAGATCCTTAACGCATGAAGAATTGAGGCAGCTTGAAGTGAAAGTATACAAGCTCTGATACACATCATTTCAAAAACTGGTTGTAGATCATTTAGTAGTGTTCATTAGACGAAGTGGGTGGATAGGAACAAGATTGAATTTGCACAAAGTTGGGTTTTGTTTAGTGGTCTTGTTCTAGCTCCTGTATGAACAATTAAGTTGCACGAAAAACCTCAGACTGGTCACTCTGAAAATGAGCCCAAAATCAGTCCGGAATTATATTGAAAATGTTAAGATCCCCTGTATATCACTATTGAATATTGCTGGTGAACATAATTGATATCCCGGCTTTCATCAGTTGGTGTTATTTTTTACACAACCATTAGGGATTCCCTTATAACGGTAGGTATGAATTTAATAGCAGAGATTTAGTTGTAACTCCAACCAAATAGTGAAAAAGGTGCGATTTGGTAGTTTAAAGTGCACTTTTCAAGGTTATATGGAGTTGTATTCCCGCCATCTGGTGTTGTGTTCTCATGTGTGTGAAATGGCCAAACACTTGGACGAAAAGCTTTACACGGTTGTATCAATAATGCGACAGATCTTTTCTGTGTAACTATCTGCATGAAATGATCATCTGCATCCTTATGAATCTGTCCTTCCAGTTTGCTCTCTCTATGCGCAATTTGCAGTAGACATATTGGTGCATTGTGTTGTTAAAGAAATTCAAATGTGCTGCTATCAGATCAACAGTTTCTTATTTACTACTTTGAGTGAATCCAGAGACTAGCTGACCCATAAACGAGTTCTTACCATCAACAATTTTAATATTTAGATTTATTTGTTCAGATCATAATGGTTCAGTGTACTAGACAGTCGTTTCGTTGAGTTAGCAACTGAAACTGCAAAAGATACAAGTAGAGGGATAAATACCAATTTGTGAAGTAAGTCAGCTTGAGGAATGTGAGCAATTTGTAAGTGGTTCTACATTCTAACTGTATATTCAAATTGATTGGTAAGTGTAAACAATTTTTCGTTGTCTAATCTGAAGTGCTGATCGAATTCTGTTGATCATTTTGCAACATGGTCATCAAACTAAGGGATGTTATGTAAGTTCGAGGCAATTATCAAGAAGCCTTAGACTTTAACGCAGCAATGGGGATGCCCGTTGGAATATGTGATAAAATATAAGTTGCCTTGCTGTTGGAGACAAGATCCAGTGTTGAGTAATAACCAGTATAAAACTTAGGTAGAGAAGGGCTTCTTACTGACTGCCTACACCATATAAAGATTATTAACTTGGACACTAAATCCTTTGGGTCAATTAAGTTCGTGCAAGCAACATGAGTTGAGTTAAATACTATGAAGTGGATACACGTCTCCATTAATTACTTTCAACAGGACATGACTATGGGAGAAGGGTAAAAGCAAGTGAGAATCAATTACTTATTTCTACATAAATTTTGAAATGAAGAACTTTTCACACTAATTTCTATTCAGTTAGTTTTATGGAAATTTCTCCCTAGTTTTGTAAAATTGAAATTAGAAAGTCTTTATACTTTAATGAATTAGTGTCTTTTACCGAAATCGCAATCCTGACTTCACCAGGCCATCCAAACATCAATCGGTATTTTAAACGAGTGAGATGGGTGACCATTGGAGATCGCCACTTATAAGGGACATTTCCAATGTGTTAGGCGACGTTTGTTCCTAGTATTCATCAACTGTTGGCTGCAGTTGGATGCACTTGCACCTATTGTCCCCACTGAGACTCGAACCCAGTATGCATTGCTTCAAACGCCAAAACGTTATGCGCTAGGCCACGGCGGCAAGAGAGACACCTCTTGTACAACGAGTATTAGTTGTTGTTTAGTGATGCTTGTAATTTTCTGTTGCTCAACTGAATGAAATTACTCCACTTCTGTTAGTAGGCGAGCCTGTATTTTATTGAAAAAACTTTGTACTACTTATAAATTTGTTAGTAGCTCAAAGAGATTAGAGAAGTACTGGAGGTTGCACGTGCTTCAATTTCGTTTCCTTGCTTGGGGACTGATTGGTTTTAGATGCGTATAAATGATATCATTCATCCAGGGAAGTAAGTCACTCAAAACATTTAAATGGTCACTCATCAGTTAAAATAAATAAATACTTTTATTGTTCTCAAATTTTAGGTGATCTTCAGTAACGGAAATCCATTCAGATCAACTCAAAGTTCTGCATTATATGAAGGAGCTGGTTTATAAAACACCAAGTGTAAAAGTGAAAAGAAAACCATTGATTGAGAAACAATGTATCTTTGTGATTCATGGGGGAGTTCTAATCACGTGGTCCTGCCACCTTACGAGTGATTTTCGGAAAGAACATTCATGGCTGTCAAAGACTGATTTCCGACACTTTACAACAATCTAAATAGGAACCCTGGACTTTTCCAATCCCTTAAACTTGGATTCCACACCTAAAACGATCAGTGGTGACTCTTGGTTCTCCTACTGTGTACTCGTATGCTAGCTAACGTAGAGAATTAAAGGGAATAGTGACTTATTACAGGTGGCAGGCAATCCGAATGAGTAAATCAATATGGATTCACAGTGTCACCAAACTAGTAAATAATCCTAACCATAACATTACCTACTTCTTGGCTTCTTAAAGTTGAGAGATGCTTTACGAATGGCTATGATCCAGTTCTTTTAAGCCTTTTAGTCACTGCTGCTTACTTCTGTGATGTATGACTGCTTAGAGATTCACTTCTCGTACTTATATACAGTGGAATATTTCCCCAGAGCTACAAACAGAATACATTTTACACAGCTTTCAAATACCTAACCACTTACTAGATTATCAGAATTGCTGTACTTTCTGTATCTCATATACTGATCACTTCACTCATATTTTTAAAGTAGACACTGATTCAGATTGAACCTGCATCTTCAGAAGTAGGCAGGGAATCCGTTTCTGAGAAGTAAATAAATCCACTTGGGGTAAGTCCCCAGGCCTACTATTTACCTGACAGTATTACAATTCGCATTAAGATTAAATATGTGCTGTTTGGACACTGTAGAGCAACCAGCTGCAGGTTGTGTAGTCCCAAGCCGAGACCATATTCTATCGATCATTTTCTAATCTGACCAGGAGGTCAATCTTGGTGTGAACAGCACGGTGGTATTGTATCTGGTTACAACAATGGGAGACACAGGTTCGAATCTCCCGTGAGCTATCAATATCTTTGAGGTTACACCTTGCTGACGAGTGCTAGTAAGCATGAAATCTGGGAAGAGAAGGGCTTCTTGCTGAATATGGAAAATATTTGGAGTGTTTTAAATTCGGTTTGGAATCATCTAGATGACATATTTTGCACATAATTATCTAAAGTAAAAACCATATGCGCCTGTCATTGAGTCAGCAAACTCGCAATTCGAAGGAAGCAAACACACTAGCTTCATCGGATGATTTCGTTTCACTGAATTTTGTTCTACAGTTATTTCGAAGGTTTAGATTTTCTTTAAAATCTTCCAGGTGACTCCAAGGGCCACATTAAAAGCCTATGGAATGACCAATTACGTTTATTTGTTTTGGTTGGATGGGTAGTTTTTCCATGAAGTAGCGAAACTTGGTTGGTTAATTCAGTAGATGCTAGAGAGGCTTTTAAAGTCACTCAATTTTCAAGATTTTGAAATCAACCAATTTCTCACTAACCTCACTCAGCTAATCACCAAGGGCTGATCAACAATAAATATATGTTAATGCTATGGCCATCGACGAAAATCTATCAACCCGCAGAAAATATGAAGCTGGATCGCGCAATTTATGCGGAATTCGTGCATCAGTTTAGTGTTTTGTTACTTCAGTGAAGTCAGTCGGGTAGATTCACCTGATCTCAATAAATTCCTTTATGTAAGCTGAATTCGTCTGGCCAAACTGTGGTCTATTTTAGGAGAATGCAAAAAAATGACATTTTGTTTTATGATTTGTTTTATCTGATCATTGAAACCTTCAAATCTGCGTGAGGAACTTTGAATTATTCATACTGTTCAGGAGTATATTGAGTTAGGCATACAGTGAATGGATTTAAGGATTACTGATGCGGGATAATTGGTCTTATAAGAGTTTGATTAATATAACTTGATAAAGGAAGTGAAAAATAATAACTGGAACTATGAAACTATATTTGAAACAGGAAGTTAATTCCCGGGATATTAAAAAGCGCAAAGAGACTTAATTAATACTCTGTAAAGCCTAAATCGGAGATTACTTCTGCAAAAAGTCACAACTAAATAACAGAGGAAGTGTAGTAATGTCTTTTAGGTTATTCTGTAAAAATGAGTGAGGTAACTTCCACGTCCTTTGAAGGACATATGAAGACAGCTGAAAAATAATTCCAGTCTCAGCACTGTCTGTGAAGTAGCTTCAACAGATTACTAAGGAATTTCGACTACTCAAGGTCCTGTGAACTACTGAAACGCCAGTTATAATGTTTAATTCACGATCAGCAACAATACAGAAGGTATCAGATGTTTCTAGTCCATCGGCATGAAGCCTTGCTCAACCTAGGTTTTGTGCCTTTTGCGACTCATTAGTAGAGTGTCTCTATAGTCATGAAGAAAACGGTGTTTCCTGGTTTGTTCATACCTGTGTCATTCAGTGTTGAGGTAAGAGGCCTTACCAGTAAGCTATTCGGAGTGTGACTGACCCCTCTAAGACTGAATTCAGAGATTGGCAATCAGTGGGTAACCGGTGTAAGTGTCTAATCCATACTTATCAAAGTGCATCAATCAGTTGTTTGTGAAAAACCACTAAGATGAGTGGCCCGACTCTGCCGTGCATCGTTGTTTCATGTCAATCAACAGCCTGTGATCAGTACTAAGCGCTCACGACTTAACATTTACACCGATTACCCGCTAGTGGTCATTTCGTGTAATGTAAGAATCTCATAGGATACCTTACCGACTTCAATAATTGGTAAGAGTTTATTTTCAACAGGTGATTGAGTTCATTGCAATCAAAACAATGAGTTCTGGACAGATAGTTTAAAAGAACACTAATGACATCTCTCATGTTGTCCAACAGCTTTAAGCCAGTCACTGAGGTTCAAACTGAATTACTACACACTTCTATGTTAGCCCGACAAATATGTATAACTGCACTTATCTAAATAGCGCTATAAGAAATAAATTCCTCTAAACTCAGTGCATTTCAGTACCTCCTCTTCAGCTACTTTTAGGCTTTTAGCAGTAAGCCACCAACAAAGTCGATAAAGGTGAATGTGCTTCATAATTTACAATCCATAATCCAATAGAATGCAGTATGGTTGGAATGGAAAAGTTGAACTATTGGAAACCTCCTTCATATGAAATTGGAATGAAGTTTTTTACAGTGATTAGGGATAAAAAAGAAAAGAAGGTAGAAGAGGAAGGTGCAAAGGTCTCTGGTCAGAAGTATATAAGTGATTTAAAACATTTACTGGCATTTCATTAGTAGGTCAACTTTTAAAAGTACACCCAGTACAGAAAGCAGTTTCAAAAAGAATTCACATGACTTCACTTTTATTCAACTGATAACCATCTTCATTGATAAATTCATTCTGTTCTGTCTTTAAATTATTCCAGTTTCCAACTTGAGAGAAATGTCAGATGACACTTACTGGTCAAGGGAAAATTTAAAAGTCAAAAAGAAACACTTAGACAAAAATAATCACAGCCTTGACAATTTAGCACTTCAAAATGTTAAAATACCTGATATAATGTAGGGTATTGTGATTAGCTAGTCTCTTCAACATGATAAAATGCAAATCATCGTCTACCAATAAGAAAACAGCAACTTAAAGGACCGATTCAACTATCCTACGTTGACATATATCAATACCTTGTAGAGGCACGTAGAAGTACGCCATAATTAAATCCTATTACAACTTCATTGTATATATTTTTGGAGTCTACAAAACGTGTTTATTCCTGTTTACAGCGTCTACCACTTTCTATGTTAATTTTTCTACTGGAACGCTTATCAGACACAACTAAGCGTATGAGACTGATGAATGCAGAGCGAGAAGAGACTCTGATTCTGAATTTTGTTTGCTAAATTTCACAAAATCAAGCATCTGTACTGATACATAAGAGCTCAGCATAGCTTGAAAACTTTGGTTTTTGAAAATCAGTTGAGAACTTTGAGTCATTGAAATCACTGACTATGTGTTTTGTAAGCTGAAACCATCCAAAGTGGGTTAAAGCCCTAATAAAAATGCAAACATAAATACATATGCGTCCATCTAACGTTTCTTCGGTGGAACTGAACACATACGTTAGACTTCGCCGCCCCCTATATTAATGTCCGAACGATGTGATCACTATGCTGATGAAGATGCATCAATCTGAAGGATCTAACTATCCAATCAAGTAAGATTAAATTGAGTCTGGTAATGGTTAGAGGAAACAGTTGTCCCAAGTTTGAGTCACCTAGATTGCAATACCTAATGTTGGTTGAATATGAGTAGTCATCAGTTGTTTATACTCTACCTACCACAGTGTCATAATTTGTTTAAGGATGCTCGTTTCTTCCGGTTTTGCTAACTAATAGGATACAGTTCATTTATTATCTTGAGTTGATATATGCACTTCAACCTTTAGTAGTTTCTACTGATTAAGGATAATCTATGAATAAAATACTGTCAACCCACTTCAATTTATTTGCATTTATACATCAAAATTGAAGCGAAGGTGTGTGTCAATTTGAATAATTAATTATCATTGTATACGAAAGAAAGAAAGAATTTTCTACTTTCCACCCCATTTTTAATCAATCAAAATTGCTTGTTGCGATGAAAAATATTTGCTACAGTGTCTAACAAACTAATGTGGTCTAGCTCACTACAAGATGGAAGAATTCTTCAAGTAGTAACCTTACAAAGTGACTAATATTATGCTTGAGCAATGCAAGAACAAGGATATTTGCGGAATAAAATGAGCTCACTTTATTTCATGGCCCTTCATCAGCTCCAAACAGCCTACAATTGAATTAAAGTGTTAGTAGTAATAACATACTTCGAATATGTAGAAATAAATGGAGATTTAAAATTCAGGATTAACAATAAAGTCGTGAGTAAAGGAAATACAAGATTAACAATCACAAATTGTAGTCAAAATCAGTGGTAATTTATATCTGATGAGATAGAAAATTCTGGAGCTGTGGAGTGGGGGGACAGTAAAAGAAAGTCAATATAAAGGAAGGGGATGTTTAAGAGCTAATGGGTTACGTAATTACATGAAAACCTGGAAAGTCGTTAAGTGGTTAACAGATAGTAGATAATTAATGAAGAGATGATGTGATCAAAAGAAAATGGAAGACTATATACATACACATCCAAAAGATTATGTAGTTACCAAGGCAAAGAAAGGTTAATCACAGTCTCTTTCTGAGTACATAGGTCAGGTTGAAAATGTTCGATAGCGAGCGCTTCCGCAAACCGTAATAAACATGACGTTCTTTGTTTTTTGATTATCCTGAGGTATTGAGAAACCTCTGTTGATATCTTGTTTTCATGAGGTGCTTGGCGATTGCGCTCATAAACTACTTGCTGCCATTCAGATGCAGAACTTAAACAATTACTGCTTCTCTGCTCAAAAGGTGTTCAAATCCAGTTTAATAATCAAGTGCAACGGCAAACGGATAGAGTGGCTATAGATTCACCAGTAGGATCTAACGTAGCTGATATGTTCATGCCTCATCTTGAGCGAACAAGTCCGAAAAATGCTATGATACTTTCATTGTTTGTGATAATATTAATCATGAGTTAGAGTTGTTCAATACCTTCAGTCAAGCTCATCCAAGTATAAATTTTACAATGGAATGCGAAAATGAGAATGGATTCAATTTTTTGATCTGAGTATAAGACAGAGATGTGATGGTACAGTTGCGAAAACTATCTACAGGAAAAACACGTGTACTGGTCAGTACCTTCAAGACCGCAATCGCCAGGCACCTCATGAAAACAAGACCTTGCGGTCAGTTATAATACCCGAACATGAAAATTTAGCTAAATATAGAATGACAGAGACCAGCAGAATCAATAATCTAGAAAAATCACTTGGCTGTTGCAATGCATGCATTAACACAATCACACAATGGTGTGGGTGGGATAACACCACTGTGCTTAACTTCAGCGTAATAAGGTCAAGAGTGAGGGGGAGATTGATTGCTGAATCTTTCTTCATCGAAGCAACACCCAACACATGTAATGGAATTGACACAACACCTAATCCAGAGATATGGAGAATTTTACTACCAATAAAACCAATAATATGAGGTGACAGGACTATAAAAATCAGATGTCGAAAGTAGTGTGACTGCATTGATATGATTATGAGTGATAATAATTTATGTTCACAATGCCATCAATCAACTAATACTGTATCACTGTGCGCCATAAGTCAAACAAACAAATCTAATGTGTAACATTCAATTAGTGCCAGTAGCAATGGCATTTGATAGTATGATTCACCTTACAACTTTCTGCAGGGAACTCCATCAAGAATTGATTTCATGCGACTTTGATAGTTGTCTCATGGCATAGCCCTCATGTGAAGGGTGACAAAAAGGACATTAAAAGGTCTTGACTGGTAACGGTTTACACTGGATAAGATCCACAAGTAGGCTAGCACAATCTTTCCGGGGTGACATGATGTAGTGAAGACATACCCTTCTACACCCTCTTATGCCTTACCGATAATATCTCCTCCCATGCAGCTGAAGCTATGCAATGTGTCCTGTGTGCGGTGCTCTTAACAAACAAATGAATATGCCAAGTTGTTATTAATCGTAGACTGACATCAGTTGAAGGAACAAAGTAAACCTGGGAGCATTGGACAGCTGTTTTTTTCTAGTATGGGCCTCACCAGGTTTTCTTTGTTCCTCTAACTGATGTCAGTCTACTATGAATAACACTCGAAGTATTTCCAAATCTCTACGACTCCCTCAAAATTCAATTGAACCGGTGCTCATTGGTGACTAGCTTCGAGAGGTATTCCCGAAGTTCCAATGAGAAGTCGTGACCGGTGGGGGCAAAGCCTGATGGTCATGAAGACAGTTACTCAACAATGATATTGGGTGGCGGTTGCTCTAGATCGTGAACTAACAGAAGTTGGAAATATAAACCATTGGATTCTGACCCATTGGCTTAATGATAACGTGCTGGCCATGGAACCTGAAGGTCGCGGGTTTGATCACTGGAAGGCGGAGTCGTGGGTGCGCACTGCTGAGGAGTCTCATACTAGGACAAAACAGCTGTCCAGTGCTCCTAGGTTTACTCTGTTCCTCCAACTGATGTCAGTCTACTATGAATAACAACTTGAAATGTTTCGAAGTCCCCTCAACTCCCTCAAAATTCAAATGGATGTTCGTTGTGAATACTGCATAGTCACTAGGTTATAATTTCTCCAGGATTAACTCGTTAAATTAACAGTTACATCATCGTCTCACATAGGTGTACCAAACACTACGTAACATCATAAACATGTGTTATCACAAAAGCTCAAAAAGAAGGACATATACGGCTTGGAATAAACTGTGAAAAAAGTTGCAATCCATGAGCCCAGAGGAGAACTGCTGCATACCACCTCCCCTCAATCCATCTGCATTACAACCGCACAATGGTTAGAAGCACATGTCATTTGCAGATAAATTTCCTCCCAGCTACTCCCTATTACATACTTTCACATGAAGATTACTTGTCCCGCTAGACTTGCTGAGGAATGCACACTGCTCTGTATGGGAGCAAATGATGGCTGTTACGTTCATCTGGTGCACCCTATCCGCTCCCCAACCAGTGATGATTTTAATTACTTCTTTCATGTGCGCCTGAAATGTCCCAAGTTTCATCGCTAGATTAGGGATAAAAATAATGACTAACTATAAATGTTATGGGGAATCGGGACGCAGCATAAAAAGTTGTTTGCAGGTGTTAATATCAACAATTGTAATTAACGCATAGTCACAATCACAGTACCAATAATCAGGAAATGAAGTGATTCAGCAGCTTAACTTGTGTTTAGGTATCTAGTAATCGAACCGTTCCTACTAAAATGAGCAAAACAGCAGCCTGCATATTTAACTACAAGTTCTAATCCCGGCAAGAACTTACATTCATATGATTATGAGGAATAATTTATGCTCGAAATGTCATGAAGTAAATAATACTGTACCACTCACTGTGGGCTATAAATCAAATAAACAAATGTAATATGGAATTAAAGTATACCACGCTGCCCAGGTTTTAGACTTATATTAAACTCATAAGGTCATTTGATAAATATTGTTGTTATATGAAGGATACTTTTGTTAGAATGACAAATGACGGTGATCTATACATGTACTTCAGTTGACAAAGTTCTCTTCTTAGATGTAATTTGAAGTAGGTAGAAATTACCCAGAGTGTAAACCGAAAACCACTTTGAATAGAATAATAAACAAGCTTCCATAACTTTGCTTTCCTATTGCAAAAGCGAAATTTAATCATATATCTGGTGAAGGGAATGCAAAGAGTGTGCTAAAAACCTACAATCAATAGATTTTTAAAAATTTGTCTCAAGAAAATATTTATCCTGAGAATTTCGTTACAAAGTATGTAATTATTAGAACGAAACAGCTAATAAAAACTAAGTCTTCATATATCAAGAGAGATAATCAGGTCGACATCCTCAAGAACAGACTTCAGTGGTCATTGACGCAGATGTTTCTAGTAGCAACCATGAAGACAAATCCGGACAACAAGATATGATCTTATCACAATGCTTCGCCAGTGAGGACAACGATATTGTCCGCACTGCCTAATAACTAATTCTTAAGTTATCAGAATTCCTCAAACGTTCGGAGATCACACTTCACGTCTGTCTTAATGAAGCGAAAAATGCGAATTAATTTGTTCCTTGTTCCTCCAACTGATGTCAGTCTACGATTAATAACAACTTGAAATATTTCCAAATCTCCAAAACTCCCTCAAAATTAATTTGGATTTAACAAATTCACAAGAATTTGAGTACGATTCATCAAGTGGATACACGATAATTCACAAACAATCTCAAAGTCAGCTTATGCACATGAAAAAGATGGTGAAAAACAGCTGTCAGTTTTTAAAGGTTGTTTTTCAGGCATGAGAATGATGTGTGAGTGAATATCCAAGGTGGATAAAATTTTCAAAAGCGCAGGAAAAATCAATAATTGATGTTGCTATGGTAAAGACAACTAAAAAGTCAATAACGTCAGACATTAATTAGGTTATTGATAAAAAGCAGCAGCGTTATGACAAGAATAGTAAACATCGGAGGTTTTTATTGCCAAAGAGAGGAATATGGTGACAGGAGATATTATCGATATGACAAATAAGTCAAACAGAATCGAATATTGATTATTTCATTGACGTTTAGAAAAAATGAAAGCGGAAAAACGTAGCTGGGGTGGGTCGAAGGAAAGACTGTTTTTATCCCTGACTCTAAAATATTTAAAGCCGTCAGAATCATGATCTTTGTATAAGGCATGATATTTCACTGACATTTTTCGTCAGCTATGGGAACAGCCGCCAGGAATTTTTTTCAGTAACATTTTCTACACAAGGGCTGGTTTAAATTCGGGAACTAATGACATCCGTGTGTGCACTGCAGGGTCTTTGTGATGTAGGCATCGCAACCACCTCAAAACTACCATTCATCATCACAGGAAGAAGTGGTTTCGGGATACTGAATCAATTACTAGATATGATGAACGGAGCTTGTTTGGGTGTTTCAAAAACGAAGGGTTATGTTGGGAATCATTCGGTATAGTCACAATCCTGACTTTGTTACAGTTTCAATTTCTGTTCGTCTACGATTCTGTCTGCTTTTTTATGTGGTTGACTGAAGTGAAACAGAAACAGTGACATATATTGCAGTAAAAGAATCTGGTCGGTCAAGAATATTGAATTTCCCCTTGTGTTTTATACGTCAGTGGATCAAAAAGTAGCAAAGAACAACAAACAATTGATTGATGGCTGTACAAATTATTTTTAGATAGAATATATGCCGGTTTTGTTTTCAACAGAAACAACGTGAGCATAACATCATGAATATTTGGCAGTATCTAAGCATTCACAAAGGAGCCCATCTTTTCACAGGGGTCGAGCATTGAGGCCCTTTATAGCAAACTGCAGTTACAAGTGCCAAACAAGGGATGGATTCATGTCCAGTGGGTAAGGGTTTGGAAGCCGAAGCGTTGGGCACTGGGTTTGAGTCTCAGTGGGAAAAGTGTCACCGGCTGGTTTGCCAGTACATCCATCTCACGAGTCCAAAGCAGGACGAAACTCGCATCCTGGACTTCACTGCTAGTAATCAAGGGGAACATAACATCGAGAGAGACGCATTTACCACTTGATGTCCCCCAGTATTACTTTGCCTGAGCTTACCAGGATAGAACTTTTGATATGGATTGACGTTACCCACTTCAATGAAAACTTGGTTAGGTGTATGAAAGAAGACTATCATCATCGTAAGATAGTTGATAACAGTTTGAGGATCATTTGAAGACCGTAGAATATGGGGTAAATGTCTTCCTTTCAGTTGGGACTACTCAGTTGTGCTTACGGTTGGTCTAATACATTTAAAAAATAAGATGGTGTTTCTCAGCTGCTGACTTGGAGTAAAAACGTCAAGGCTTTCAAAATCCTTCATTCTAAAATGGTAATTACCATCAATTACCATCAGTTAACTCCAAAGAACCTCACCTAGTTAAATAGTTCGCTAGTTACTAGCCCGTCCTAAGCCCAGATAAAGAGGGAAGATTGAGCATACGGCTTATCAACCCTACCCCGGAAAAAAATCCAACCGCTAAAGAAACTTCAAAGCACAAACGAAATATTAAAAATGAAAACCAAATTATGCCTCACTGGAATCGGAGAGACGAAATGATGCCGGTTGGGGAAAGCCTCAGGGAAGCCAGTCGGCCGATGTGTCTTCTCTCCATGAAAGCAAAAGTAAACATCGGGAAATGGAATGTCCACACTATGTGTGAACCCAACAAGGCTGCCCAGATTGCAAAAAGATGAGGAGGTATGGTAAAGAAGTCCTAGGAATCTGTGTGGGATAAGCAGATGGAATGCAAGTCGACTATCCAAACTGTCAACTCAACAGTCAATAATCTACCCCGATATTGTCACCCAGACGATAACCACAAACACACGGAGGGAGTGGCTGTGATGATGTCCCCCTGAACAGTATCGAAGGCTCTCTCTCATGCAGTGGGAACCAGTCTCCTCCTGCAAGATCAGCATCATGACAGCAAGATGGATTCAACTCAAAAGGCAGGAAAGTCACAATTATACAATGCTTCGCTAGACTACGCACCTACAAATCATGCAGATGAAGAGAAGAAGGAGGAATTTTACAGACAACTTCAACCAGTGCTGGACAAGACCTCACTCACCCCAGTTGGCGACATCAAAATTCATTCGAATGGGTTACATGAATGCCAGACTGGGAGCAGACTACACGTGAAGAGATCTAACCATGGGTCGAGATGCACCACTCAGTGAAATGATGAGTGAGGATGGAGAACCGTTTGCAGACGTCTGTGCATTCAACGATTTGATGATTGGAGTGAGGCACTGTGTTCAAGCACAAGGATATCCACAAAGCGACATGGATTTGATTTCACCAGACACTAGGACTCACTACACTGAAAATCAGATTGACTTGATCTCAATTTGAAGAAAGTGGAGATGCAGTCAGCCTACTTGACACAAGGTTAAGAAGAGGAGCAGATGCAGGCTCAGACCACTCACTGTTTAGTGCAAGGAACCTTCAAAATCAAGTTGAAGGTGATTGAGGAAGTCGGTGATAGACGACCAGAGTTGGAGTTCAACACCCAGAACACAAACTGGACTGAAGGATGAAACTACAAAGAACATCTTCACGCCAGTCAGTCATCAGGACGAAACGGGAGACATTGAGCAACATCTCTGAAGAAACCTGTGTGGATGAGCACTGGAACTCTTTGAAAGCTATATGGAAAGAAACCTGTATAACCGTGTTAGGAAGGGAGAAGAAAGAAGACAAGGAATGGATGTCAATGGACACATGGAAGCTGATGGAGCTGGGAGAGGAGGATGGTGATTGTGAAGCAGAAGATGAACCAGTGCATTGCTGTGCAGTGCAGGGACAAACAGCAAAAAGAGGAACTGAACACAACCTACAAAACACTAGACTGGACAAAGAAGTGAAGAAGAGTGCACGGAAAGACAAAAGACATTTCTACGGAACACATTGGCAAGTGAAGCAGGACAGGCTGGAGGTAGGAGAGATGGACCTGACAACACCATATCAAATCATCAGGTTGCTTACTGTCTCGGATGGGAGAGATCAGCACAGATGAATCCAATGAAAAAAGGTGAAGGAAAACTAGTTACGAAAGAGGAGAGTCAAAGGAACCGATGGGCTGACCACTTCAAAAGGTTGTTGAATCTATCACCACTACCACCACCTGCAACTCGGCAAGAAATACCACCAGCAGCCCGACCATAGAACTGTCAATGAACACAGGCCATCTGACAAAAGCAGAACTGAAGTTCTGCATGCCATAAAACTGCTAAAATACGGAAAACCAGCAGGACCAGGTGGAATTCCTCCAGAAGCACCGAAAATAGACACAGAGACAACAGCAGCGAACATGCTCACACTACTACTGCAGAAGGTTTGGAAGGAGAAAAGGGAAGGTACCTGCGGATTGAGTAGAATGAGGGCTATCTTGTTAAACTCCCAAACAAGGGAGACCTAAGTCTTTGCGAGAACAGGAAGTGGCGCGGAACCATGCTGCTGTCCACACCAAGCAAGCGAGATTTTAAGCCGCATCATTCTGAACAGACTAAACAATGGGTTGGATTCGAAATTACGACCAGAGCAGGCTGGCTGGTTGGTTTTAAGAAGAACAAATCATTTGCGGATCACCACCACCATACACTGAGAAAACCATTCGCAGACGTCACACGCCAGGCCAGTCCGTCGAGTGGAACCCCGAATGGGAAACGACGAGTTGGGTGTCCGTGGCGAGGGTGACATAGAGAAAATCATGTGAGGAAGAAATGAAAGCAGGTGGGCAGTCGTGGAGCTAGGTTCAAAAGACTGCAGAGAACAGAATGGAATGGAGGCATGCTACTGAAGCCCAATGTTCCACTAGGAACCCATGGGACAAATAATTATAATAATAATTTACTCCAAAGTAATTTTCATCAAGGGTTCATATCGACATAGACCGGAAAACTGGATAGCTACCTTACCTTCGTTTAAGACTCCTCTGCAGTATGCACTTCTGACCTCATGACGAATGGAAGTCATGACTGTGAAGTTTTACGATGAGTATATTATTACTCTGCTACTAGGGCTGGGATCCAAAACTGCATCTTTGCTACTCATTCGCTTGCCAACGAGTTATCTGAAAGTAGGAAGTGAATAAGTCTTTGAAAAGACTTGAGCTTGTTTCTTGTCATACAAAGGCTGAACATAGTCAGTCCATTCTACATAGAATTTTCTAAATCTGAATGTCAGGCATATGTGTTCCTCAACTGGTAGACTACAAGCAATACTTCGGGAGTCATAGCCGCATAGTTGACAGTAACATGGTGAGTTTCTGTACACGGATTTTGATAACACACCAAAGGAAGCAAAATGTGGGATGAACAGAAAAATTCCGCACTAAGTGATACAACATAAGCGTGATAGCAAAGAAAATTTTCTTTCCAACAATTTCACTTACTAAGGCTGCCCACTCGTATTTAAAATCATTGAAAACAAACAAAAGTCAATTACTAATCAATAGATACACGTGATTACTGTTAGTTGGTTGGGGGGAGTTGTCAGGATGCCATGTTTCATCTAGGTTCCATGCTTGTTGGCACTGGTCAGTTAGGCGTATCTGTAATCCCAAGGGAATTAGTGTTTCTTTCTGAGATTCGAACCCACGTGACTCGGTGTTATAGCCAGTGACGTTACCACTGAAATATTCCAAAATGTTTAAGAGTAGAACAGAAAGACAGAAGAAAATAATTACTTTTACTTCAAGTAAGGTTAATGAATGCACGAAAGGTGGTTAAACATAAAGATCTGGTTTAAGTTTGTGAATTACTAATCATTCTACTGTGCATAGGGGACATATCTGAAGTCTTCCAAAATTGAAAGCGAACACTAAATGGATCGCTTTGAAGGAACTGCTGGCAGGAGCCATATGTCCAGAGATGTTATGGTGATCAAGAATGGTACTAAGGATATTCCTTCCCTCTCCTCTGGATAACCAGGTTGCAGGACGTTCCGAAATACTCTTACAGACTTAACTGTTTACACGGACAATGTCAAACTCATTGCCGTCAGTTGCTGGATTTCTTTTTAGAGGAAACTAAGTCAGTCACCACGTAATCTTTTCTAAAAACCTCCTTTAGAGCCGATGAGTCTTGTTTCGTACTGTTTCATTGTAAAGTAATAAATAGCTAAATAACTGCTAACTAATTTCCCGCATTTTTTAGTTTTTAAATAGCTTTGTTGTGATCATAATATTCAGCTGGGTAAGCATATTATTTGTAGATCTGCAGAAAGGATTTGTTAGTAAAACGGAGTCGCAAATATGTCGTCTTGTGTCCAGCGCAGTGGGAAAAGCGTGGGTTATATTTGAGCGGTGAGACACGGAGAAGTCATTATTCTCATGATTTGAAATTATGTTTACAGTTAGCAAAGTATAAGCCTTTTAACTAAAGAATAGGAATATATTTACCCGTAAAAAACCCACACTCACAGAACATTGACAACGGTCTGGATTTTCTAACAGAACAGTCTCTGACCTCAGAAGTAAATGAGAGTTCGTTTTAAATATCTGGAGTGATATGAGTTTCCTTACGGTTGTAGGTACCCTTTCGGTGTTAACTATCCACAAGCATGTCAAGCAAAACATCCAGTCAGCTAACTCATACGATGCAACCTATCACTGTTGTGCTACTAGCTTAGTGACCTTATTGAAAACTCGACTGTCAGTCTTCCACTAGTAATTATCACTTAGCACTTGACAGCTACATTGATCACCATCGGGAAACCAAATGGTATCCAGATGTGAGGTCATCTAGTGAAAAGCCGATAAACACGGCATTACATCATCTTTGAAATTATATGGTCTCCTTTCATTGCATTTGTTCTCTGCTCATTCGCAAATCACTCTAGCCTACTTTTTCCTCAAGTGTAAATATTCTGATGACAAGATTATTTTAACGTTTTTTTCTTCTGTCGTAAAAACTGAATCTATCTGAAAACTATTTTCATTGATCAGTTTGTGGATAAATATTTACAAAGATTTTTTGTTAAATTAATGATTGGGGAAAAAAGTTTCTTCAGTAATCCGAAATTATATAGTTATTTATCTTTTCGCAAAACGGTTTCTCTTCGGTGTTTGTTAGAACTGTGTTCCAACTCCTTTTTCCTTACTGCCAATAACTACTTTAATTTCTAGACTTTTAACAATAAATATGACCAACTCTTTACTCAAAAATTTCTTTACATAGGCAAACAAAATGTTTTGCAAACCGAGAACAACATTATCTGAAGAACCAGTACGATTTATAAAGTATCTGAGGATTGCTACCACTTTGCAACAGGAGATTAGTGTACGTCCTAGTTTCCTTTCCATATTGGCATATTGAAGGCCATTGAGGATTCCAAACACCTCTGTCACTTTTTTTTCTTTAACCTATTAGAGAAAGTACAACTTTACAAACGAACGTTAACAAATTGAGAAATTTAGAGTAATGGAACCAGCAGACAGAGAGAATCAATGTAGAACCTCATCTATAAATGCATAGGTTCCAGTTACCACAATTCAAAGTAGGATACAAAGAACAAGTGAATAAGAAATGAATGACGTCAAAGTAGATAAAGTTGTGTAACAATAAGCAATTTGAGGCCTGTCACACACAGTCTTTTGAGAATCGTTGGTTTACTATTTGTTTGTCCTAACACCGTAAGAGAAAAAGCGATACCTGGTGCGCCGAACTGCCACAGACTAGGGAGAAGTGTGCTCTTTTTGAGGTAAAAGTTTTCTGCTTGTCATCTGAGTAAAGCACTCCACTGTCGTCACACCTGACCCAGGCTGCAGTACGCCTTCCTCCTTTGACTACCTTCATGTTATATCAATTTGCACTACAACGGTAATTGTTTTGATAGGATCATGGTCAGTAAAGTTTGTTAAGAACGGCATTTTGCAAATAATACTACGTTTGTCGTATGGTTCATCGGATGGACTGATCTAATATGAAATCACATTCCATCACAGTGCTCCAAATCTATACTGACAGTAACTGCCTTTCGTCTTACCACCACCCAGAAGAACTTTTGGGGTGCCTCAAGGAACAAATTTTCCAGCCAGTGTAGCTCATTTAGTCATTATAATTGGCAAACCCGACACCCATGTCAAGGTAGCAGCTATGAATTGAGAATTTATCAAACAGTCTCACTGAGATCGGTTCTGTGCGCCTAAATGGAGTGTTAGTACACTGAGTGGTCACCAGTAGTTTGCTGGTTTTCTTGCTTTTGTTGCTTTCTCGGAGCTGAGTGGTTCAGTCATTCAGCTCTCGTTGTAGTTCTAGACAACCTCATTAGCATTCAATTCAATAAAGAATGAGCTATCAGGATTTTTCTGCTAGTGATTCAGTCATTTTCCCTGACGTCTACGCTACCAGCGCAGAGGACGGAGCACAACCAAGATCATTCATTGGCTCTAAAAATATTCCCCACCGTCTCAGTTAATCGATGTGGTTGTCCAGTCCTTAACATCGATCGAGGTCTACTAGTCATTTTTTGAAATCTGACTACCCAAGTGAAGTGAAACAACACTGTGTACTGAATGAGGCAGGTCCAGAACGCCGACGTAGCACCACTTGTTCATAATTGCAAGCACGAAACCTAGGTACATCGTATCCTACAGACTAGTTTTTATTTGCTGAATGTGATTAGCATGTCATGGCATTGAGTAATTTATAATAATGGCTTAAGCAGTCTTCAGATTTGTTACCGATTCCTACCTATTCTATTTCTAATAACGTTTTTTCATTAGTTCTAGAAACTCAGTCTGTAATAGTATTAGAAGGGAATTCTGTTAAGGAACTTTAAATAAAACAAGTTTTTGATTTGATTCTGCTCCTAAATCAATCGTATCTGACAAACATTTCCTGTCTCTGCTTAATCAAAATTCAACATATAATTAAAAAAATGCTGTGACTTTTTGAACAGAATGTCAAATTTAGGCTGAATTTAGAATATAAATGAGTTGACCTCTTCAATCCTATCTATCTACTGATTACTGAAACATGAACGACAAAATTATCTTTTGCAAATCAGCGGACACACGAGGCCACATATAATATCAAACATGAGTTTCCCTAATAAAAAGGATCTATTGACCTCTTCCTTAAAGTTCACTAAAGTGGAACACTAGCTTCATTTCCATATCTCTAACATGTATCCGCAGCAACACAGCTCCAGTATTCAAGAGTGCTGTGATGAATAGTTCTTCACACACTTTTGCTAAACTATATAGTTTTCTGGCAGTACCAGTCACTATTTATCCTCCACAAAACAGTGATTCATTCATCAATCCAATTCACCTTTCTATTTAAGTCTGTTAGTTGAGGTTGAAAAAACTTACTATATTATTACAAAAGACAAGAATTATGTGTTGTTCCAAGTGTGCGTTTACAGGGTGGATACACTTGTATTCGGTATCCAGAAATAAGAATTGGAAACTACTAGATCCAAAACTTTTTTGATTGCTTTCAGAAGAAGAAGAAGGTGTAATGCGATGGTAAACCTTCTTTTCAGATGAGCTCCCGAATCTCACGAGTAAAAATCAACTAAATTGGTTGTGCATCAGAGGATGTTTGGTGGAGTGTTCCAGGAATTGTTTATTATTGATAAGTAATTTTAGTACAGAAAAGTTGTACCACTTAAAAAGTAACAGGTGGATTGAAGGTAGGCTGAATTGTATCTTCTATAATGAAATATCGGTGCGTGAACAGCTATGCTTATGTGACGTGAAAAGGTTATATCTTTTAGTATTATTTTGGATTTCAACAGCAATTCACATCCACATAACTTAGAGGTCATAGTGAAAAAGTCAACCAGTGTATCTTTGAATAACTGCAGGGAAGTGAACAGATTCCAGATTTTGTTGAATTTGTTCTTCCTTACGACTACCTTTTTACCTGTACAGTGAAGTTATTTTGTGGGTTTGTAAAGAATAACAACCCTTTAAAGCTTCCGCAATTAAACTGTAAGCTGCAAGATGCATTCCACATGATTCACTGAGATATCTGCTCATCTATTTCCGAAGATGACTTTTTGACTGGCAATGAAAATGAACTGAAATCACTAAACAAAACTGCTTAGACTTCAATCATTTCCAAAGACAGTAATTAGACAGTCATTCTGGTTTAGCCATCAAAGAGATGCATTACTGCGTCTTTGCACCTGCGCTGTCGACTTGGTACTACTGTGGTTGAAAGGCAAACTAGTTTACGCTGGTTTCTCACGAACCTTAAATGCCAATTTTTTTGAGTTGGGCATGTTGATGACAACATTCAGAAGTGAGGGTTTTTCCACTCCACTGAAACCCCTGATTTCATGTCATCAAAAACATTGTTTATACCGGTTCACGGGTGATTTCTCAGTCGTTACTTTAAATTTTTCTCTTTTGATCAGTGGTAAAATAACAGCCTCCGGCCTTCTTGCTAGGACTTCTGCATTCGTTGTGGATACAGGTGGTTACATCATCAGTCCATTCTTCTGATTGTACAGTTTCGTGGTAAAATGAGAGCGTTCTGTTTGAAGAAAATCGGTAAACCTAGTCAGGCTTTGTAGTTTCGCATGTCCTAGAAGGTGAGTTATTGATGTGGAGACAAGTAGTATTCAAAGTGACAATAGAAGATATGCAGTAATCTACAATATGGCATCTCTCTCTTTGCACATTTTCAGCGTTTTCGACTTATCTGCCAAATTTTTGTAGGTGATTCTAGATGGTGATTACTTAACCTCAACTAATTATTCAAGTTCTTTTTGACCTAAAGTGGTCACAACGGCTAGGTGCTACATAACTGCCTTTCCTTTCAATGGTTAAGGAAAATTGGTAGTTTATAAGCATTACCTAGGTTTTATATGAGTATATGTCTCTCTGTGTACGGCTTAAATGTCATATGCAATTCGGTACGTCAAGAATATGGTGTATAGGGTGTTGCCTTAGATTGAGCATATGGGAACTCCTCGATTAACCTCATGATTTTAATGAGTAGTGTGGTCACAATGAGCTAACTAAGAACTCGGTGTTATAAAACAAGAAAGTGAACAGAAGTGAGGTGAAACCATGTGAATGAGTTGTTGCCAATGTTAAAATGATTCAAAATGTGACAGTGATTAACTGTGAATGCCATGAGGCTCATAACCGAGTAGAATGGATAATTATCTATAAAGTTGATTACCCTTCGTCTGCCATTGGTAATCTGCAGGACGAAATCGAAGTGTTTCTATACATAATTTTGGATATTTGTGCTTGTTAACTTGCCATAATTAAAGTGAGGATAAACCATGGAGTGTAGAATAGAATTTTCATTCGTCTATTTCCTGCAGAATAGGCAGCCGTCCTAATTCAGTAGATACTATCCCAACTTTGACTGATAAATGCTGATTTGGAAACTCATTTTAGGATGAATTAAGTTACACCAAGTTGTTGAGTTTCCATTAGGATGAAAGCATATTCAAAGCTAAACTACTAACCAACATTTGAATAAAAGCCATCTCAGTTTCTTTGTTCAGTAGGCACAGCACTGGAATGGTAGCCTAAAAACCCACGTGAACCAAGGGGTCTTATAGAAGTGTATCTTAATAAAAGACGTATCAGGTAAGTTCGTGACCGTATTGAAGGTTCTGCTTTCGAACACTTTTAGTTATGTTATAGCCTGTGGTGAGATATCAGGTGAGTTGTGTGCGTTGACTGGTGTCGTTCAGCGATGTATAGTCTCCTCGTTCATATTTAGTCTTGTTACAGACGTAGTTACAGAAGTGTTCCTTCCCTTTCTTGTCTTGCAAGAATTAAAGTTTCTACGGTAGGTTCCTTTGTAAGCTTAGAGTGTGCAGATGAAATAGTCCCGTTAGGTGAGATATCTAACAAGGTGCAGTATCTTCTGGAAAACTTGATTAGCAATTTGGAAAATTCCAGGATGGATTCCTCCCTATCCGAATGAGAATCGCTGTTAAACGACTGGTCTGCGTTGTGTACTCCGTCTAATAATAAGGAATGGAAAGACTCAACTCGTTGACTACTTCAGTTACAGGGGTATTCAGATGAACCCTAGAGGGTCTATGGCTGAATAAACATGTCCAAGCACATAAAATACTCATTCATTGCACGCCAGGTAACGACATCTATAAAATCGAAGTGATATCCTACTGTATATTCATAGCCGACTGCAGTGCACCACAGTTCATCCCCTCTCACTACATACCAGTGAAAGCTGGACAGTAAGGTAGAGGACATGAGGAGGCTACAGGTGTTCGATCACCATTGACTTCGTAGCATAGACCATGTGTCGTGGTGTCAACAAGTCAGTGATGTAGAAGTTAGGTGCTGAGTTCGAGGAAGGAGAGAAAAGTCAGTAGATGGGGTTGTAAACCTTTATCTGATCAGGCTACTGGGACATGTGTTACGCACGTTTAATCACGCAAAGTCAGGTGGTTGGCTTAGACTAGAAAATTGTTAGGAGTGGCAAAATTAAGACATGCATCAGTCCCTAACTTTTGGTCTGAGCTATGTGGCGGAATGCAGACTTCTCGGTTGGGATTAATGTGATAACCAATATCAGTGGTTGAAGAGTGTAGGTGATATCACTCGTAATCAATATCACTGGCACAAGTGTATCCATGCATTATCTTCATGTCAATCTTCTAGCCGAACATCACTGTTGTATTTTACTTCTTTTTTTTATGACTTCCAATGACTTTGATCACCTTCTTGCTTGTTTACCCAGCTTTCGTGTTTGTGCCTTCTGTGTTGATGAACTGATATCAGATGCTGAAATGTGAACCATTATGCAGTAATACCAGGTAAAATGTCAATCCTGACTGGTTAACTTAAGAGATGCTACCACTTAAAATCGGACTATTTTCACCTTCAATCATTACTCCGTACCGTAAAAACGAGTTCACTTTCTGAATGAAACAAATCCATGTACTCTGCTGATGCACTTCGCTCAAAATGGTCATAATAGTCGTCTGGTATTTAGATCTCCTTGACCCAAAAAAGATGGAATTAGTGATCGAGATAACTGACTTACAACTATCCGTGTATATATATATATATATATATATATATATATATATATATATATATATATATATATATTCCTTTTGAGAATACCTTATTTATGCATATACAGGTAATCCTTGTGTAACCTTGCCTGTAGGTTTATTCGACAGCTGCCATTTTTTATATCGTGTTTTTCACAACTACTAGGATTGCTATACTCATTTCTTTGTCTTCTTACTTGTTGATATTTCATCTGTACGGTGACGTTTGGTGTGATAACTCAGACCTAAATACTGTAATTCCAGGCTTTGTATTGCTATGTCTGCTCTTAGGGATTATTTGCCTACTTTAAACGATCGGACTTCTGAAAGCCTAAATACATATTGTACACTGGTTCAGTGGTGAATTTTCGCTTTTTTTCCCTAGATGATTCCAGTTCATTGATTTTTATCTTAAGCATATTTTTTTCAATGCTGTTAATCTCCAGTGTTCACGTGTGGTTTTCAGGACAATTCATTTAACTCTGGATCCAGTAACTACTGTAAGAGACTGGTGATAATTCGCCTCAATTGGACCGGTGAGTAATGCAGGTCTTTATACTGTAGAAGAGAGAATAAATATCTCTTCGGAATAACAGAGGAACATCTTTGATTTGTATTCACAAGTTCGTGAAGACTTCTGGAAGTCAAAAGTCTAATACCATGCAACGCCGTATCAAGTTGCTTAGTTTAATGCGCACCTCTGGTGGCGCGATAAATATGCACTCAGACTGTTCTAAATGTAGTGCGCAAATACATCACATTGTTCAGATAAACTTCGTCTTCTAATTACGCTATCGAAATTAATAAGTGGGCTAATTGTTTCAAATATGCACTCAGTCACTATTATGTCTTATCTTTGACAGCTGTGCTGCTATGAGTAATTAGCCTGCATCTAATCACAGTTTACGTGAGTATTTTTTGAGCAAATATAACAGTTATTTTTAATTTGACTTACTTTCCCCTTGATAGTTAACGGAAATAGTAATGCTGTAGCATAATCCAAATATCGAGGCTCACCACAGAATATCGATCAATCATCACACAATGCTATCACTAGTCGTGCAAACACTGCTAGTTCACCACAACTCAAGATGCAACTGAAAATGACATACGTTTTTGCAAAGAATGAATATGTAAAAGTTTCTTCAATTTTTTAGCTGTAGATGAAGTTTAAAAAAATTCAGTTAAGAGTATTGTGACAACTACAACATATAAGCGGTATTCTAGAAACCAATAGAGTACCATTCACCAAAAAGAGCTATCGCATTATATCAATATTTATAGTAAGGCTTTTCTTCAGGCAGTTAATCTGTATAGACGCTAAATAATTCGAAACAACCATAATAATAATAATGCTTCATTATAACATCTCACTGAAATTTTATCAAGTGTCCCACGATCAATTTACAGCCAATTATGAAAACTCTGAAGTGACCAATCGAATGGATTACCAATGATTTGTCTACTTATTTGTTTTGATAGAAATCTACCAATCAGAATGCAGAACCATTTTAAACTGTATATCCCAGTTAGTATTAAAAGTAAATAAATTCTGAGACATATAATTAAAGTTGTTTTATGGAATTTAAGCAAATTAATTGGATTAATACTTTGTTCAGTGGAAATGCATAGACGTACCTCAACTGTGGATAATCCATGTTATGGAGAAAATGTCAGACAATCAATGGAGCCAAATATGATGTATTTACCGACAAAAGAACTGCGTAGAGTTTCAAGAATTCATAGAAAATCCGAAGGAGGATGCTGTCAATTTGACAATATCAACAGAAAGTATTCCACATCAAGTAGATTAGAAGAGGAAGCGAAACAAAACAGATATCGTGTGAACTATCATTCAGACGAAGAATGCACTTGTCAGTCAACCAATTCACAAAGAAGACGCAGGTACAGTTTCTCTCAACTGTTACTGAGAAAGGCTTCCAGTATTTCTAAGCGATTTCGATATTACATGGTCCATAGTGTAGCATTATTCCACGAGGACTTATATGGCTTATCGTGGTCTGAAGCACATGATATATTACAGTCAAACTATAACAATCCTGTTGAACTGATTGAACCTTGTTATACCCATTTAAAGAAACCGAGAAAAATCCGTCACTACAGTACATCAGCTATACCTAATTATTGTAATTTGACCAGTAATCTGACTTCAAACAGAATCTCAGACGTGAATCCAACACAAAAACACCCAAGACTTTATCATCTAGATAAACCACATTATATTCAGTGTAAAGCGGTTGAACATGATTTAACGGAGAGTAATACAAGCTACTTAACAAAAGAGCATGACAGACTTCAAAATATAAGTAGTACGACAAATATTTCTGAAGTACTGAAGAAATCCACTGTGACTGGCAAAGGCAATGACACTTACAGACCACCCACTGATGAACTGTACCCAACTCCAAGTGAGTCGCACAATACCCCATTGAATATGGCAGCATCAACAGTAAACAGTGAACTGTTAATGAATTCCTCGACTCATACGAAAGTCAACACGACATCAAACTGTACACAGGAAAGTGGAGAGTATCAAAGTGAACTACAGGAGGAAGAACAACAAGAAGACATACACCAGAAATCACCTGCAGATACTTTAAATTTCGACAAAATTACACTCAGCCAAATAGTGACGGTCAGCCACAAAAGATGAAAAGTAAACTACACATCAGGGATATTAAAGGCTGGTTCATCAGTTTGACTGAACGTCGACAAAGGGCATCGACAGAGTTAGAACAGTCGTCAAACGACGTGAATGGAGATAAACTTAAAGGCAGAAAATTCCACAATTCCCTGTCAGTTGGAATCAGTAGTCATTGATTGACAGTTTCTGTTATCGTCATCACTGTTGGTTAATTATATCAGTGTACAAAATGAGCATGATTGCAATGGACCTTTTAAAATCTAGCCAAGATAAAATAAAACTGTACAGAAAATTTTTATTTTTTTGCATTTAAAACTGAAATATTTTCTCCGATAGGTTGGTCAACTTTAGTAAATATAGACATAATATGTTGGTTTCTTTTTGGGAAAAAGTAATTATTTTTATTGATTTAGTGCTTTTTTTAATAATAATTTCATGCACAGATCCGATTATATTTGTACTTATTATCTCATAATAGCCGATGTCAAAAAATGCAGGGCATTTGCAAGCAAAACTGACAAATATTGGGAATTGGAACCATTTCAGGAGCTTGCAGGGTTGAGGCCGGTTTCCTGACCCTGGTCATAAGCAGGTGGTGTTTGCCAAAGTAGTCTTTCCGAATCCGGACGGTGAGCAGCGGTAAGTGTAATTCCATTTCTGACGCTTTCTTTGCTTCCAAGATTATGATTGTATACGTAGCTGTAAATCAAATGTTAGTGTGTAGGCGTGTTTGGCGGCCAGTATAGGTGGTGAAACGATTAACTCAACAGTGCTGTGAGTACTGTTCAACATGGTAGAATAATAATATATTGAAAATTTAACACAGGAGTAAAATTTTCAGGTTGAGTGCTGACGTTGTGAAACTTCAGAGAATGAAATACTTTGAATAATTGTTGTACATGCCAAACCACTACCTAACTCAACCTGCATTGTGAGGCGTAGTTGGATTAGGTTAGAAGAAAGCTTATGGTGGCCAGACCAAGAGATGGGACAAGTAGATCAAGTTCGTGACTGCTGTTCTGAGTCGTGTATGGAGGTGTAGACTACCTGACTGGGATCCGAGAGACAATAGGAATCAGTGTTTGAGGAATCTTGGTGACAGAGGTAATAATCAGTCACATTGGAGTAGATGTATTCACTCTTTGACGTCTTCTAAAGCCTGAATATTTGCACTAACGGTTATCTTCATATTATCTATTCTCTCACAATACTTCATCTACCTTGATATTCCTCATATTCTAGCCACCTGATGTTTGTGTAGTACTGTGAAATGTGGCGACTTGAACCTTCGTACTTGTGGACGAGATTCTACGTTGATTTTGTCTGTCTGTCTGACTGTGGTAGATTGTAACTCCATTTCATTTTTTTAATCAGATATGTTACATACTGAAGACGTTTTATGTACTGCATTATGTTTCGAAGAGAATTTGTTGTCCATAGTTATATCAAGTTATCCGACAGCTTTGAGACGGTTTATATAGTTTTAACACTTATATCATATCACAAAGAAGAGATTACTAGAACTATGTGAATCATTCCACAAAGTTATTGAGTTACCTGATATGACTATGAATAGTGAGTTTTGTCTAAAACTTAATCCAGTAAATAATACTGTTCCACTGTGAGATACGTCCGATAAACAAACCAAAATAGAATGCTAAAAATCTGTTTCCAACTCGACAATTTCTTATATAATCCAATGACAACTGAGAGATCAGAGTACATCCCAGTTTGATCACACGCCTTTAAATCACTAGGAAGATTTATCATGCGGTTCTTGAAGATTTCAGACGGTGACAGAGGGAATGATATACAAATGTGCATTTGAAAGTACATCCTGATCCCATATCTTTTCTAGTAAAACGTTTCGAATGTGTGCACCATATATCTCTACAGTTTTAAAAATAAGTTGACTGTCGATTTCTCATGACTACTGATTTCTTTACAGAATTTTCATTTTGAAGTGAAAACTTTCAGTAGTAGGCTTTAAAAGACAGATATCTTGGCAATGTTGGTTTCAGTCCTGTAGGAGTGATCTGCAGCCGCTTTTGACCTCTATCTTGAATGCCTAGTATTCACATGAAGAGCTTGATAGGAACCTACTGAGTAAGATTTCTTGTATCATTGAATTTTTCCTGTTTTGTGAATTGAAATTCGGTCTGAAAATAGTATTACAGAATTTTCCGTTGTTTAACGCTTGCAATTAATCTTGGAGAAGGCATTGTCCACGGAATTTCACTGTTAATCTCAGAAGAGGCTACTTTAGAAAACACCAGTGATTTTGTAGCAACTTACAAGTTTTGATGGACTGACCTATTTCCAATCTCTCGTATTTGTAGGGAACATAACTTATTGAAAGTGAATGGAAAATATTTCCTTTGTTACAATCAAACGTTAGTGACTTTATTTTCCTATCTTGAAGTGACTTGACAGTGAATACTGTTCAAATCTTGAGAGGGTGAATAAAGGAGATTAACGTCACACGATTAGCACAATGACTGGCCAAACTCTAATACCATTAAATCCATCTTTTTAAGGGTGTATGTGAGTGGAGTACTGAAGAGTTTAAAAGAAATGTGCAGCGACCTGAAAGCCTTTCATCTTCTTGTGATATCCTGCTTGATTTATCACTGGCGAACGTTGTCTTACGGTATACTTACTTCGTTGAAATTAATACTGCAATCGAATGGACAAGTCTATCAGAGGTCAACATGAAAACTATAATTCTGAGTAAGTATTGAAATAAGAGAGTTCCGGTTTACTGATTACGAAAACTACTTTGCAGACATAATGAAGTTCCATACTTAACTAGTCATGACTTAAATAACTTGATGGTAGGTATCTGTTGATACTAGTAATTTCCCATCGTTATCCTAGATCAAAATGATCGACCAGTATTAGCTTATGGGCTCCTATGTTAACGTCCTGATATTACCCAAAGATTCATTTTGTTATAACTAGTTGATAGTGGCCAGCAGTGGAATCAAGCAATCATATTTCGTCCTGTTTAAAACTCGACAGGTGAATAAACCTGCATCCCAGGGAGTGGTGTCAACTCTACTGAGATTTGAATTAAGTGCCTATCGCTTCAAACGCCAAAGTGTTACCTAGCCAGTAGACTACAGAGGCAGAATAGCCCCTTCTTCTGCAGCGGGTATCAAATTTTAATCATTGATACCAGTAATTTCCCTTTCCTGGTAGAGTCTCTGGTTTAAAGACTGGTATATATTATATATATATATATATATATATATATATATATATACATATATATATACATATATATATACATATATATATATACATATATATATATACATATATATATATATATATACATATATATATATATATATAAATCTCCTAGGAAATGTAGGCGATTTCCTCAACATTAGAGATGGATCTTGGCGATTAGCGCACTAATGAATTGGAGCTTTCGAGTGATTAACTTCTAAATTTCCATCACTGCCGTACAGTTGAATAGTGACTTAAGCAAAATCTTGAAAGTGCCAGCAAGCATCAAGCATTAATTTTCAGTTATCAACACCAGAATTGGCAAACTGGAAATCGAAGTATTAAAAAATGCATTGTCGGTGCAAAATAACTTGGACTGGTGATACGGTGGTTCAGTATAAGTCGCCTGAGCTGCAGTTTAGGTTATAAAACGCTTCACCGTACCTTCAGCCTAGGAAAAAATTCAATCAGAGAAAACGTAGTGCACTGTGAGATTTAGTGAATTAGAATGCTGGAATATTTAACTGCTAAGCGGTAAATACTCGTAAGCAGGGAATTTTCGGGAGAGTTAAAGCTCAGAAACAAGTATGTTATTATAAGCAAAAGAAATAAAGGGATTTCAGCGTTTTAGTGCACATGTAACAAATATAAGTCACCTTACGTTTCTTCTGTTCCACCTGGGCAATCACCTAAAATCTTCACAGCTCAAATTGATATTCTTGTCAGGTGACTGTCTTTTAGATTTCTGACTCCTAACATCCTTCATTTGGAATTTCTTTGCAAATTGTCCTACCTACAGGTTGCTTCATCTTGGCTTTTATATATCACAAATAAAGTGATATGCTATCTGTTTTCAGTCAGAAAATCAGTAAAAATACTAGGTAACCAAGCCCTAGTTGATAACTTATTTTGGGGTCAACAGTGTTGTACCGAAAGAATGAAGTCATCGTTCTTTAAATATTGTCCATATTTGCAGTTCTCCAATTCACCTATATTTTCTTAGAGATTGTTTACTGGTACTTGTAATTTCCGGTTGCTATACTAAGTCGGATTCCTTGACCTATGTTGGCTGAGCTACTGTTTTGGTCTCCAAGAGTCTCATTGTCATGCTAGACGCTATCGCGAGTGTACCAGAGCACTTATGACTATGTCTAACATGGCACTGAAGCGTTTTCCAAAGAAAATTGTAGCTCACAGGATAGTTCACTATGATATATTCGTTGAAGCATCCATATTTTCTGAGATTAAGTGAATGTATCCCAGTATACCGATATTCAACACCACTCCTAAATAACAGCACAGTCATCCATTGTGTGTATATTTTTCAAATATAGTTGGATGATCCCTTTTGTAAATAAGTATCTAACTACTTGTATTATTCAGTAGTATGTTTGCCAAATTGAATCACTGTCCGAAAAAAAGCACTGGATTGTCGTATTATTACTGTAAAGATTTTAGGTGTTGATCTATTGGACAGTTAGCCAAATAAATCAGCTTTTATTCTACTGATTATTTTTTTCCTTTGCCTGAAAAAAGTGGAAACAAAAAATCTGGGATGATGCTTAGTTGTTTAATTTGAAAGTGTATATCTTGCTTAGGTTTACTTGTTGACTAGATGACGTTTAGTGAAATTGTGTTTAACGGTCCTATTCACATGGTTATAATTCATGATTGCCGGGACTCAGAAGCAAAGGGTAGTGTTTATGTTGAAGAGAAAAAAGCTCAGCATATCTACTTAAATGTCACAAACCCCTTTTGGATGCTAGATACTATTAATTTATTGAGGAGAACTAGAACTAGAACCTAATCATAGCACATATTTGCTGACGGTCAGCAGCAATACATATCTACCCCATCACGTCACTTAACTAAGTGTCTGCATTCCAAATCGAATCGGTGCCAAGCTACCACCCAATACTTACCATGTGAATGCAAAATGCAGATGATTCACAGCTGGAGTCAAAGAACATCTTACTTATCATTTTGAATATAAGAGATTGCTGTGGTTCGGCAGACTAGTATTGATAATGGGTGATGATTAAAGGTGAAATGAAATCTTGAGCCGCGGCAGGATTCGAACCAGCAGCCTCTGGATTTTCGACCCCATGCTCTACCAACTAAGCTTCAAATTCCGACTGCTGGTCAAATTTTTATTTTACTTCAATCATCACCCAGTATCAATATTAGTCTGCCAAACCACGGCTATTTCAGGTAGCCAAAATGATAATCAATATGATGCTCCCCTTTTCTAATTCAGTTAGATTTGGATTTGGATGAAAGTCGTGACTAACCGGGTAGTGTAAATACGACCGAGCGGTAGCAACGAGTCACGAATTCATATGACAGTCAGTCAAAACCATTGGTGATTGAAGTAAAATAAAAAATCTGGTTATCCAGCAGTCGGACCTCGTAGTTCACTTGGTAGAGCAAGAAGCCGGAAACCTGGCGGTTACTGGTTCGAATACTCCCGTGGTCCAAATTTTCATTTCACCTTCAATCATCACCCAGTGTCAACTTCTTGAGAATCAAAAACAAGGGAGTTATTTTAATCATCTGAAGTTGGAATCGCTCACTGAATAACTTCAACAGTTTTACCAATGAAATTATTGTAAGAAAGTAACCCATCTGTTACCAGTATATTATTCATTTTCTGTAAATGAGATATTTAGAAATGAATCATTCCTTTGAGGCAAAAAAGGCTTGGTAAAATAATTTTTTATCGATTATTATAAAATCATGTTTGAATTATAGTCTGCACTATCGATTTGACATTTGTTAGGGGGAGAAAATGAATAGGAAATTTATTTGAAAGGTGAAATTAAGGCCATTTAAAAGAGTAGTAATACAGAGTTTAATTATTACAAATATGTTTGCATATTAGTAAAGCATAACCCAAGCGAATAATATCTTTTCACTAGTTTGTTTAAAACTGTCAAGAATTATGCTAAAGTACAGAGTTCAATTTGTTTTTCGATTTGTTTGCATATATGTTCTGAAGGCGATGAGTTTAAAGAGAAAAAAGGTGAGATGTTGGGAATCTCACTAAATTAAAGCACTCATTTTAAAACAACTTTACATAAACATTAGGTTATGCACTCAAAAGTGAAACCATTGATAATTGAACTAAATTTATAGAAAATTTGAACAGTCATTCAGACAAATCTATGATAAATTGGTTAGTTTCATTATACTTGTCCGAATGAATTGACTTACGAATGACCGATGTGGAAATAATTAAACATCCATTTTCACCTCAGTTTTGAACTTGCTAAAAATTTACATTTTTCATCACGCTAAACCTAAACCCGAGAAATCAACTTCTGTCGGTGAACATATTATTATTTGGTTACTGAGTTGAAGTGCAATCGACTTGTGGAATATCACGGCAGTCATCCAATATCACTAGTAGACTTTAAACTGCTGCAAGAAGAGAGATTGTCAAAGGCTTAAAACTAAGCTTACAAGAAAGCCGATAAAAACTTGACAGTGGGTATTATGCGAGAATTACAACCATAATGTTAAACAATTATATATTTTGAAATAAATTTATTCTGTCTCACTTCCATTGGGAAACACAAACACCAAAACAATGAATATAATTTATCTAACGCCCAAATTTTTTCAAACCATCAAATTCCATCTTAGTTATGTTGTTGAAAGTGTCCAGATTAGAATATCTCCGTAATCCTTGACTTACTGAAGGTGTATCTGTAAACTATGAGTAGTTGCAAACATAACGTTGATCAGATAAATTGTAAGCCAATATTAAGGGCATGTGAACACCCGACACCAGCTTAAGTCACTGATGTAGCGATAAGTTGCGGTAGAGTTATCCATGACAGCCAACTCATCATTAATTAGGTAACCCACACAATTCAATTTCATAGACAGAGTGATTTCTCTATGCAATGAAGATGAAGTTTGTTCTTAAACGACTAGAACAGCTGTTCAGTTTTAGGACCACTTAGGTGTATGTCCAGCGAAACATATAGGTTGGTATGGATGATATCTGAATGCCCACATCAACCAGTGGTAAAGCTCATTATTCTGATTAAACAGTGTTTCGGTCATTATTTGTCAGAGTTAAGAGAAAGTAATTTGTCACTGTGATACTTCAGGGTAGAGATGATATTTCATGATTCGACGATGTCAATCAACATATTCAGGATAAATACAAAAAAAATATCCAATAAAAATCCAGCTTAAGGACTACAGCAATAAATGCAAAAATCTGCTTATTGGTAAAGATACATTCCCACCACCCACATCGATCAGTGGGGCATTTCATTGTTCCAGTCAGTCAGTCAGTCAGTCAGTTTATAAGTCACTAGTTCACAGGTTTACGGAGTAATTTGTCACTTTCTTAGGATCAAAAGAAGGCAATATTTCATTTTGAATTAATCCCACTCCCCATCCATTCAAGGAAGTAACAGAGATAACACTCAATTGAGGGAGTGAAAAAGAACAAATCACCTTCAGTCAATTTCGTCTTCGCTAACGATTATCACCAGAAAGATTCCATGCAATATGCGGGGAGGTTGGGAGCTCGAAACAAACCATCAATGACCTGTGATCTCAACCGACTCACTCACTGACCAACCAAATAGCCAACCAACTAATCGAATAAAATAACACTCGACCCTACACCCTCATCTATATGCACACGCATGAAACCGTTAAGAGGCACAAAACTCAGATTTGCGCTTTACAGAAAGATGAAAGGAGAGTCACAGATTTCATGAAATTCAGCAGTTCAGAGTTAGTGCTTTTGAAATAGAACTGTGACATTGACACGGAGAATGACCTCCATACCACTTGACACGTGTTATGTGCACTCGCTTCGCATATATCCAACAATCAAAGGTTTGCAATCATTAATAAAACGGAGTGGAATTCATTGAGCAGACTGTCGGTAAGTGAACAATTATAAGGTGATTAAAACAAGCAGAGAATGATATGATAGTGTGTGTGTGTGTGTGTGTGGACTGACTTTCTTCATCAAAGTAACGAAATTGATTAGTGGTCTATGAAGTGGCATATTGCAAATAAAGTTATTTTCAGGGGAATAAGATGAGAGAGGGAGGGTAAAACCTGGCCATATTAGTTGTCGCACACATATGCTGATGTATGTGAGAAAGCAAGGAGAGTAAGTTCACACATGTTCACCTAACAACTCTATTCAATAGTAACTTACTTACTTATCTTAGTGATGATATTCCACTTCTTAGTTGATGATTTCTGAGAGTTGTGTGAAGTGGCAAAGATCACTGTCAGAGAACAACTTAACCAGACGTATGATGACTTAGTTGTGAATAGACGAGGCAAGCGAGAAATGGAAACTTTTCGATGATGAGTTTCCTCTAGACAGTAGATGCTACTTTTTCGATGAGTGACTGCAAACACTAAGTTTAGTCTAAATTTATTACTATCTCACACAACATACTAATGACATCATCAGCATTGCTACTTACCGATGCCGTAATATTCCAGCACGTGGTTCACTACTACAGATTTTCGTTTTAGCTACAATCTGAATTAGATTTACTAATATGCACTTCGAAAATGCATCTCACTTAAAATATTATGGTAATTTTTCATCACGACAACCGAAATCTATAATCAATGACAGGAAACTCATAGTTTCATTGTCTACACGACATCTCAGGGTAGGTGTATTACATATCAATAAAAGAGATGTCAAAGTCTTTGATATAAAATATGTTCTATACAGCAATGAGTATATTTTGTATCCAAGTAAGTGGTCCACTCGGTGAAAATAATTCTAACATACGATAGTGATAGTCATTGAATTACCGACCAATATTAATGTTCTTCAAATGAGCAGAATCTCAACCCTTTTGAAAACTCCCTTTAGTTTCATTTGAGCATGAAGGATCTCCTCTTCATGTCAGTATTCTGCACCAGATAAAATATGTTTGATACCGACAAAGTTCATTTATATTTCATTTTAGGTCTGGTCACTTATAAAGTGCAAACAAAAGTTTTGATGAAGAAGATCATCAAATTTTCAGTGGAACCTTTTGTTCGTCAATCCAATTCTCAACCAATGGAACTCTCCATCTATCAACCGACTCTACTTCCCAATAAAAAATATCAGTGTTTGTGGAAAACAAAGGAAAATACAGAAGAAACCTCGATCACTTCATTTTTAACTGGTTATGGGAAAAAAATTTGTAGCTGCCACTCGTTGTTGGATGCATTCTTCCTTTGACTAGTGGATTACCAGTTCCATCCCAGTCCTGCCTACCCAGGTTTGAGCTGCCAAGTAGTGTTATTAGCTCAAACATCCAAGGTGTTTCGCATAACTTACTACACAAACATGAACGTGGTTACTGAGTGGATCTCTCTCTTTGAATCACATTTGTGGTGGAAATATAGTATGCAAAACTGACACCCTTCTAAACACTTTAATGCAGAATAGACACTCAACACCAGTTGCCAATAAGTAGATGATAGAGAACTGTAATATTCAGTTGAATTTAGAAAAGAGTTAGACATCAAAACATATATTGGTTTTCTCAAATTCTTCTAGCTCACCTTTCAAAAAATATCTCTTGGTAGATTTCAAGATTTCACTTTCTCAACCCCATGCATAAAATGTTGAGGGTTAGCTCCCAACGTTAATGTCATCGATGTATGTGCGTATATGTGTGTCAGCTCACTTGCTCTTATGAACCTAGGTTCATGAACCTTACTATCAGGACAAGAGTATTCATGAACAGTTGTTCACTTGACTGTTAGTATGAAAATGCTCACATACTAATAGTTGTATCGTCAAGTCCATTGATTTCTGCCACCTTTCAGCAGTATGTTTAGAAAGTTCAGCTACTGTTATCTGTGAAGTGAAACCAAGTCACTCCAAAGCTATTCGTCTGCATCTTCTCGACACAGCGAATGACTTAACTCCTCATAAACAAAATCTTCAGCTTTGTGCACAAAACTGCTTTATTTGCTCCCTTTCTCCTTTACTGCCGTATTTTTAAAAAATCCTATCAACGCGTCCCCTTATAAAATTTCCATATAGTTCCCGTTTACCTTCTTCATAACGCCTACAACTTTCCTTTCTTCTGTTCATAATACTTCTGCTTCTGAATTTTCATCTCAGAAAAAATAGTTACCATTAGACTGTATTCAGCCCTTAGTATTTCTATACTCCTTGTATCACGCAAAACCGATTTGCTTATTCCAACAGCATAATATTTTCTTGTCTATTCTGTTCTCCAGTCTGGAAGGTATTTTCTCATCAACCGATAATTAATCTTAGACGACTATCTTTGCTTATCATACTTTTCTTCATTGACTATTCCTCAGAATAGGTGTGAAAAGAGCCTTCTTCACTGATGAATGTCTTTTGAATCTACTTCACATGAGTATTTTCCATGCTATCTTCAAACTGGTTAAAATGTTTAGACATAGTTGTGGATAGTAATTCAGCAACTTGCCATCCATGACGACAGTTTATTCTCCTGCACTCTGGCATTCCAAAGTTCCCGAAGAGGTATATAAGTAATGGATCTTCCAGAAGATGCTATCAAGTTCTCTTAAATTTGAATAAACACGTTTCATGGCAGACCGAAACTACTTACAGGAACACTAAACACCAAGAGTCGTTTTATTGTCATTCCTGATATATCCGAAACTTCTACTTGGTGACTGCTGAGTGATTAGTTCATGTGTAAACTTCAGTATTACATCTGATTAGTCATAACCTGAACGGTTCTTTACTACAGATTTTCGTTTTAGCTACAAACTTACCCCGTACCGTCATATTTTAAGCTACAGTCTAAAGTACAAGAAGGCAAACGTGGATACTGTTCTTCGATTTCATTTAGACGTGGTAATGCGCAGAATTTATTGGCAGACTTTCCCTATATCTTCTGACTGTTTAGACTGCTGAGTATTCTTATGACTAGTATGGTTCTGGATCGATTGAATAAGAGATAATTTCAGGTGATAACGTTGATTCGACTATTGTTTTTGTAAATGACAGTTCCCAGCAAAGACCAACATTATGTATGTGAAAGGGTTATGAGAATTTGGCGAATTCTGAGTATAGGGGATTTCTCCATACTTTATGCCTCGTTCATAATCCTTTTCTTAAATTTTACCATTTGGTGTTTTCATTCACTACGCAATACCGATTTTCTTGTCTGTTGTTTCTACGCATGCTATGGATTGTTTATTTGACGACAAGCTGAACTTTTGGTTTATCTTCCAAGTTGTCTGGGGTTCGAGTCCTTATCTACCTGCAGACTTCAATTAACCAACCAGCATCATGACTTCTAACACAAAGTAAGTGTGCGACATAATAACATGTCTGTGATTGTTGAGCTGGAGCATTTTAAGGGCTAGGGCAAGAAGCGATTTGTTCATGCTTTGACGAGGGTGATAAGAGAACTAACGTGCATGAAGTGTAGGTCAAGTTACTTAAGCCTAAATTCTGAGTATCGATGTCTGTAAACAAATAAATCCAATAGTCTAGTGATGGCTTCAGAAATGTTCAAATATTGCACACAATGGAATTAGTCAGTGCAACTGAACAAATACTGATGCATAGTTAATTACTTACATCATCTGAGCTGTTGAGCTTTGGTACAATTAATGGGATTCCACAATATTTTAGTAGTCATACTCTTAAATCTTTCAGCGGGCGAGTAGATTTTAAGTGTAGAAAGGAGCAGAATAGTACTCTGGTCAAGTTATGTTCATCACTGACTATTTTTTTGACGATTTTTACTTGTGATGAAACACCAAGTTTATACCCAGGATTCTCGTCAGTTGTTGACAACCTGAAACAAGTAAACATCAAGTATAAGAAATGAGATTTGTATAGGTCAGGCAAAGCAGATGAAACTGGTCTGTACTCATTTAGGAATTTAGCAAGTGTAGGACAGATTCTGATCCAGCCAAAATTTGAAAGTGTCTCCAGAACGCTGATGGTGTAGTTCAATGTCTCATCTCTATTTACAGATAAGCCTCTTCGTGAACCAGTCAACTTATATATGCGGACATAGCAATCTTTTGCTGCCAAAACAGCAAATTCAAAAACTTTCACTCTTGCTTACTTACTAAAAGTACACGATTTCAATTTGAAAAACCGATGTATCACAAAGATACCATGGGAAGTCCTTTCTAGTCGATCTATTTTGTCTTATTCAACAGACTAGGTGCAGCCGAAATGACAACATTGTAGACGAGGTATGCTGATCACATATTTGTTGGGAGGTGAAGCATACCTTCGATGTAGTGAAACTTATCAATAGAATTTACAGCAAAAGGAACTATCTCACATCCTAGATATTGATGTTCAGTATTCTGAACAATAATAAGTACCATAATGCATTGACTGAAAAGATGCATGGAGTGCAGTTAATTCATGTTATAAAAGCTCTCGTTCAACAAACTAAAAAGGGGAATTGATTTAACCTCTTTTCAGTTGGACATGTAAACTCTGTTCATATTAGAATTTGAAGAACTTACCTTTGTTAGAAAATTACTATGTGACAGCGGTTACGAACAGTTTCATGAAGAAGTGCAGCTTGGTTTAGGGAAAGAGGGTGAAATGTGTCATGACTGAAAAAATAACCAATCTCTCGCCATCTTAGTGAAGAAGCAGCTGAAGAAACTAATTACAAACCAAATGGCACATTGATAAAAATTTCCAACTGCTTGATGTTTTCCACTTTACATAACAAAATGATTTCTCAGGCAACTGAAGATGGAAAAGTTGACATTTCATGCTACCTTCTACAATATCTACCAATCCACATGGACATACTGAAGCACAGGAGGGGGAAAGAAAGGCTTCTTGAGCATATTTTGCAGCATGTTGCGAAGAAATAAAGACTAAAAGGTACATATATCTCTGCTAACACAACTGTTTATCAAGTATATGATAGCTGGCATGCTGTAGGTATCTAGAGATTATTCACATAAATAGCAGACCGGAGAGCGCAAATTCACTGTGTTTCATCGATACAAACTATTTCCAGCTTCTCAAACCAACCCTATGTATTCAGAAGTCAAATATCAGTCTTTCTCCACTACCCTTGTAAACCTATTTCCTGATTCCTTACGATCATGAACTTATCAGTCTTTTCTCCTCTTTTTAATCCGCTTTTTGATTTTCTACTCAACTAGTCATTGTGTCAGTGTAGATTCTTTTCACAATGCAACACGCAATCAATGATGTCTGTAAAAATCCTATTCCCATATGTTTTCTGTCCTCCTATTATGTTTCTGAGATATTCATCCATGCATCCCACAAGTAGGTTACGCTTCAATGACCCTTCAAACTTCTTTTTAAAATATTTTCTTGGTTTCTCAACACTGTATCAATACATAGTGTTCTGAATATTTCTCCTGTTGACTTTATTCAGTCATTAAAATATTTTCTTTCCGTTGAGCGTTGTCGGTGTAAACATGCAGGTGCCTAATGAGAATCATCGAAATAAAATGACGTCTTCCAAATATGCTCAAAATACTGTTCTCGCTCCGTTGAAGTGTTTCTAAAGCGAAGGAACTGCACAACATAGCGTTTATTTTTTCTCTTAAAGTCTTGCATACAAGTTTGTCCTTCTTTTCAGAAACAATGCATCAATAATTTGGAGTGTACCTGGACAATTTGGAGCCAAGTTATCTTGCTGTTTGCTCTAAAAACGTTAATCAAATTTCAGCGGTATATAATCTATGAAAATGTTAACCCTCAGTAGAGTGGGGTATCAGTAACACGCAGGTTTTAACTTAGACAAAGTAAAGAGTAGGCGTTTTTTTATGAAGAAAATATTTGAATACAGCTGTTGCAATAGATCATATGCAAAACCGAGTGATAATGTGGGCGAGCAGATATTCATGTGATCTAGTCACGAAAAACACAATTATCATGCAGATATCTCGTCCACCACGTTCTATTCACTGAAAACCCAGTGAATGTTGCTGTTAGAACACTAGGTTATTATTAGTTAGATTAAAAATCATTAAGAAACCCTGCTTTGCCAGGTTTTGTGTTTGTTTGCACTCATCAGCGAGATGCGACTGCAATCTCAAGGGGCCCTATGTCCTGCCTGCGATTTGAACCAGCCCCACTGAGTGTCATAATCAGAGACATAACCACTGAGTTATTAGGGTCACGATTTACCTCCTCACCGAACTATTGGTTGATCATCTATGCCTAATCCTGACACTTCGTCACCTCCATTTTACCATTTCAGATGATGTATTAGATGGATTACACGGTCAAACCTTTCGGGCAATTTATTTTTCATAGTCGTATCAAGGCAACTGCACATAGTTCTGATCCTCTCTTCTTCTTTGTGATAACAGTAGTAGAATTTTTTCTTATATCTGGAATAAGTGTTGAATCATTCCTTCTACATGTGTTCAGTTTTTGGTCCTACAAACAAAGGATTAGTTATAAATTTCTTCCTGCAACCAAGTTGCCTATTTTAAAGACCGTCACTGTTTATCAAGTCAACACCAGCTGCATACGACAAGAATGACTCAGTACCCGTTCAAGATATATGGAAATTTATATTACCTGTATCACAAAGAAGGTGAGACAGAAAGAACCAGAGATATGCAAACCATATTTTTAAGTTGTGGAGTTACCTTTCTGTGACTGTAGACGATAAAATGTGTTCGAAAGGTATCTAGCAAGTACTACTGTCTTGTTGTGTGATATATCTGGTAAATCATTTGAAATGCAAGCACTTTTAACTATGGTGCCCAGTGGTACTTATTTTCTCTGAGTTGTGATTAGCTACATCAAGGTCACCATCATTGTGACCTTACATGCATCCAAGGAATGGAAAACAATTCCAGTACATGTAGTTTCAGCAGTATATTTCTTCGATTCGAAGTGTCCTCTTGGTCGATAATCACTTTCCTAAGCTGATCAAGCCGCCTTGGAGATTCATGAATGGTGTGTTTAAGTGAACAAGCAAGCGATAACTGTTGAAACAGTGTTCGATACTAGGCAGCCGTTTAATGAATCAATAAACGCCAGGAAGACTGTCTCATGACTACGAATAAATTAACTTTAATCAGATTATGTGTCATACCGGGATGATGAGTCAGAATATGCGTAGATCCACATAATGAGGTAGAGAGAAACAACTAATCTTCCTTGATATCCATTAGAAGGTTGTATATGTGCACGCCAACTCTACGTATGTTTATTCATCACCGAACAAAACAACACTACCCTCACACTCTCCAGCTGAACCAGTTAAGTGTTTTGATTCTTTATGTTAAAGTGACTTTCTGATCATACACGTATTCAAAGATTAACTCCCATGTTTTGAGGTACATTGTTGGCCTGAGGAGGTTTGTTATCCCCCATAGTCAGCTTGTGACATCCTCGAAACGGAACGGAATGCACTCAGAGATCTTGTGGATTATCAACCAGTAGGCGATGAGCCACACTGATTGTTTTAAGGTTACTGATGATACTACCTGTCTGTCCAAACCTTTATAGAACCCATGACCAAATGGTTGAAAGCCAACTGGCTAAAACCATAAGCCACAGCCCCTCACTGTGATACTTTCTGGTTTATGTAAATAAAAATGTTAGAATTAAATATTATAACCGGAATTCAGTGCAAAATAATCAGTTGTGTAGATGACAGTATGTCTTAGATAATGGAACCAATATTCTCAGAGAGTTGTTATTCAAAGGAAATGACCATGACTGATAGGAAAATTTATAGATCTGAATAAGGTGAATAAAGTTTGAAATGAATTCTATTAGTCACTTTGAGAGTGAACTTCATGTGAACAAATATTAACAGAAAATTAAATGGGAAGTGAAATTTAGTTGGAAAGAGGGTTTATACATGACTGTTATTCATATCTCACTGTTATCAAAAGACATTTATCATTTGATTAAACAGTATGGTTGTAGAACTGTAGAACTTCAGTATTAACTTCATACTGAAGTTATTGCTGATGATGTCGTCTAGCAAGACGATGAAAGCTCCACGACTAAACAATCCAGCTAGGAAAACACAATACAACCAAGGAAGTTTGATTAGAACTACTGGAAGTTTGTCTTACGGTTAGTTACAGATGATTACTGAGTTGTGATTCAATTCCTCAGTTTGTAAGTAGGTCGACTAGCAGTTCTTTCGACATTTTTGTCACTGAATGAAATCAGTTTTAACATCATTAGAATGTAAGCAGCATGGAACAGTCATTTTGTCTTCGCATAACTGAATCTTTGAATGCATAGATGTAGAATAAGGGACTTACTTTTTGCTGTTTTATTTTGGTTATAAAATGTAAACGGAGCTTTGCAACTGAGTCAAGAGGACAATTATTCAAAGTTCAAGTATCATCTTTTAAAAGTTCTAATCTTCAGTGTACTTGAGCACTTTTAATGTCTCGTTATGAATATTTCACCACTGAATTCCCCTAGACGCTGAAAGTTCACTGACTTAGCTACACTTACATTTTTAAACTTTCAGTTCAGTCCGGAAAAAGGTTTCATTCTTTTTGATAGCAACAGTCATTTGAAAGCATAATTCGCAAGAGATGAAATCCAGGACGCATAAAGTTTATGTACAGTGATTTCTAAAAATGTACAATACTATCTTGTCTGTGTCAGATCGATGGTCACACTGCTTCTGTTGATCAGTAGAATTCTATTAGGCCGCCCTGTGAAACATGTAGATAGTTATGCGTAATAATTGGAGTTCTCTGGTTGAAGAAATGCCTAACAGGCTGTTTGTCTAGCTTCGAGACGTCTGAGCCCTTGAAGAAAGTGTTGGATACGAGGTGTTTATTCTTTGACCCCAGTTTCATTGAGACATAAGATCACCGGATGCCTGATGATTACGAAATCTTGTTAGTGATCAGCCTCAGTGGTATTGTTTTTCGTCCCGTTTATTTAAACGTTGCTGAAAATCCTTAACATATCATTACTACACACCTCTTGAAACTGAATTTGTTTATTGGCATCGGATATTGGCCAATATGATTAACAATAGCTTTTCAAATTTCATTTCTGTGGTTTACTGAGCTTGTTGTTGTCACCGTGGTACATTGTGTTGCCTTCTACGTGTCACATTAGTTTGATTTGATGACCATCCCGCTTATCTATCAATAGTTGAGTTAAACGTCATGAAGAAGATTTGATGTTGTGAATAATGATTGAGAAAAGCATTTTTTTCAGTTTTCCGACAGAAGTTATGCGACACAGATTTTTCAAGTTATCCCAAAGAACAGTGATGAGTAGATTGTCAAGTAATACACTGCACAACGAAACAAGTCAGCGGTATACTTAGTACATTTATAAGAGAGGCCATTCACAACTGTAATCGATCAATAACAAGGTCATCGACTCGGACTTTGGGTTAGATATTGAAATGAACATAAGCCAGTTTGTGATGCCAAACGGTTTATGCTGCATATATGTTCATACTGATACTTCTGAACAACGCAGTGGAAGTAATCAATTAAATGTGCTTCATGTATTGCATTTACTCACTTACTTGGTCGACTAATGTAAATCTACAGTCACATGATTAAGACACAGATTATGACGCCTGTGGGTTAAAAGCAAGTCCCATGAAGCCTAGGCTGGGTACACATCTGTGATGACTACTTCCAGGTGATTGATTAAATTGGATCGGCACTAAGGACTTGACAACATGCAGTTAGCTACCCCGCGCTTACAAATCGGTGTATCTAATCCAGTCCTACGGGAGTTCACTCGTGACCCGAATAGCTAAGTGATAAAGTCGTTGACTACAACAATCAGGGATGCAGGTACGAGTCTCAGAGGGAACATAAGTTCCGTCAAGATTGGAGACTCACCCAGCTGACGCTTGCCAAGAAGTACAAAACCTCTATTTACTGGGGCTTCCTATCCATTGCATTCAACCAGCCAACTTCTAAATTGATTGCATGAGGTCAGCAGGTGTCAAATAACTTCATATAATGGTCTTAACAAATAATCATGATGACTGCTCCAAATATCAAACAAAACGTTTTTCACTTTTATCGAGAAGCGAAAGTGCTTATTTCAAAACCCGATGACAGTTTAGCATTTGAGGAGGTGCTAGGTAAGCTGTTTTCACTTCAGTGTTATTGACATAATTATTATCCGGAAAAGGCTTCGAACACTAGAAGGATTTACAATCTACTAAGTTATTTATTGCCTTACAGAAGAGCTACCATGGTGTTCTGAAGTTGTAGGTGAAGTGAGTGGAGAATTTCTGTTGATTTCGAAAATGGTCAGCATCGGCAACTGTTACCATTGAAAGAACTACTGAAGCGTTGGTTCTACTGCACAGCTCTTCTACTAAGCTTTTATGCTGGACATCACGGTTTTTTCACCATTCCCCACAGTACAGGATTCATTAAGTCTAGTCAAGACATCTATTGCATAAAATTCTGACTTGTTGTACCTTGGTATAACGCTAGACACCTTTAGCCATGATGAGAGTTTAAGGCTAATATATTCATCAGACAGTATCACACTTACTGTCGTCATCGAGTATGCCTCACAAAGCAGGGAAGCTATACTTTTTGAAAATGACAACCAACCTCAGGCCAGATTTCACCAGAGCTAGAAATTTAAAATGTTCAGCCAAAACTAATGTCAGTCAGTCAATAAATGCCGCATAGAAAGAAAATGAAAGAGAGAATAAGAATGAGACAGTGCTAAACACTAATAACGGAAATGAAAATAGTAACTATATTCAATACTCACGCCCACTTTCTGTTATGATTTATGCATTACATAACCTTGAAATTGTTTGGATAAAAATAACATTGTATAGGAAGCAATCGATGAGGAAAGAGAAGAATGGCTTAGAAATTACATTTTTATTTACTTTAGCTTAAAGTTTAACTGTCTTTGCCTATGTATATGCGTGTTTTATTGTCGAGTATGGGGAGTAAGTATTAGGCTGAGATGACAAAACAACTTTCAGTAGGTGGGCTAATTTAAGAAGTGACTGCTTTGAATACTGAAGGGAATATGAGCTTCAATATTACTGCGCACTCACCTACCTGATGAGCGTGAACAATTAAGAGGCCTACATCAAGAAAAACTTCACGTTCACTGACTTAACAACTGACCCTCGTAACTTTGAGATCTTAATAATATATTATTTGGAAATGAACACTACTTGTGAATGTCGCACCATTTTTTATTGGTCTCATTGAAAACATTGCGCAATGAAACAGTATTATTTCCTGAATAATTTTTAACTAAGGACATTACAACATGTTATCTCATAGGCCGTCTAGATGTTGACGCACATACGTTAAAATTCATGATTTCTGCTTACACTTTCTCTGTTTTATTCGTTTCATTCTGAATTGTAACTATCTTGCCAGCTCATAGTGATCTACAAACACCCGTAGTGGAAAGACCAAAGGTGTAAAGTGAGTGTAGATAGTAAGATGAAATTTGAAAATACCAGTAAATCATCGTAGATTCGACTGTCAGCTGAAAGGTGTTTAGGCGTAGCCATCACTGGTAGCGTGATATTTATAGTAGACAAAAGTTAAGTAAAATTCATGTGTAAAAATTTCGTGGTAAACTTCTGACAAAGATCTGCCTATTCCAGAAGTGACAACCTTGTAAGATTTTTGCGTTGTGTCACTGTGAATGAAAGATTGATTTCTTAGAACAAACAGTCACGTAAAGAATATGCAACTGGCGATGTAGAAGAAAATATAATATTTAAGAACCTTTCTATTCCAGTGTACAAACTACGAGTGTTTTAGATGAGTTTAAAATTTAAAGGAAACTTCACTGATGCCATCGTAAGCACCAAGATTTCCAGTGCTCTGAAAAGAAGGTTTCTTTCCGTTAACCTTGAGGGCCATATTCTTCTGCTACTCAATGTTGTATTGCAATTTGAAGCACAAGCATCGGCATCTAACCACTTCAGAGTGTTCACTTTTTCCTTTGGAGCTACATATGCTGGTAGTTTCTTGTGTATTCTTTTCAAATGCTTTCAAGAAGGTTTGAGATGCACTCACGATGTGATTT